>CAJQZP010001435.1:0-600000 GCA_907164705.1 Parnassius apollo
GTCTGTCTGTCCACCTCAGATGGGGTGGATAATCGGAATTCACTTTTATTTGTTTTTCCAACTTTTCACCCCTAGTACAGTTCAACACATCATAAACTTTAATTATTAATTAATTTTTAATAACCACAAACCTTATCAAAATAATCCTTATTATATTATAAAAATAAATAGTATAAACGGAATAACCCCCTTTTAAATTAAACAAATGAACTTGTATTAAATTATATAATTGTAATGTTTTTATATTTCTTTTACAGCAAGCACAACATACAGCAGCTATGAGTACTATATCTGATATAGATTTGCCAGCTCGTTATCGTAGAGCACCTCTATCCCAAGAAGAGATAGACCATATTAATGGTGGTGGAGTTGTATAGTACCTCCTTTTAATTAATTTATAGTTTGTTTCTAAGTAGTGATTTAAAATGTGTATGATAAAAGTATTCATTGAATTTTAGTGTTGGACTTAATCATTGCTTGTTATATTTGCATTTAAAATTACAGTCAATTATGTTGCCTGTAGATAAAATTTTGTTTGCAAGTATTTACATTGTAATATAAATAAATATCTAAGTAATTTATTCTTTTATTTGACTATCACATTCACTAATTAGTATATTCATCATACTAGGCTGCACTAAAAGTATCGGGAATGGAATATTTCCACTGTTTCTGTCATATTAAAATCTTTTCAATTGAAAACTCCTTGGTTTTAAAAATCGAATACCATTTATTTATTTAAAAAAAAGATTCTCGGTCATGTCACAAGGTTTTGTCAAACTTGTTTAGTTGTTGAGAAAATGGAATTGACTCGAGAAAATTCAAGAACGATGATTTATTATGACTTTCGAAGTCGTTTAACACAAAAACAGTGTGTTGACCGGATGATTTCTGCATTTGGTGATGAAGTGCCATCCAAAACCACAGTTTATCGCTGGTTTGCTGAATTTCAACGTGGACGTGTCAAGCTCAGTGATGATCCCCGTCAAGGTCGTCCAAAAACTGCAGTCACCCAAGAAAACGTTGATGCTGTGCGTAAGCTGATTGAGGAAAATCGACATGTGACATACCGCGAAATTCAGGCAACTTTAGACATTGGCATGAGTCAAATACAAATAATCTTGCATGAACAATTAGGTGTAATAAAATTGTTTTTTTCCGATGGATACCGTATTCGCTCTGTGAAGAGCAAAAAGCGGCTCGCGTTACTTGGTGCGTCAGAACTCTCGAAAGATCCCACGCAGGATCCTCAAATGCTGTATACAACATCGTATCAGGTGACGAATCCTGGATATATGCGTACGAACTCGAGACAAAAAACCAGTCACGAGTTTGGGTGTTTGAAAATGAGTTAAAGCCAACAAAAATTGATCGTTCACGGAGTGTTGCAAAAAAAATGGTGGCCAGGTTTGTCTCCAAAACCGGCCATGTTACGGCTATTCCTCTTGAGGGACAAAGAACGGTTAATGCAGAATGTTATGCTAGCATTTGTTTGCCACAGGTCGTTTTTGAACTCCGTAATGAGAACTGGAACCGCCGCATCATCCTCCATCACGACAATGCGAGTTTTCACACCGCACACAGAACAAAAGAGTTTTTAGAGCAAGAAAACATAGCATTATTAGACCATCCGCCGTACAGCCCCGACCTAAGCCCTAATGATTTCTATACTTTCCCTAAAATAATGAATAAATTGCGTGGACAAAGATTTTCATCACCTGAAGAAGCTGTGGACGCCTACAAAACGGCCATTTTGGAGACCCCAACTTCCGAATGGAATGGTTGCTTCAATGATTGGTTCCATCGTATGGAAAAATGTGTCAAATTTCGCGGAGAATACTTCGAAAAGCAATAAATACATTTTTAAATAGTAATGTTGTGTCACTTCCTTGATTCCCGAAATTTTTAGTGCCGCCCTCGTAGATAATATGTACAATTGTTTAATATAAAATCAGATTATTCCTAACAAGGGCACCTAAATCTTAATAAGGAAAGAGTATGGTCTATGCATGGTCCAAGATTCGTGATTAAAGCTTTTTTACATTAGAACTAACATTCTAAATTCAAAATAGTTTTGACAGTGTGACGTCTATTGTATTGAATTTCAATTGTTTTTATACTCAGCATTAGAGAGACGGAGTTAGTGTATGTGGTTATATTATACCATATTGTATATTACAGTTGTGAGACCCAGATAGTGTCGCCTAACAGCAGCTGGTACTGCAATCTGGTGCTGCTAAGCGTGGCAATTATGGAAAATGCAGTAGACAGTAGACTTGGGGTGACGAGAATCACAGAAGATTTTTACTGTTACTGATAATCAGGCATTTCATCGTTATCCTTAGGAGTGATAATGTATCTGCATTTTGAATTTTAATCGAGAATAGATGTAGGTGTCTTTTTATTATAAGATAGGGTGACAAACAAGCACAGTCCACTTGATGTTAAGTGGTTGCTGTCAGCCATAGACATCTACATCTATCCTCAATTACAAATCAAAATGCAGATGCGATCACACATGAGGACTAAGATGGAATGCCTCAATTCCAGTAAAAATGGTCTCCGGTTCTCTACACTCACCATACGAAACAGTAGCGTTAAGCTGCCACTTATGCTGGTATTCTGTGAGACTGTGATCCTTCCCCGGTCCAGCTGGCCCATTCATGCTACAGCTATACTACTACTTCTTCATTTCAAGAATGCCGTTACCTCCCGCCGCGCTCCCTCACTCCGTGCCGCAAGCGTCGCCTTATTAGTACCGATAGCAGCACCTTCGTAATGTTTTACATATTCGAAATGTTTTAAATGTAAAATAAAACTATAAAAATTTAATTATAAGATTGTAATTGTATCGGACACGTTCCTATTCACTGTTATTATTTCACTTTACTAAGTAAATTTTTTATAATATGCATTTTGTATACTTGTTTGCTCTTAATTTCTGTGTATAGGACAACAAACTACTTACCTAGTTTTGCTCAATTTAACAAAAAATAGTCATCATGTTTATGCGATATTCTAGATAAACATGATAATTTTTTTTGTCTACGGTACCGTCAGCTGTGATATCATAACGGTCGACGACGGCAAACTTGAAATGAACGCGTAGTACTAATATAGCTGCAGTATGGCTCTACTATGTTAAAAAATTATGGATCATAGTAGGTACCCCACCATCTGTTGGGCTGTGTGCTGGTTTGTCAACCTTATTTGCTATAATGGTACAGGCCCATGTCCAGCGATGAAGAGGGAGATATGGCAAATTTGAAACTCTTACCGATGCTGGAAGTACCGTCCCAGCTGCAAAACGTCTGAAACGGTAATCGCCAAACTGGTTGCCAATTGATGGCGTGCGAAATTCGATAAATCTTCGCTAAAATAGTAGAGGTCCATTTCCAGGGTTGCTCTATTAAAGGCTAGTAAAGAAAAACGATTTGTCATTGCCTAGTTTGATCCTTGCAACATTTGGATTTTAAAACCTGGATTCATTCGAAAACAATACCTACTCTTTATCAACAAGCATCGATATCCATCGATACGAGGGTAGGTCAAAAAATTCGCGGAATGACAGGGAAGGATGAAATGAAACATTAAACTAAGTATCTTTAGCTTTTTCAATGTATTCTCCCTTAACTCTACATTGTTGATGTTAAGTGGTTGCTGTCAGCCATAGACATCTACATCTATCCTCGATTACAAAAAATGTTGTAGCATTTATTAAATCTGTCAACTTATTAATACCGTCTAAAAAAAGATTTGTCTTGGGCGTCAAAAATAGGCCGAAATTGCCGACTTCACTTCATCATCGTCGCCACATTTTTTCCCACGCAGTTCTTTCTTCATTTTTGGAAACAAATAATAGTCGCTTATGGCCAGGTCCGGACTATACGGTGGGTGGCGCAGTTGTTCAAAATCTCACCGGTGAATGGCAGCCGCGACCAACATGACTTGTGTGCACAGGCGTAAAGTCGTGCAAAAGGAGCACGCCTTTTGTAAGTTTTCCTCGCCTTTTTTCTTTAATAGCTTCTTTTAATTGATCTAGTAAAGAAGCGTAGTATTCTCCCGTTATGGAAACACCACGTTCCTTATAATCAATCAAAAGGATACCTTCTGTATCCCAAAAGATCGTCGCCATGATCTTTCCGGCCGGTTGTAACACCTTATATGTGGTAAAGGGTGCGCCTTTTTTTTATGTCATTGCATCGATTCTTACTTTGACTCAGGTTCATCACGGTGAACCCAAGTTTCATCGCCAGTTGCAATTCGGGCAATAACTTCCTCCCTTGGCCCTCCACAGCGGTCCAAAAACGCTCGACAACTTTCGACGCGTTCGTGTTTTTGATGCGCGGAAAGCATTCTCGGAACTTTTTCGATTAATTCTGGCGTGGTAGCCTCAATCGGCCGTCAAAGTCGGGGTCGTCTTCAATGGAGTCCCTTCCTTGTTTGAAAAAAGCGCGTCATTTTAAATCATGATTTTCCCAGGAGGGAAGTCCTCATTATCAACTGACTGCTCTAGAAAAATGGTTTGAGGTGTCTTTTCTTATTTGGTGAGAAACTTGATAAATATTTAATTTTCTCCACAGTGGCTAGTTTCTTTCCGATTAGGTTGAAACTTGGTATTATACTGACAATGAGTCACTCAAATGGCGCCTACCTGGATGAATAAACTCACCCTCTCCAAACAAGCCATTCCGCGAACTTTTAACCTCCCCTCATATAAGTAAGTAGATATACGAATTTGTGAAATTGATAGCAAATAGCTAAGGGTGAAACACCTGGTATTTTATTCTTAAATATTTATTATTAGGAAGATGCTGCTGCCCATCTCAAGGGATGATATGGGGTAGTGTCCTCTCTTGCTGCCATTAAACAGTATCATCCATCAGTGGCGGCCCTAGGGCGGTGCGAGCGGTGCCACCGCACCGGGTGCCGTCGTCGGAGGGCATCGAAATCAACCGAAACGCTACCACCAGGCACCGGTCACCCATTCACTTACTTTTATCACTAACATTCCGTTTTGTTGACGCTAATTAGGACGTCAAAGCACGAGTATTTTGCTGCTTACACTTTTTAATCCATATGGTTGAACCAACGAAGTCCCCTCCACTACGGTGGCGACCATGGTAAAGGTGTGGCAGGGGGTGCTAAGAATCTCCGGTGGAGGTTCGGCTGCCACCTAAGACGACTCGACCTGGCAATGCAACGCACGCACCCTGAGGACTGACGAGAAGACCCTGGAGCTGGAAGAAGAGATAGACAAGTTGCGCTGGGGTATTATAGAATTATCTGAGGTCTGAAGAGAGGGGGAAGACACGGTAATCCTAGAATCCGGCAACTTGTTGTCACCGGGAGGGCGACCATCTGTCCCAAGGAGGTGTCGGTTTTATCGTCCACAAGTCTATCGTTAACAACATTGTGAAGATTGGGAGTATGTCGATGAGGGTTGCGTACCTTATACTCAATCACCAAACGGTATTCGCTGAAGGTTATACAGGTTTAGACACCAACCTCGGCACATCCCGATAAGGAGGTAGAGGTAATGTATGAGAATATCTCGAGAGCCATAGATTCCTCCAAAATCCAATATACGATGTTAATGGGAGACTTCAACGCAAAACTAGGCACAAGAGAGAACGGTGAGCTGAAAGTAGGGGAATTCGGAATAGGGCAACGAAACCCTAGGGGCCAGCAGCTGGCCGACTTTATGGAGAAAGAGGGACTCTTTATGATGAACTCTTTCTTCCAAAAGCGGCCCCACAGAAAGTGGACCTGGTCGAGCCCCGACGGTTCGACAAAAAATGATATTGATTTCATTATGATGACTAGACGACAACTGTTCAGTGATGTATCAGTGATGGCAAGGGTGAAAACTGGCAACGATCACCGAATGGTGAGAGACACACTGAACCTAAACGTGAAGTTGGAGAGGTAACGTCTAATGGAGTTTACGCTCTGCCCCCTCGTGCTTTAATACGAAGCCCCGAAAACTTTCAGCTCGAGTTACAAAATCGTTTTCAGTGCCTCGAAAACTGCAATGAAGTGGACGATATAAATGACAAGCTTGTGGAAACTAGAGATGCCACGAATATTCGGCAACTATTCGGTATTCGGCCTATTCGGCCACTTTTTTGCTATTCGGTATTTGGCCGAATAGTACGTACTATTCGGCCGAATACCGAATAGCAAATAATGTAAGAAAAGACACGTTGTTTTACTCAAAATTATGTATTTATTTCCAAATTACAACATTTTAGTAGTTAAAATTAATCAGTGGTAAGTTGTGATGGATAAAAACGAGCTTTTTCGGAAATTCCACAAAAAACTTCACCGAGCTAGGCGAACTGTTTTCGAATAAAAATCCAACTCGTTTGCCACAGCATTCTTTTCCATGTTCTCCTCATCATTAGCATTTCCCATATTATCTGCAGCGACTTCTTCAAAGCAGTTCCAGAAACTGTCGTGTATTTCAACTTCAACAGTCCTATCATTTTAATTCAAGTTTCTTTTCTTATGCGCTGGAGAAGAATCGTCATCGGTACTACTTGGTTCATCACAACTTTTTTTAGTGCTTCTAGAAGAATTTTTTGTCCTGCTCTTTCTGCTTGAACCAATCCTAGAAAACTCGTTTTAAAGCGAGGATCCAGAAAAGTAGCAACCAGATATTTGTTTTTATCATCGAAGCTGAATCGCCTTTCTAGCTCGGCCTGCAGTGAAGATCTCATCGTGACTAAATTAGGTACTTTCTCAGCTGTCTCTGCTTTTCCCAGATATTTTAATAAAGTTACTGCATGTGGAATCACTTCAGAGATGCAAGAGATACCTGAGCTAGTTATTTTCGTTATTTATTCGAATGGTTTGAGGAGTTTGATACATTATTCCAATAGTTCCCATTGAGCATGTGTCAGATTTATTAAAGTTTCTTGATCTGTTATGTACTAGGAGACAGCTCGCTTTTGTTCTAATAATCCGAATATTCGGCCGCCGAATATTCGGCGCTTCGGCCGACAGCGTTGCCGAATATTCGGTATTCGGCCAATTCACTATTCGTGACATCTCTAGTGGAAACCGCCCATGCGGTCGGAGCTAACTTCTGTAAGACCCGTCGCAGAAGAACACAAAAACTCTCCGATCACACTCTTAATCTCACGGCTGTTAGACGGAAGATGAAGCTGCAGTCGTCAGCAGATTTGACAGCATACGGGCAATTGAACAGACAGATCTCCAAATGCATGCGGCGGGACTTACGCAACTTTTCCAGCCCCCCAAAGAAGCCAGTTTCCGAAAAGGCTTCAGTACCAAAGACCCTGCGGCAGATTGTGCAGAAGTCCGAAGAATACAACCTACCACTTTGTCTTGCGTATGTGGACTATGAGAAAGCCTTTGATTCCGTCGAAGTTTGGGCGGTGCTGCAGTCCCTTCAGAGTTGACTGTCGGTATATCGAAGTGCTGAAGTGTTTGTACAATAGGGCTATATGGCTATCCGAGTACAGAATCAGAGTACGAAACCTAGCCAACTGCAGAGAGGTGTAAGACAAGGTGACGTAAAATCCCCGAAACTCTTTACTGCTGCATTGGAAGACGTTTTCAAGATAACGGACTGGAAAGGATACGATATTAACATCAATGGCGAGTACATCACTCACCTTCGATTTGCCGACGATATAGTCCTTATAGCAGAATCGCTGGAGGACCTTAGCACTGTGGTCAGTGACCTCAATAGTGTCTCCCAAAGGATAGGTCTTAAGATGAACATGGACAAAACGAAAGTCATGTGTAATGTCAATGTCACACCTATGCCGGTGGTTGTTGGGAGCACTTAGCTGAAGTTGATGACGAGTATGTTTACCTGGGACAAGTAGTCCGACTAGGCAAGTCCAACTTCGACCAAGAAGTCAATCGACGGATTCAATTCGGCTGGGCAGCGTTCGGGAGATTGCGACACATCTTCTCGTCAGGCATACCTCAAAATCTCAAAACTCGATTGTACAATCTGTGCGTGTTGCCAGTGATGACCTATGGATCTGAGACGTGGTCCTTCACTGCTGACCGTATAAGGAAGCTCAAAGTCGCTCAGTGAGCTATGGAGAGGGCTATACTCTGAGTTTCTCTGCGTGATAAACTTAGGAATGAGGTTATCCGCAGTAGAACCAAAGTAACCGACATAGTCCAACGGATTAGTAAGCTGAAGTAGCAAAGGACCGGCCACATAGCTCGAAGAACAGATAACCGACGGGAAAAACAGGTTCTCGAGTGGCAGCCTCGTACCGGCAGGTGAAGTGTAGGGCGTCCCCCCACTAGATGGAGTGACGGCCCGGTAAGACATCCAGGAAGTCGATGGAAGCAGGTGGCTCAGGACCGTGCTTTGTGGCATTCCTTGGGGGAAGCCTATGATCAGCAGTGGACTTGTGAAGGGCTGTAATGATGATGATGATGAATAAGAATTATGTGTTTTTTTTGAGTTCCTAGTATAATTTTGTGATAAATGAAATAACGACAAAAAGTAAAAAGATTTTATTTTCGATCTCATTGATAATTTTTTTTACAGAATGATCCCAAAACATCTTCCCCGAAACATCAAATATTATTTGCACTTAAAATACCAAAAAAGTTAGTAATACAGTGTCACAAGAAGAAAAATGAAATAACCTTTAAAGTTGAGAAAAAGGAATGTAACTAAACTAGGCAAACCAAAATTTTGTATCAGTTTTCTGTGCGCCTATATTAAATTTGTTCAAAAATCCTTTTTTATTGTAATAAACATCAGTAACAACCTTATTGATTTATTTTAACATAACTTATTTAGGTGTATAATCAACATATAAAATGTATATTATATACACTAGAGAAATAACGAGAAATATCCTAATAATATCTAATGTTAAGTTTTTCCGTCTGGCTGGACCACATTTGTGCAGTCTCCCCATCATAAGCACCATCACTGTTGCATACGAATTTTATTACACCAAAAGGTGCAAACTTCTGTTTCCATTGTGCTGTTTGAGGCAGGGTCAAAAGTGCATGTGTTATAGCCTTTTTAGTTTCATCTGGAGAAAAAATGCAATTAGAATATTTGTTCGGTAAATAAATCAAAGCAAGCAATGTCCTTGATTTAAAATTGTGTACCCACCTGCTAGTTTTGAATTAACAACGATAGGATATGGTGGTAGACGACCCAAAGTTTCTAACGTAATTATGTCTTTTCCTCCGTCATACATAAATTTCTTTGAATATAAAAGAGTTGTAGAGTCAACTGCCGCCCAATCAGCTTGTTTCGAAAGTACCATTTGCGCTGAAGCCAAGTGCGAGCCGGACTCTGTAATTATTTGATACGTATTAAATATTCTTCTATGTATTAGAATTAAAATTCTACTATATAGGTATTAGATATTATTAATATACCAAACTACAAATCATTAATGTATTAAAAATTGTATAAAGTACTTAATAGCGATCCAAAAAACGATGCATTTTCTCCTTTCTCTTTTAATGTTTTCAGTATAATTTTGCTTCCACTAAGAGATTCTTCATCGCTATAGGCGAAAGTACATCCTCGAAGGTCTAATAATGTGTTAACATTATGAGCTCTGGAATAAATAACTATTTGTTTATTATACGGAAAAATACTAAAAACAATGCTAGTTGGAAGTCAATTGTGGAGTAATAGGGGCATTTGTTATCAGTAATACACGTACCGTAGCTGATAACATTAAATTTATCTTCGCAAGTATTGGTATGTAGGTGATGACGAAGGTCCAAACTTATTGGCTTTGTCAACGTACTTTTGTATGTTATAACATTAATTATTAATTTCGTTAAATGTTCAGAGTACATAGAGATAATAAGATAATAATAATAATTAATTATATTTTCATCACTTACAACGTTGCTACAAGCGTGGCAACAATGGCAAACTTTTCCCCATGAGCATGATCAACGACTTAAAGAAAATACCTGGAATCCCCGACCCCAACATCAATACAATTCATATTGAACTTGCGATTGAGTAGAACCAAGGCTCCAAAATCTTTGCCAGACGTCTGTCTGCCGGAAAGAGCCAACTATCGGAGTTAAAGATCGCATGTCTGGCAGCGTATTTCCAAGAAGCTAGAAACTAAAGATTTTGAGTGAGATTGAGAGGTTCTACGTATTAAAATTTGACTGCCCTTCTTTATTGGCCAAAATAAACATTAAAGGTAAATTTCGTTTGCTCGCTCGTCCTCAACGCGTATTTCATACATTCGTACGTACACTTCGAAAAAAATATACGCAAAATTGCTTTATCTCCCGTTCGTTAAAATTTTACTACAATGAATTTGTAAATCTCGATCTCTTTAGTGGCTCCCTAAAAAGTCTTAAACGAACTATCTTTAAAAGTTATTTACATAAATACTTAATAGCATAACATTCGTTAACCTCTATAATGTGTTGTCAGTCTCTAAACAATATAGATCAAGTTATCTATTTTTAAGCGTAGCTGCACTGTTGTTGTAAATATTACTTTTTAGTTGTACACAATATAATGTTTCAACGAGCTTAATTGAAATAAGTGTTAGTCCAAATGTATTTTTCGGCACTCGTGTGTTTATTATGTAATGTTACTATATTGTACTTGCTATGTAATGACTGTTCGTGTCACAATATAAAAATAAAATAAAATAAAACTATACTCAAAGTCGTCGAAGCCACACGCAGTGTGAGTTATGAATTATGATTCAACTACAAGCTTCATTCGACACTATTCCCATAATATCCCGTAAGTCAGTCTGAGTGAGATAAGAATGGTTCTCTAGCTCCCCCAAAACTGACAACATTCACCTTTCGACGATATAGCAATTATGGCTGTACCTCTGGAGGACCTCAACACTATGCTAAATAACCGCAAAGATGTTTCTCAACGAATAGGTCTAATTATGAACATAGACAAGACCAAGATCATGTGTAATCCGATGTCACACCTACGCCTGTAGTTTACGCTAAAACTTGTTGATGAGTGTAACCTAGGACAAATAGACTGAACGTGTAAGTCCAACTTGGACCGAGGGGTAAAGCGACGGATCTAACTCAGTTGGGCAGCGTTCAAGATATTACACATTGTCATATGACACGTTGTCTTCATGTACCTTTATCTCTAAATTTAAAAACGAAGAGTATAAAACCAGTGATCACATATGAATCTTAGACGCGACCTACATTGCTGGCCGTTATTTGAATCTTGTAAGTAAGATCAAAGTCGCTCAGCAAGTTATGGAAGGGATTATGCTCGAAGTTTCCCTCCGTGATCGAATTCGTAATGGAGATATGCGAGTAGAATCGTGAATAACCGATATAGCCCAACGAATCAGTGAGCTAAAGTGGTACAAATAACTATTTGTACGTGTAGAAAAGACGTACAAATAGTTAAGTAGAACATAAAGCGACAGTAGCCTAATGGCAGGGCGCGGACCGCGAACTCAAAAAGGTCGTGGGTTCGAATCCACCATTCGACTACTGGCGTGAACCACTCGTAACGCAAGCAATTTAAGCTTACCACGAGTGGTTAAGGGGAATATTAGTAATGTTTATAGCATTGTTAATATTCTTTTATATTTTAAATAAAAAAAATCAATAGATCATATAGCTTCATCATAATCATTATTACAGCCCTTCACAAGTCCACTTCTGAACATAGGCCTCCCCCAAGGAATGCCACAAGGCACGGTCCTGAGCCACCCGCATCCGCTTATACAGCTTAAAAACTTAAAATACTGAGAACCGATGAGGAAAAAAGGTTCTCCAGGGGCAGCCTCGTTCCGGTAAGCGAAGTGTAGCTTGGCACCCCACTAGATGAAGTAGGAGGTGTAAGATGTCAATAGATGCAGTTGGCTCGGGACCAAGCTTTGTAGCATTCGTAGATAAAGCCGTCGAAGTCGACTTTATGTGGCTCCAACAGAATATCAGTGTTGCAATAACTCTGCTGTCATTATGCTGAATCGGTGGCATTTTTGTTGCTGCAATGCATTTTATTTAAATATTTGCTTAGTTTTCTTTATATAATTTATGTTCTGCAAGTTGCAACAATGAATAAATATGTCCTTTAATGGGATGCCACGATGATGAAGAATGATGATACTTATTACAGCCTATCACAGGTCGACAGGTTACCAGGTTAAGTGGCAATGAGACGACCGTATAATACAGTGAACCAATAACCGATGAGTAAAAAAAATTCTCGAACGGCAGTCTCATACCGGTAAGCCTAGGTCCCTCTAAATAGATTTCCCTCGAACGGATTCCCTTGTCGTGATAGGTTAAGCAGCCGTGGCTTGGTCACCCATGGTTAACGAAGAGGAGTTCACCTAGGTGAAGGGCTGTAAGAAGTGGGCGCTCGGAGTGCTCGTGCTCCTACCAATATGCGGCGATGGAGAAACACCGTGAAATCCGTTCCTTGTTTGTCTTTATGTGGAGTTCCTTATTACTCCGTACCACCTTAACCGACTCTCCTTAAGTACATCTGCCACGTCACGTACTCTCAAGACTACCCTGGATGTACTCGTTACGTATGTAGTCTCGCTTCGTAAAGTCACGCATCCAGCGCAGCATTTTCATTTCCATAACCCGGAGCTTCTGAATACGTCGGATAATGCTCTTGCACACTTGAGTTGAAGTCTCACGACTTACTCCAAGTTACGCCAATACAGGCTCTAACGTCGTAATCTATGTCCCCGGACTCACACAGTACAGATCCATATGGTATCTGCATTTCTGCGTTTTGAGAACGTATTCAGACCCTATTTTGATAGATTCGGGATCTGCACTAACACAATTCATGTACTCAATCTTGGCTACATTAAGGATCATTCCGTCGGTCTTAAGCATGCCTTTTCATAAATGCACATTTTTTTACGTGGTAGAGCCATGCTGCAGCCATATTTGCAGTATAGTTGTAGCACGAATGGGTTGGCTCGACCGGAGAAGGACCACGCTCTCACAGAATACCAGCGTAAAATAGCAGCTTAATGCTGCTGTTATTCGTATGGTGGGTGTAGAGAACCGGACACCCTTTTTACTGAAAATGAGGAATTCCACCCTAGTCCTCACGGGTGACAACGCATCTAAATTTTGATTCGTAGTCAGGGATAGATGTACATGTCTATGGGCCATAGCATCCACTTACCATTAACTGGACTGTGTGCTCGTTTGTCATCCTTAAGCTATAAAAAACACACTTCACTCTATGTTTCTCTTTTTATCGATTAGTACCATTACTAAGGGCTCCTTAAAATTGGTGCTGAAGGATTTGGAAATTGATCCAAATCCTTCAATTAAGATTTAAAAATTATCGATATACATCTAATTAAGCCTACCTAATTCAGTACCTACAATCAATCATCTTAAAAAAGTTCCTATTATTCCTGCTCAAATACAAAAAATAACTAATCAAAACGATAGGATCATTATTATTATCTTAGAAAAAAAGAAAGAATTATTTTTAAACGACTTCAAAAAAAGGAGGAGGTACTCATTTTGACAAAAATTTTTGTTTACCTCAGAACTTTTTTCTGGGTGGTCCGATTTTGATGATCTTTTATTATTTGAAAGTTGTTGCTTATCATGTGGTCATGTGGAATTTGATAACTAGTAGTTTTAGAGTTATCCTTAAACGACCTTCGACTAAATTGATTATGTTCTCATTTTGTTTATATTGTAGTCGCTTGTACAAAATTTTTAATTTTACTAAAAAACTATACTTACTTTTTATCACTGTGAATGATAATATCTGAGAAATATCCAGATTTGTTCTCGACGTTCATTTGGTGCGCAAAAACCGGGGTTACCGGTAGCAGTTCAATAGATTTATTTCCTTCTTTACGTAGATTCATATAAGCCGCTGCTGTCATAAAACCTGTCAAAAGCAGAAGAAATAAAATATATATATATATATATATATATATATATAATAATGTGTGTGTAAAAAAATTGTCAGTAATATACAAACTGCCTTCTTAAAGCTCTAAATTCAATAAGGTAATCATCAATGGCCGGACTAATTAGATGAAACATCACTAACACATAATTAGTAATGCCAGGAGTGATCTAGGATTTTTTTAAATCAAAAAACCAATAAAATAAATGGTCTTTGATGGTTATCTTAAATTTCAATGTGGCAGGCAAAGCCGGGTCGGTTCGCTAGTTTATCTGTAAATTGATTATAATAAAAGTATATTTAAATCCTTATGATAAAAAAGTCATGATTTAAGTGATGACTTATGGATCTGAGACGTGGTCATTCACTGCTGGCCGTGTGAGGACGCTCAAGGTTGCTTAGCGAGCTATGGAGAGGGCTATGCTCGGGATTTCTCTGCGTGATAAACTTAGAAATGAGGATATCCGCAATAGAAACAGAGTGACCGACAAAGCCCAACGGATTAGTAAGCTGAAGTGGCATTGGGCCGGACATATAGCTCGAAGAAACGACAACCGAAGAGAAAAAAGGTTCTGGAGTGGCAGCCGTGTACCGGTAGGCATAGTGTAGGACGACCCCCCACTAGATGGAGTGACGACCTGGTAAGACATGCAGGAAGTCGATGGATGCAGGTGGCTCAGGACCGTGCTTTGTGGTGTTCCTTGGGGGAGGCCTATGTTCAGCAGTGGACTTGTGAAGGGCTGTAATGAAGATGATGATAAAAAAGTCAACTGGTTTGTGAGTGTTTTAATTATCGAATCGTGTGTAATTTGCGAATGGGTGTAAATATGCAAAAAAATGCTCGTGCGCTAGAAGGTGTGTGTGGGAGTGTGTGTGTGTGTGTGTGTGTGAGTGTGTGAGTGTGTGAGTGTGTGAGTGCGTGCGTGCGTGCGTGCGTGCGTGCGTGCGTGCGTGCGTGCGTGCGTGCGTGCGTGCGTACGTGCGTGCGTGCGTGCGTGCGTGCGTGCGTGCGTGCGTGCGTGCGTGCGCGTTCGCGTGTGCGTGTGTGTGTGTGTGCGTGTGTGTGTGTGTGCGCGTGTGTGCGCGTGTGTGTGTGTGTGTGTGTGTGTGTGTGTGTGTGTGTGTGTGTTCGGCAGTGAGTAATACTGATGATTGAAATAATTTTAATAAGTGCCTACTGAAGCAATATTTGTTACAGTTACAGTAGGGTAGACTGGGTAGGTACATTTGAAACATTTTAGCGTTTATCGTCCATTGCATATTATATATTGAAATATATTAAATAAAATACCGTATATCTGTTTACTAACAGGCAATGTTATTTAAGATCACTGTATTTTATTTTATGTGTAAAATCAAATTTAAAAATAAATTGTAATTTGTTTCAACCGTCCCAATGCCAGTGTCGGTTGAAACAGTGCCTGAGTTCCATTGAAACACATGCAAATAATACAAAATATATTAAATAAACATGTTTTATTAATCATCTAATAACATTTTACGACGCGTAATGCGCTAATGGCACAGTTGATCATCACAAATACTATTTTATTAATGTTCAAGTCTTTCACGATACTTACAATCTAACATTATTTTTAATCAGCCTTCAAAGATTTATATTAAGTACAGCTTAAATTATTTAATTAAGTAGATGTTGGTGACGAATTTTTTTGTAATGTTTGTATACTACTCTATTTTTTCTCTATGTTTGTATACGTCTCATCAGCATTATATATATTTTGGGATCCAAATTTATAACGGTCCATGACAGTAACCAAATTGTCGTAGAAACCATCTACGTTATTTATATTAAAGCTAGTCGCCCGAGAGACCTAGCCTGTACTGCATGCACTGACGACTCCGGACTTCTTATTATAAACATGTTAAACCATTCTTCGCAAGCCATTTCGTTGTCATCCCATTATCCCAGTATGCCAATTTCATAACATCCTTTTTAGCTAGGCCAAAATATATGTCTACACATCTAATTAAATATTTAGATAGCTCACGCTCTTGTTCCTGATTAAACACTCGATTGTGAGCCTTATAACCCATTTCTTGATTTTCATCGCCACCAGTCGCATCTCGTTTACCTACGTTACTCAACAGAGAACAGTGGTTCAGTCCATTCTTATCTTCAAAAATACTTACTTTTCTGTCAAAAAACACAATGAGGCCTTCTATACATAAACACAGCGCGCGAATAGTGACGCAACACTTAAACTCTTCGTGTTTCGACTTGTCGCCGCATCGCTCTCCCCTTGTACCCATCACCTCATCACGCACGGTGTCGAGATATACGCTTTGTTTCAATCGTCCACTGTTTCAACCGTACCGAGTCTACCATATTTTGAACATATCTGACACGAAGCGAAGAGGTTGGGCTTTACTGTATGTAGCCTTGTTAAGGTCACGTTAACTGTTCTCATTAAATCTGGATTATTTATTTTTATATCGCACTAATATGTGCAACAAGCACAAAATAGGTATTGAGAGGAAACGCCATTAACTTTTGCAATAAGAATTACAACAACTAGAGAAAGAAATACAAACCCTTAAAGGGAAACCTTAGCGACAGAATTAATTTAATTGCATAAAATACATAACGAATTTTGATTTGTGCGACATAAATTATAATTATTTTTAAAATTACACATTTGTATAGTCAGCTGATTTGGTTAATGGTTGTTTCTAGTCTTATCAGTAGTTATGTAGGTACTTACCCAAATCAACTTTATCACTGATGAAAGGATCGGGGCGGTCACGTAAAGGTCCTGGACTTCTACTCTCATATTGCAATGTTGTATGGCAGCCCAGCGTATCTTCTAGCAGTTCTAAAATCAGTTCATATAACTGGACCGGATGAGTCGGGCACATGTACGTGATCGTACGTAATTCTGATATAGATTTTGACATTATGATAATAATACAACACAGCAAAAGAAGAACAGGTAACAGGATAAGCTAAAGTATAAACAAAAGTTTATTTATGTGATAAAAGTACCGACTGCTCTTTATTAATGTCGGGGCAGTATGATAAACAAAACACGCTTCGTTCACGAACTATCCGGTTTATAGTGAGAGCTGTGGGTAGGGACGTAGAGCGATGCACGCGAATGAGGCGTGCTCAGTCAATGTGAATATTGACTACGCTAACTCATATAGAATTTGTTTGTGACCGATTTTTTAAAGTTCTTTTTTTAAAGGAACCTATAATAATTTTTCTGCTTTTTTCTTCATCATCGTCATCAGTCCGTAAATTCCAGAGCTGGACATGGGTCTCCACCGTTGTATGGAGAGGATCTATAACACACAGGGCATTGATATGCTGAATATTTGCTAAGAGCACCGCGTGATTTAGTGATCAGAGGTACTAGAAAGCAATAATATATATTTAATACCTACTTATATATTATAGCCTAATATAAAAATAGCATTCACATGTTTGGTCAGCCTTAAGACACCTAAGGCTGACTAAATAGATTAGGTGAACATTTGCATCATTAATAATTTAGTATTAAACGTATAATAATGTCCTCCGAACTGAATTTCGGTCACGGCGGCCAGTCTCAACGGAGATATAGTGCCCAAGTGTAAGTGCAAGCACAGGTGCACTCTCTATTCCTTCACTCTCATAGTCCCATAGGATGGGACGGTAAACCGACACGATCGGAGAGAGATCAGGCGCAGGACGCAGGACCAACGGGGGTGAGACACCGCCAACTTCTTTACTCCGGGCAGCCACTGAGAATTTCTTAATGGAAAAACTCAATAACTGATTTTTGCCCGACCCGTGACTCGAACCCGAGACCTCATGATCAGAAGTCGCACTACTACAACTACTAGGCCGACGAGGCCGTCTAGTATAAGTACATCAAATTAATGTTTCTTTTTTTTTTGTTAAATTAAATGAATGTTTCTTTGTTTATAATATAAGTAGGTACATTAAAAATGAATGTTTCATTGTTTGTTCCGTAAGATGCGTTGGGGTAAGATCGGTGATGGGGCAAGACCATAAGATTCAAATTTCTGGCAAATTATGCTATATTTTTATATGCCAGTAAAATGGTACACGACGCCATTTCTTTCTGCCCCGACCCCAAGTTCCAGCCAGTCGCTCCGGGAAGTAGGGCGTGTTCTGCGCGGCATTTTATAAGCCAAGGCAATTTTTGTATTTTTTTTTGTCCATCCGATCTTTCCCTATCACTTTTATTTGCGATTTTTAGCGAAAATATTGATTAATTTGTTATTATTGGGTCCTTACATATGAAATAAGCGTTTTGTCGTACTGACCACTTTGATCTGAAATATCTCCTCTTTGGTTAAGAATTCCAAATTCAAATTTATAAATTCATTTAGCTGGTATATTTGAGTTTTGAAAACAGTCATTCATTTGTTTTTTCCTCATTATTTTTTTCTTTGGCGTCGCTTATTACCGCACAACGGAAAACATGAAATATCGGTATATTTACGAGTACGAGTTCTACCGTGGCACCAGTGCTGCAGAAACAGCTCGCAGGATTAATGAAGTGTACGGCGCTGGTGTCGCAAAAGAAAGCACGGTACGTTTTTGGTTTCAACGTTTTGGTTCTTTAAATTTCGAGCTTCAGAACCAACCCCGTGGATGGCACCGCGGAGACCAAAGTGGGAAATGAAAAATTAAAGGCTATTGTGGAAGCGGATCCATCACAAAGCACTTCAGAGATAGCGGCAGGCTTCTGGGTAAGTTACAAAACTGTATTAATCCTCTTGAAACAAGACGGGAAAGTAAAAAAACTTGAACGATGGGTAACCTCATGAATTGAGTGAATCGAACTTGCAAACACGCGTCGACTGCTGTGTTACTTTCCTCTACCGACACAAAAATAAAGGGGTTTTAAATCGAATCATTACTTGTGATGAAAAGTGAGTACTGTACGATAATCGGAAGCGCTCGTCACAATGGCTGAACCCTGGAGACCCAGCCAAATCCTGCTCTAAACGAAAATTGACTCAGAAAAAGTTACTTGTGAGTGTTTGGTGGACTAGCGCCGGTGTCGTTTACTACAGCTTTTCAAAACCTGGTCAAACGATTACGGCAGATATCTATTATCAGCAACTGCAAACCATGAAGGAAGAACTAGCTGCTAAATAACCAAGATTGGTCAACCGCTCTAGGCCACTGCTGCTTAACGACAAATCAAGACCACACACTGCACAACAAACAACCACTAAGTCAGATGAGCAACATTTGGAATGTCTGCGACATCCACCGTACTTCCGGACCTTTATTCTGGAATTCAGACAACTTCTTACAAGGAAAAAGTTCAACTCCAATGCGGCAGTTCAAACCGCCTTCAAAAAGTTTATTGATTCTCGCCCCATGTATTTTTTTTAAATAAAGGGATCAAAGAGGCCATACTTATGAGTTGGCAAAAGTGCATAGGTAACAATGCGTACTATGATTAATTAAATATATTTTACAATAAAAATATGACTTTATATTCCTCCCGTACAAAACGCCAATTTCATATGTAAGGACCTATTATTTTGTCTGAATACTAAGTTTTATGAAATAATAGCCAGATAAAACATCTAAATAGGGCTTAGATCGATAGTAGTTACGTTGTACCAGTTCTGGCTCAATGAGTCAGAAGTGGTACAACGTTCGTCAACTCACGATCCTCAAAAAAAAGTTTTGGCATGCTCTGATCACGAATCTGCATTTTTGCGTAGGATGCACGGTTCCGGAGATTTGCAGATCAATTAACTAATATCTAATTGATATCCGGTGAGGGCCTTCACCGTCATTAGCGTCTCATTGTTCTTATCTATTGTAATTGTCTATACTTCCTCGGCGTGTGCGTCGGCTTATCAGTGCTATTGTATTATACTTCTTTGTTCCTATCTACAACGCTAATCTGAATCATCAATAAAACACATTACCTAATTTTGTTACAATTTTTATTTACAAAATACAAAATCTTATTACTTATTATCTATAAAATACGAGCGAAACATCTCATCCTACCTACAACTAAAATATCGTTGTACAATGTGTTCCCTGTAAATATACTCGTAAAACTATGCATTGAACATCCCTGAAACTTATATAGCAAATACATTAAGCAATATTCGCCACAAACTGAAGTCCACTCATTATGAATCCTAGCAACATTCCAGTTCCATCTTTTATAATTCATTTTTAAAAACTCTAGATGATATAGTACAGGTGACCGTCCATATGAATCAAAATATTGACCGACGTCATTCGTATCGATATATAAAGCTACCCAATGTGACTTAGGTTTATCATCTGTATCCAAATTGCATATTATATACGTTGGTACGTGTGTATACATGGGCAGTCTATTAGCAGCATAAACATTATTTTCTAGACTGGGGTGAATCTTTTTCAGATTTTGTTGTACGTCTAGTGTATCCATGCTATTACTGCTATTAGTAGATTATTACAGTACCAATCTACTCAATGACTAACATAGGAATGATCAATTATAGTGATTTCTAAATATTAAATTGCATTCTTTTGTGTTATACAAATCGTATTTGAGTCATCGATACACTGAACAAGACGCAACACGAAGGAATGTTGAGATAAGCAACAGAATGTGAGATAAGCTTGTTGACGCATAAAGTTACACTCAGTTCCACTGCAGAAATTCTTTAGATTAGAATTATTACTTACTGGTCCTATATAAGACCGAGCAGCTGCAGTCATGGAGTTAGTGTATGGTCGTTTGACCGCAGTGGATCTATCAATACTACATTTGTGTTACATCAACGCATCAAAGGCCATGGATGTAAGTGTTTATTCTATTGACAAACTTACTTTTCTTTCTGTTATTTTCTTACGTGTGTATGATTTAGTGTTAACAAATTATATTTAAATATTGTGAGTGTATATGATTAAACCGTGGTAGCTCAGATGGTTAGCGCAAGCTGTAAATTTCACAGTACGCGACCCGGGTTCGATCCTCGCCGGCACCAATTAAATTGTTAATTGCAATTTTAAGTGCTGATTTACCACGTGCTCGGTGGTGAAGGAAAACATCGTGATGAAACCTGCATGTCTGAGAAAGTTATGAAGGCATGTGAAGTTCGCCAACACGCATTGAGGCAGCGCGGCGGACATTTCCTAGTCCTAAAACCCTCTCAGAAATGAGAGGAGGCCTATGTTCAGCAGTGGACTTTAATAGGCTGTAACTTAAACTTTTTTAACTTTTATGATTAAATGTTAACAAATTGATATTAACATGATAACTGTGTTGTTGCAGAAATCGTTGAGCTATAAACAGTATTACTACTCGCCACTCTCCCCTCAAGAAGAGAGTGATGACATCGTCATTAATAATAACACATGCGATGGTGGAAAAAGAAAATCGCAATCGATTGATTATTTTTTTTGAAGCTGAATCAAAAATAAAAAGAGGAAGCTGTTATCATCAACCGTAGCACGAGCCGCTAGATATGGTGTATCATACATTTCTACTAATTCTGACGACGGAGACCAAGCGACGCATCTCATCAAAATTGAAATGTACGATATGAAGAAGCTATCCAAGATTCCAACTACTGATCATTGGAAACATGATTCCACGAGGATTAAATATTACGTAAAGACTAATAAGGATAGCATCTACGACAACACAAACGCCCTCGTATACAATATTACAAAGACAATAGCAGAAAGTGAAAGTGTTTACTTCAATTACAGGAAGACAAGAGCAGAAGGAAGAGATGAGTGTGGCGTACGTGTACAGAACACATCGAATAAAAAAACTACAACACTGAGTGGAGAAGAAAACGAGAAGAATATGCATTACTCAAGAGCTGAATATCAGTGCGTTCATTCAAGAGAGAAGACAAAGACATTTCTACCTGTTCGCGCGAGTGCTTCAGTGTCGTTGTGCTCCTTTACGGCCGCCAGTTACATCGGGCCGCCGGCCCATTATTCTGTTGGCCCATTGTTCTATTGTGTGTAGTGCTAGTTTTAGTGCCCCACGTTCTCCGGATTTCCAGTAAAAACTGTAAGTAGTTTATTGCACACCCGCTGCCTCAGAGGCAGCAATTCTATTGTTTAAATTCTGTGTTCGCTTGTCTTTGTTACTTTGTTAAAAATAATGGACCTACTATAGAATTACATCGTTTTTCTTTATTATATTCTAACCCAAAAACATTAATACTAATGTCATTTAACATACAACTCATCATCGTATGATGAATCGAGCAGTTGACCCTTCTCCATTTCATCACAAACTTTAGACAACTCCTGATTTAATTCGCTGTTGAATAGTTCCGTATTCTCTTCCATGGTTGTGGAGAAGAAAGCACTGGTGCATACTTCACTGAAGTTTTCCATCCTTATAGTAAAGAAGAAAATAGGTAGCAGAGTAAGTAACATTTCAGGGTTGGTAGACCAACTGATACCCAATTTCAAATAATGTCCGATATTTATAGTCTAGCAAAGGATTAGAAATAGAATATAATGAGTACACAGAAGTAATTTAAGTAAACAGAATCACATTCATTAATGATCAGCTAGTGACTGTCATTGTTAAAAAAGTATTTTTTAACTTTTTCACTTTCTGCTATTGTCTTTGTAATATTGTATACGAGGGCGTTCGTGTTGTCGTAGATGCTAGCCTTATTAGTCTTTACGTAATATTTAATCCTCGTGGAAGCATGTTTCCAATGATCAGTAGTTGGAATCTTGGATAGCTTCTTCAAATCGTACATTTCAATTTTGATGAGATGCGTCGCTTGGTCTCCGTCGTCATAATCAGTAGAAATGTATGATACACCATCTCTAGCGGCTCGTGCTACGGTTGATTATAACAGCTTCCTCTTATTTATTTTTGATTCAGTTTCAAAAAATGATCAATCGATTGCGATTTTCTTTTTCCGCCATCGAATGTGTTATTATTAATGACGATGTCATCACTCTCTTCTTGAGGGGAGAGTGGCGAGTAGTAATACTGTTTATAGGTATTTTCATCGAAGCTCAACGATTTCTGCAACAACACAGTTATCATGTTAATATCAATTTGTTAACATTTAATCATAAAAGTTAAAAAAGTTAAAGTTACAGCCTATTAAAGTCCACTGCTGAACATAGGCCTCCTCTCATTTCTGAGAGGGTTTTAGGGCTAGGAAATGTCCGCCGCGCTGCCTCAATGCGTGTTGGCGAACTTCACATGCCTTCATAATTTTCTCAGACATGCAGGTTTCCTCACGATGTTTTCCTTCACCACCGAGCACGTGGTAAATCAGCACTTAAAATTGCAATTAACAATTTAATTGGTGCCAGCGGGGATCGAACCTAGGTCGCGTACTGTGAAATTTACAGCTTAGCTACCACGGTTTAATCATATACACACACAATATTTAAATATAATTTGTTAACACTAAATCATACACACGTAAGAAAATAACAGAAAGAAAAGTAAGTTTCTCAATAGAATAAACACTTACATCCATGGTTTTTGATGCGTTGATGTAACACAAATGTAGTATTGATAGATCCACTGCGGTCAAACGACCATACGCTAACTCCATGACTGCAGCTGCTCGGTCATATATAGGACCAGTAAGTAATAATTCTAATCTAAAGAATTTCTGCAGTGGAACTGATAGTAACTTTATGCGTCAACAAGCTTATCTCACATTCTGTTGCTTATCTCAACATTCCTTCGTGTTGCGTCCTGTTCAGTGTATCGATAACTCAAATACGATTTGTATAACACAAAAGAATGCAATTTAATATTTAGAAATCAATAGAGTAGATTGGTACTGTAATAATCTACTAATAGCAGTAATATCATGGATACACTAGATGTACAACAACATCTGAACAAGATTCACCCCAGTCTATAAAATAATGTTTATGCTGCTAATAGACTGCCCATGTATACCCACGTACCAACGTATATAATATGCAATTTGGATACAGATGATAAATCTAAGTCACATTGGGTAGCTTTATATATCGATACGAATGACGTCGGTCAATATTTTGATTAATATGGACGATCACCTGTACGATATCATCTAGAGTTTTTAAAAAGGAATTGTAAAAGATGGAACTGGAATATTGATAGAATTCAGAATGAGTGGACTCAGTTTGTGGCGAATATTGCTTAATGTATTTGCTACATAAGTTTCAGGGATGTTCAATGCATAGTTTTACGAGTATATTTACATGAAACACATTCTACAACGATATTTTAGTGTATGAGATGTTTCGCTCCTATTATTTAGATAATGAGTAATAAGATTTTGTATTTTGTATAAAAATTGTCAAAATTAGGTAACGTGTTTCATTGATGATTCAGATTAGCGTTGTAGATAGGAACAAAGAAGTATAATACTGATAAGCCGACGCACACGCCGAGGAAGTATAGACAATTACAATAGATAAGAACAATGGGAAGCTAATGACGGTGGAGGCCTTCACAGGATATCAATTAGATATTAGTTAATTGATCTGCAAATCTCCGGAACCGTGCATCCTACGCAAAAACGCAGATTCGTGATCAGAGCATGCCAAAACTTTTTTTTAGGATCGTGAATCGACGAACGTTGTACCACTTCTGACTCAGTGAGCCAGAACTGGTACAACGTAACTACTATCGATGTAGGTCTAGATTCGAAGTTTCCCCGCGCGAGTGAAGATCGGATGAATTTTATCCTATCTTTTACCTGCTACAAAATATGGCAGTGGCTGTCAAACTTTCATTTCTTTCGAAGATTGCTCAAGTGACTATGGGGCTCAGTATCACTATCAAATATATTGTGCCTTAATGTACTTAATTGAGCTTAACTTTTAGGGTAGCATTATTACTTTTAAATACACATTAAAATATTTATACTTCTTCGCATTTCGCAGCAATATAGCGATGAATGACTTCTAAAATAAGAATTTTCGAAACTGTTAATAATTAATATGCTGTTAACTTACGTTTTACAGAAATATTACGCTTTGTTAAGGGTTACCCCCTTAGCTATTTATTAAGTTGATGGCTTTCAACAACTAATTATAACAAAACTTAATTAGAACTAATCTTCGGAACGTCAACATCACCACCTTCGCCATATGTCGCTTTGCTAAAATACTTATACCCTCTATTCCTGTATCGCCCAGAGCATTTCATCAGTCCTGACTGTTACATTTTATTCAAAAATCTAGATTTTTTTAAACAAAATTTTCTTTCTTAGTGATAAAATCAAATACATCCGATATTTCCCTTATATTGAATAATTCCAATTCAAAGAGTCATTTGG
Source organism: Parnassius apollo (assembly GCA_907164705.1). Lineage (NCBI taxonomy): Eukaryota > Metazoa > Arthropoda > Insecta > Lepidoptera > Papilionidae > Parnassius > Parnassius apollo. The sequence goes on from CAJQZP010001435.1 coordinate 25,184, forward strand.
AATATTTATACCTCTAGTAATTTAATGATCATATTTTAATATGTTTTTGAGCGTTAAAGAGAGGACAAATCCCTTTTATGAACTTTGTTCTCTAAGCAGTAGAAGTGGCTTTAAATTTACGTCCGGTCTTATCCCTTGATGACCTATTCTTCATCATGCATATAAAAGTCTTGTCTTCGTACACGTTTTAAGCAGAAACTGTTGATTTTACAAAAGTAAAAGCTTCTCATAGCTAAACTACGTTTAACCATTGTGCGCCATTTTTCAGAAATCTATTATATATGGATGTCGACAAAATAGAGTTTTTGCCAGACTCTTTCAGTTAGTCGAAAATCCGTCCGGTATTACCGATCTTATCCTAACGCACCTGTGCGTTGGTGTAAAATCGGTGATGGGGAAAGACCGCACAATCGCTCTCTATAATTTTTATTTGTGATTTTTAGCCAGAATATAGCTTCTATTGTTATTTTGTCTGAATAATAAGTTTTTTGAAGATCTAAGATCGTTGGAGGCCGGGTTCCGTTTTTTTTCCCCGCAGGTGAAGATCGGATGAATTTTATCTGACCTTTACCCGTTACAAAAATATGAAGGTGATTGTTAAACTTCATTTGTCGTGTATATTCTTTCGAAGATTGCTCAAATGAGTATGGGACTCAGTACCGCTATCAAATCTATTGTACCTTAGTGAACCTAATTGAGCTTAAGTATTAGAATAGTTTTATTACTTTTAAAAATACAAATTAAAAACATGACGAAAAATCGTGATGAATGACCTCTAAAATTAGAATTTTCGAAACTGTTGATATGCTGCTAACTTACGTTTTACTGCAATATATCGCTTTTTATATTACCTTTTTATGTTACCAGCATAGCTATTCATTAACTCAATGGCTTTTTTATAGGAGAAGGGACAAACGAGCATACGGCTCACCTGATGGTAAGTGATTACCGCCGCCCATGAACAACTGCAATACCAGGGGAATTGCTGATGCATTGCCGGCCTTTTAAAAAGGAGTAGGAGGAGGCTCTTTTCTTGAAGGTCCCTAAGTCGTATCGATAGTCGTCGTCGTCGATTCCACAAGGAAGTTGTGCGAGGGAATTTCTTTTAAATCGCACGATGGTGGACCGCCACTGATCCAGATGGTATGGATGGTATCGCGAATTTTGTCGCGATGTGCGATGGTGAAATTGTGCGGCTGGAATTAGTCCTAACAATTCCTCAAAGCACTCCCCGTGGTAGATGCGATAAAATATGCAAAGAGACGCAACATCTCTTCGCGGTGCCAGTAAGTTAAACCGATCGGAAAGAGCTCGGTCACCGACGATTCGAACAGCTCTGCGCTAGACGCTATCAAATGGAAGGAGCTGGCACTGGGGAGCCCCGGCCCAGAGATGGGAACAGTATTCCATTCGATATCTAAGTGCGCCTTGTAAAGTTGCAGGCGGTGAGCCGGAAAATGAAATACTGTCCCGCTCTGCTGAGCACGCCAAGCTTTTTAGGGGCCAATTTGGCCTTCTCTTCCAAGTGACCACAAAACAGCACGTCATTCGATATGTCAACGCCGAGGATTCCGATACTGGCTGATGCCACAAGGGGAGTGCCTTGAAACTAAGGAGATACGACGAAGAGGTTTTTTTTTGCGGTAAACGCGCAAACTTGTGTCTTCTGGGGATTAAACTGGACTAGATTTAGGCGCCCCCAGTCCGAGACTGTTCAACAAAGTTTCGACTTCAGACACAAGTTTGTCCCGGTAGTCCGCGCCGTTTTTGCGAGAAATATTGGCACGGCCAGTGTATAAAGCATCACCAGTGCTGTCGTCTGCATAGTAATGAATGTTACCGGTTTGCAACATGTCATTGATATGCAGAAGAAACAGCGTTGATGATGAAGCTTCCAACTACTACTAAACTTATTTAGAACTAATCTTCAGAACTTAGTTATTTTGCACTGTTAAACACCATTTTATCATTTATAATCTATCAAATATTATTTTTGGTTTTAGGTTTCCAACATATTTTAATAAGAGATGAATAGGTAGCTGCTATAAGTGTGAGCCGAAGTGAACCACAACCACAGCCATTCTCATCTAGTGTGGTGGTATGTTAATATCGTTTTGATAAGACTGATATAAACTTATACAAAACGTACACTTCAGTCTCATCAAATTCGCAGAGTTCTCAGAACAGGATATCCAAAAAGGATATTTTCAACCAACTTTAATAAAGAAGGTTCTCTTTTCTTTCCATGTTTAGTTTTTTTTTGTATTAAGCTATTTTTATAATAAAAATGTATCACATCACATTTATTGTATTTTTTTCTCGCTGCTTTCCGCTCACTGGACGATCTATCAAGAAGACTTTACATGAGGCGCCTCCTACCTACATCATCTCTTTTTGAGTTGTCAAATTGAAATTTATTAAAACAAGCAGATCTATTATCGCATTTGCATCGCATATTACTTATATTATATTAGTGGTATTTCATCTCAATTTTCAGGGATTTTAAAAAATGTGGCATCACTTCTCTGACTCCCACAAAGTTATAAAATTGGCGGCAGTTTCTTATTCTAAGTGCGATATCTAAGTAAACGTTTTTACTTCATCTGAGGGTGCGTGAATAAATAATAACTACTAACCTTAGTTGTACAGTGGCCGACAGCCTTGACCAAAAGTTTTCTATAAGTGCTACGAATTGGAAGATTCGCTTTGCAAAAAATAACCAGATGTGCGTAATAATATAATTATGAAAACTGAAGAATACAATACAGTTCTGTATAGTGTTTTCTTTTCGAGTAAAAATAAAAGTACCCATAGTATTTTTATTTTAAATTTCTTGATAACTTTTAACTTGCCGATATATTTCCATTGAGTTATTATTTTCATTGAATGGAAATGATATAATTCAATGTTTTACCAATTTTATTAACATGCATTTTAAAAACATACAATATATTTAAAGTTTCGAATTCTGAATCTTAGCCTATATCTAACTTTCTGTATCTGTTGATTGACCTCTCGGTCGAAGTTTGACCTACCATATTTACAACAGGTTAACATACTTGAGATCAACTTCAAGCGTTATGCTCCCAACAGTATAAAATAAGTGTTACATGGATGTTACAAATTACCTTAATCTTGTCCATATTCATTTTAATATCAATTCGTTGGGAATACTATTGACATCATTGTAATAATCTTAGATTCTCCAGCAATCCTACCATAATCTTCTATACATATCTATACATATAACAAATCTGTAGAACAGTCGTGTCTGTAATTCTAATATTTCCTGGAAAAAACAAGTCCATGTGACTAAATGAAGGATACTGAAGTCAAATTACTGGTTTTTAGAATTTTTGCCTGTCTGTCTGTCTGTGTATTAAAGATTCACGCAAAAACTACTGATCAGATCACCACGAAATTTTGTATGCAGGTAGTTAGTGACACGGGGCTACTTTTTATCCGATTACGGAACTTAAAAAAGGAGAGTTAAATATTTTCCTTTCTTTGGAAGTTAATCTTCTATTATCTAGTATGGTACTGTTATTTATGAGCGGGATAACGTATTGTTTTTTTTAAACGAATACAACATTTAATTAAAGTTTATAATTTGTTTTAACTGTAATAATCTGAAACTACGCCAACGATCTACATTGTACGTTTCCGAAACAGCGCCATCTGTCATAAAAAGTAAAAAGTAGCATATTTAGCCTTCATTAATAGTTACTAAGTAATAAATTAAATAACATAAATAACTTACATTGATACTTTATTAAATGATTTGAAACTTCTAAGATTTATTTTAAATTTTTCATTCTTTCATTTTAATAGTAATAATTTAAATAGATAATAGTGAAATCTATGAAAATTCGGATGTTTTTTAGTTTAATTACTAATATATAATAATGAACTGATTAACATTGGTTTGCCTGCTATTATTGCAAAACTCATTACACTTATACTTTTTTAAGAATATTTATGTGTACGTCGTGGCCAGATCGTAGAAATGATTTTATCATCAATATTCGATCATTACATGAAATTGTGGCATTTCGTGAAATTTTACACTGTCTGTTGACCATAATATGTTGACTACTAAACCCAATTTTTCTAATATCCTTTTGATAATATTCTAATAGTTATCGTAAAATAGTTTCATTATTCACCGCTAGCGGCGGCGATAGCGTACTTTTCAACAGAATTTTTAACAGAATCCACATAACTCTATGCCTTATCGCGAACATTTAAATAATATATATATATATATATATATATATATATATATATATATATATATATATATATATATATATATATATATATATATATATATATATATAAATGTTCGCGGCTTTGAGATAGCCCAAGGATCACCCCAGCTGCATATCAATCTACTGTCGCTGATATTACTAGATGGTGCTTTCGTATGATATTATGGCGAAACGAGAATTGACTTCGTAGATTCAATTGTAGATTGAGAACAAATTTGACAAACGTTGATATTTATACGATACTAAAGATTCACCAGAGCTTAGCATGGGTGATTCCTGGATATCAGTAACAGCACCACCTACCGGATATAAAATCTAAACCAATTTATAAATCTAAACCATACAGGGACCCACTTAAATACACAAAAAAAAAATTCATCAAAATCGGTGAGTCTTAGCGAGACTTTGTTTTATACCATGGAGAGATGGTCATATTATCATGAAGTGCTGGACCACTTCATGATAATATGATCAATTCTACGATCTGCCCACATTTACATAATTTGTGAAAAAGGACAGGAACGAGGGAAGGGTCTTCGTCACGGCTCGTTCAGCAGCGGATTCCCTAACCTCCTATGACACCTACGTTGGGTTCGGGAACAACGTATGTGAACCCAACAAGGGCGTCGACCTCTTCTTTTTCTTCAAATAGGTTCAGGTGGGGATTACGGGTCTTCCGAGGTCGTCCCGTTCCCAACGCCTTAATTCTTCAATCTGTGCCGCGCTAGGGACACCAATGAACTGTACTTATTTTAAAGGTGAAGGATCCCTTGGGAATAAAACAGTAATTATCTTCAAACCGTTCCGTGAGAGAGTAATTACTTTCCCTATCACTTCCCTATATACTTTTCTTTCTTGATTATATTATATACTGGTAGCTGGTCCCGAACGATTTGTATGATGATGTTACTCTTCTTAACCCTTTCTTAGGTTTTGAAGGCCTGCGGGTTTCGAGGTAGCCCTCATTACCCGGGTTTCATCGCGTGGGAGGCACGGCTCTCACGGTCTTGGGTACTGCGCTTTGGCGCAGTTTATGTTGATGTTTTGCGTACTTCACGCCATCTATTCTGGTTTAGGGACTCTCACTCATCCCCGGCGTCCACCTCGCCGGGCGGTGAGCGCAGAAGTTTACGTGGGAGTGGTCGCCCGTCTGGTGGGCGCGCGTGTAGCGGAGCTATATTGCGAAGATGTTGATGTGGTCCGTTGTCTGCGCGGTCGTACAACCGTCTCGTAGTACGGACCACAAATTCGTGGATGGATTCCATTTTGAGGTCACGCGCTATGACGTCGTTTCTGACGTAACGGCCGGCTCCCACGATCACTCGTAGTGCAAGGTTCTGCTGGGCAGGCCCAGCAGAACCTTGCACCAATCCCAGCCACCAGCGCAATCTTCTTGCGCTGAGTGGCTGAGGTCAACGCATACCAGGCTGGTGCTGCGTATGTCAGCCGCGAGCGGACGTAGGTTTTGTAGATACCTATCTTGGTGTTCCTTGGGAGTTTGGATGCCAGTATGGGGTTCAGCTTCGCTCGCGCGGCTCTGGCCTGCCTCATGACGTGGTCGACCTGCGGGTTCATTCGCAGCGAGCGATCGATCTACGGGAGGTTGGGCAACGATTTGTATACGTTGATGTCTTCTGTACGTACCTAAGTACGTGCAGGTATCGGGCCTCGGGGTATACCCCATTACCCGGATATCCTCATACCCCATAACTATGGGGCAGTCACTTATTGCCTATCTTGGCGTGGTTATGCTGCATATATTATGTAGCCGGATAAGAAAATTTGCTTTCCGTAGTTCACCGACTACGGAAAGGGAGGTAATCTATAGAGGTTATCAAAGTCTAAGTTGGCCTTTCTGCGGCATTGTGGGTTGTTACTCAACTCTCTAATCACATATAGAGAGGAGTTCTCTTGGAAGAGGTCGCCCGTCCGGTGGCCGGGTGTGTAACGGCGCAAAGCCGTTCAGGTGTTCATGTGGCCCGTTATCGGCACGGTCAAACATGCCGCGCGCTAACCGGGCCACGAAGTCGGTGATGGTCTCGACTTTCAGATCGGCCGCTATGACGTCATTCCGGACGTAACGACCTGCTCCGACAATCGTCCTTAATGACAGGTTCTGCTGAGCCTGTAATCGCCGCCTCTGGGTGTCACTCAGAAGCGCGTACCAGGCCGGAGCAGCGTAGGTGGTAATAGTCCGGATATACATCTTGTATATCCGGAGCTTGATCTTTATGGGCAGCTTGGATGCCAGGACCGGACGAAGCATCGCCCGCGCACATCTGGCTTTGTGGACGACGAAGTCGACGTGCGCAGTCATGCGCAGCGCCCGGTCGATCCGGCACCCGAGGTATGTCACGGCCTTCTCGTACGCGATCTTCTGGCCGTCGAGAGTTAGTGGTGGTGGTAAGTTTCTGAGGCGGCGGGTGAGCAGAGCGGTCGTCTTACCAACGTTGACGACCATCCTCCACTCGTTCAGCCATGGTGGCAACAGGTCCAGCAGACGCTGCATTTTGGCAGTGGCTATATGGGCTCTTCCGGACGAGGTGAAATAGGCGCTATCGTCCGCATATAGCGCCAGCTCAACGTCGTCCTCCCATTCTTGCAGCCTGCCTGCCAATGTTGGTATATCATTCGTGTAAGCCGCGTACAGGACTGGAGACAGACAACTGCCCTGTGGGACGCCGGCACTGATGGTTCCTGTTGCGGACTCGGCGTCCTCTACGCAGACGTAGAACTTCCTGTCTTCCAGGAAAGACGCCATTAACCGCAACATAGCAGGGGGGACACTGGTCTGTTCGTGCAGTTTGTATAGTAATCCTGAGTGCCACACCCGGTCGAACGCCTTCTCGATATCGAGGAAGACGCCCAACGATATGCGGCCACGATTGTACTCTGCCGCAAGCAGGTGCAGCACTCGAGTCAACTGTGTGACTGTAGAGTGACCCCTCCTGAATCCGTGCTGCTCCGCCCGAAGTTGGATGCACGGACGGAGACGTCTTAGCAGCAATCTTTCAAACAGTTTAGCTATGTGCGGTAATAGCGTAATCGGCCTGTAGCTGGCAGCTCTACGCCTGTCCTTCCCGGGTTTCGGCAAGACGATAATTTTGCCTTTTTTCCATTCCTCCGGGAAGTGGGATGTCCGCAATATCCCATTGTAGAGTCGACCATTCTCTACTAGGACTTTATATGGCAGCTGTCGGAGTGCAGCGTTGGTAATCCCGTCGTGCCCAACGATTTGTATGAAAACCAGTCTAATGGGGTATCAACAAAGCTATACTCGAAAGAGAGCCGCGCCCTCTGTGCGATTACGCTACTTAATTACATCAATTTGTACTATCACTCTCTCACGGTTTGCCCAATATCTTTCTTATAAGACATACATTTATACATTTTATTTATAAAGATAGCACAATAAAATATCTATACTATGATATACATTACATTTTTATATCACAAAAAACCTTTTATTTATTCAACAAAATATGCCTATTTTACAACGTATGTACTAAGTTAGAATTCTTAAATGTTTAAAATATAAGGTTGAAACAATGTTCTTCATTTGAAATTATAAATATCTTAATTAATACAATAGTTTAATTTCCATTTTTCCTATACATTTTACTATTTAAAACACTTTTAAATTTCATACACAAAACTATCAATATTTCACCAATCCAAAGGAATTTTCACATGAAAATAACACAGAATTCACCTATTTTGCTCATACAGTCAATCTGAAATATTTTACAAGTCAATTTTACATTAATTGCTGAAATTTGCAAATATTTAAATTTCTACTTATTTTGACCTCCTAAGTACAAGGTTAACGCGCAGCTATGAACTCGCGCTATTTGAACAACTAATTCTTACACGACTCTCAATTGTCGGTAAAAGGTGGCAAATGTAGCACACACGGCTATCAACCAATACTAGGTGAACAACTGATTCTACACGACTCTCAAATGTCGGAAATTATTTCTAACTAGATTCTTATCAGCTATCATGTTTCTTATCAGATAACATAAACAAAATATTTTATGAATCAAACATTGAAAATAAACATTTTATTTTCATACAAAACGTATCAAACTTATATAAGATAATACTTATGCAATTAATTTCCACTAATTCTATTTATACACAAAGTGATCATTTCGACCGGGGAACAAATCCTGGTCTCTAACTTTATTTTAATATTCCTTTAAATTAACAATATTATTGGAAAGGTGATTTCAACCGGGGAACTGAACCCGGAAACATAATTTATATCTTAAAAATTCCCTATATGAATTTATTAAGAAAATATTACTAAGAAAACGACAAACTAGTCCGGCCTGGGAATCGAACCCAAGACCTTCAAATTATTAATTCGATATTTCTTTAAGATTCAACTAAGTGTTTTCTTATTAGAATATTATTGCTCGATAATTTGTTTTTAGAAGCTGTTCGTAATCGGTTAACTAATAAATTGAAATATTCTTCTTATAGACGCGTCGCCAACAACTTGGGAGTTTTGGCTTTCATAGTTTTGATCTGAAATTAGTGCCATCTATTTCTGCTAAATAAACTAATAATAACTAACTGATAAGATTAAATATAATACTATTGAATACTAATTCTTGCAAGATCAAAAACTTAAAATATCCAGCCATTATCGGGATGATTTACAATAATTGCCACGTTTAGCAAAATAACTAACTAAACTGTTATACTGGATACTGTGTATACAAAACTGTGATTAAAAGAGAAAGTAAGAAAGTTTTAGTAACTATAGATACTTATTGGGTGTATATCGGCATAGCAATAATTTCACTAAATTCCTTTGGTATTAAGTTATCCGATGTAAGTTTTTATCTTTATTTGATGAATTAGTAAAAATATAAGCAACTATTTTATAATGCCAATCAATATTCAATAGGCCAATGATATAAAACAAATATCGCAAATAAACACTCTGCCGTACATAAAGGGGATATAGTAACTCAGCTCAAATTCTAATTTCGCCCTCACTTCCCCGCGCGTCGTATGCTATGTACCGACATGTTGGTAATCACTAATACTGTAAGTAGATAGGTCGTTAGATACTTATTTCATTAAGTTTATCATATTAATGCCTGTTTCTTTACGCCGACCCAGTTGCTTCTTATTTTTATTACGGTTATTTCCCATTTTAATTTTACGTCGTCCTGTTGCGTAATGTGTATCCTGATCGTAAATGACACATCTTCCCCCTTCAAAGGCCGAAGCGACACTGTTCCCTATATAAAAAAGTACTCTGTGGACATTGACCGGGCGGCAGGAAACAAGTTTCAAGATGCCGATAGTTTAGGTAATTTCTTTTTACAGTGAATATAATGGTAATTAAAAAAAATTTAAGCCCTGCTTTATAGTTAGTTCAGTTAGTAGGCAAAGTTTCATGATCTAATTTAAAGTATTTTATGAATAGTAGCAGTTTATTGTTCAGTTTGGAGGTAATTTTGGATTTTTAGTCTATTGAGAAAATTTTACGGAATCGTGTTTTCATCTAACATAGTACTTAACATTAATCCTCAACTTTACCATACATTTGTTTCTAAATTAATGCTGCAATATTTTCGGCACAACGGAGGATCTTGCTAAGCCATTTGAGGTTATATTTCTCCTTAATAGAATAGATATTAGAATAGATAACTCTGATGTCATGACCGATATAAAAAGTGACAAGGGTTGCTAGACATATGATATTAATGCAATTCTAGAAAAATCTACGTCTAATAATCTCTAAGAATTCAATAGATATCACCTGACTAACAAACGTGACAACGAGGCGACTCTACAAGGGAGCCAACTTTACTGATTTTGGTATGGAAGATATTAATGATGTTTCTCAACGGTAGCCCACACGAGCGAAGACGCGTGTAAAAAGCTAGTAACTATATCATCGGGAAATCAAAGAGGGCTTGCCGTTGATGTTGATATCGTATTATTTCTAGTCAACAGTAGCTTAAAAACAACTTCTAATGTCCGCTACATTAAAGAGTTTTGGCAATATAACGTTACCCTGTCTTACTCCTCTTGGAATTTGTTTTGTACTCCGGTTCAGTACTCACATAGCCTATAGAAATTTCAGAAACGATAAGTAGTTAGTTAGTACCAGTTCTGGCTCACTGATTCAGAAGTGGTACAACGTTCGTCGAGACTCACGATTCTAAAAAAAAAAGGTTTTGGCATGCTCTGATCACGAATCGTCGTACGGTCCGTTTTTGCCTGTTGTTTCCGGAGATGTGCAGACAATCAACTCTTATCTAATTGATATCCGGTGAGAGCCTCCACCGTCATTAGCGCCCCATTGTTATTTATATATTGTTCATTGAATACCGTCATTGTCTATTCGTGCGTCGGATTATCAGTGCTATTATATTATACTCCTTTGTTCCTAACTTCAACGGTAATCTGAATCATCATTAAAATACATTACCTAATTTTGTTACAATTTTTATTTACGAAATACAAAATCTTATTACTTTATTACTTTAGAAACATCTCATCCACTAAAATATCGTTGTACAATGTGTTGCCTGTAAATATACTCGTAAAACTATGCATTGAACATCCCTGAAACTTATATAGCAAATACATTAAGCAATATTCGCCACAAACTGAAGTCCAATCATTCTGAATCGTGTCAACATTTCCAGTTCCATCTTTTACAATTCCTTTTTAAAAACTCTAGATGATATCGTACAGGTGCTCGTCCGTATGAATCAAAATATTGACCGACGTCATTCGTATCGATATATAAAGCTACCCAATGTGACCCTGGTTTATTATCTGAATCCAAATTGCATATTATGTACGTTGGCACGTGGGTGTACATGGGCAGTCTATTGGCAGCATAAACATTATTTTCTAGACTGGGGTGAATCTTTTTCAGATGTTGTTGTACATCTAGTGTATCCATGATATTACTGCTATTAGTAGATTATTACAGTACCAATCTACTCTATTGATTTCTAAATATTAAATTGCATTCTTTTGTGTTATACAACTACTCAATGACTAACATAGGAATGATCAATTATAGTGATTTCTAAATATTAAATTGCATTATTTTGTTTTATACAAAACGTATTTGAGTCATCAATACACTGAAAAACGCTACACGAAGTAATGTTGAGATAAGCAACAAAATGTGAGATAAGCTTGTTGACGCATAAAGTTACTATCAATTCCACTGCAGAAATTCTTTAGGTTAGAATTATTACTTACTGGTACCATATAGGGCCAAGCAAGTGCAGTCATGGAGTTAGTGTATGGTCGTTTGACCGCAGTGGATCTATCAATACTACATTTGTGTTACTTCAACGCATCAAAGGCCATGGATGTAAGTGTTTATTCTATTGACAAACTTACTTTTCTTTCTGTTATTTTCTCACGTGTGTATGATTTAGTGTTAACAAATTATATTTAAATATTGTGTGTGTGTATATGATTAAGCCGTGGTAGCTCAGATGGTTAGCGCAAGCTGTAAATTTCACAGTACCCGGGTTCGATCCCCGCCGGCACCAATTAAATTGTTAATTGCAATTTTAAGTGTTTATTCTATTGACAAAGTTACTTTTCTTTCTGTTATTTTCTTACGTGTGTATGATTTAGTGTTAACAAATTATATTTAAATATTGTGTGTGTATTATATTAAGCCGTGGTAACTCAAATGGTTAGCGCAAGCTGTAAATTTCACAGTACCCGGGTTCGATCCCCGCTGGCACCAATTAAATTGTTAATTGCAATTTTAAGTGTTTATTCTATTGACAAAGTTACTTTTCTTTCTGTTATTATCTTACGTGTGTATGATTGATGATGAACTTAACCTCACTACTTACCTGTTACGCGAAGAGAGTTCGATACGCTGGAAATAGTTATAAGATCGAGCACAGGACAAAAAATACTATTCCAGTTTGGAACCGTGTGTATTAAACTACATTTCCGAAAATTATAATAATGAATTCTCTTCGTGATCATCATAAATGTCCATATGAAAATTATTATACACATCAAGCTGGGTCAGGAATTGGAGTAATTTATAAGGGTACACCATACCAACGCGGTCATGGTATTGGAAGCTTCTTAGGGGGGGTTATTTAGATCAGTTTTACCTTTACTTTCAAGTGGTGCTCGAGTGATTGGTAAGGAGGCATTAAGCGCTGGAGTAGGACTTTTATCGGATATGGTTCAAGCGCGTCCTATGGAAGCCTCAATAAAAGATCGTCTAAAGCAAGTTAGTACAAATTTAAAACGAAAGGCTGATGAGAAAATTGATCAATTTAACATGACAGGATCTGGGTATAAAACTAAAAGAAAACGATTGACCTCGTTCATTCCTCCATTAACTGCTAAAGTGCAAGCTACGAAAAAACTTGGGCACAAACCAAAAAATATCGAAGATATATTTTCAAATTAAATATGTTTTTCCTTCATAATAATTCTTGCGAGTGCGTTAAGTCAGAATTGGATTTGGTTGCACTACCGCCTACACAAACTAGCATTGAAAATGGATTGTGGATTCATTATAAACCAATTTCATCTCTTGGTGACGATGGAGCTATCGAGTTTCAAGTTCCTGGGACAGGCGATGACTACATAGATTTGTCTCATACATTACTCCACATAAAGGCAAAAGTATTAAATCAAGATTCAACTAACTTGATATCTACTACAATAGTAGCACCTGTAAATAATTGGCTGCATTCACTTTTTAGTCAACTTGATGTTTATTTAAACCAAAAACTTGTATCACCACCTAATAATACCTATGCATATCGAGCATACATGGAAACTCTTTTAAACTATGCTCCTGCTGCTAAACAATCTCATCTTACTTGTAGTCTTTGGTATGGTGATACAGCGGGAAAAATGGATTCTACGTATGGTAAAAACATAGGATTTGTTAAAAGACGGGAATTGATTAGTGAAAGTAAGGAAATAGAAATGATTGGTCATCTTCACGGTGACATTTTCAACCAAGATAAATTTTTAATTAATGGTGTTGAAATGAGTGTTAAATTGGTTCGATCAAGAGAGAGTTTTAATTTAATTGCTGGGTCAAACAATGTAAATTTTAAAGTTTGCATTACCGACGCAACTCTTGTTGTTCGACGAGCACGAGTTAATCCAAGTGTATTACTCGCACATCAAAAAGTTTTAGCTTCTACCACTGCTAAATATCCTATTACTCGAGCTGAAGTAAAAGTTTTAACAATTCCATCGGGTGTTCAAGGAAAAACTCTTGATAATATATTTTTAGGACAGGTACCCGTATAATTGGATTTGTGAACAATTCTGCATTTAATGGTTCCCTTACTAAAAATCCATTTAACTTTGAAAACTATGGTATTAATTTTTTCAGCTTATATATTGATGGTCAACAAATACCTTCAAAAGCTTTGCAACCATCTTTTAATAATAGTATATTTACATCAGCATATCAAACTCTATTCTCGTTAACTGGTACTATTCACTTTCTTAATGAAGGAAATGGAATCTCTTGTGAACATTATGCCACTGTCTATTAGCATTTGACTTAACTCCTGATTTATCAGCCAACTCATCAGCTCATTGGAATCTCATAAAGCATGGTAGTGTAAGATTAGAAGTACGATTTGAATCCTCACTAATACAAACAATTAACTGTATAGTTTATGCTGAGTTTGATAATATTATTAATGATAAAAACAAAAAGACAGAAAGTAAGAGAAAAAAAAAAAACGATTTTTATTAACAAACACTGTTCGAGTTTAAAGTTACATAGGACTCTCTCATTAGATCATCAATAATAACGAAATGTGGGTTTTCACCATCAAACATATTAAGATTTGGAATTCCTTGATGATAGTTAACATTTGGTAAATTATATAATGGTTGCATTTCATCAAAGCACAATGTGATCTGATTAAAATCACAATTACATATTTCTGTAACTGATTTTATGTAATTTGTTACAAAATTTGACTTCCCACATGCACTTGGTCCTGCCACAATAGCAGTAAAAGGATGTATAAAGTGAAACATTACACACGTCTAAAGTTCTAAGGGGTGAAATAAAAAATGAAAGTGTTGGTGTAAACAATTAATATATATATTGTGTACTATAACTAATGTTTTTGGGAAATCAAACATAATTTAAGATTAATTGAAAATTTTATTTTCAAGCAATAACCACTTGTAAAAAAACCCACACGTTCGTCACAAGAACAATGTAAAATTTTGTGATTATTTTTTGCAAATATATGATTATTACACACATAACGTTTGTTTAAATTTATGACATTTACCAAATCATTGTATTTTGGACATTTGTATTCTTCAATATTAAAAATTCTATCATTCGTCGTCAACATTTTTAAAAATTGTTTTTCTGTTGAACCCCCTTTGTATGCGATCACTTCGTCTTTGCACAAATTTCTAATATACCAATTTAATATGGGGATGATGTTCTCTTGTTTGTAGGCACATTTAAATTCTTCGGTCACATCAAAATATGGAATGCCGTGCACGTGTGTTTCACAATAACGAACAGTTTTTTTGTCTTTTGGTGACAAATAATTGAAAGGATAACTTGGCCGAAACAAATAATGATCGATAAACGCATCATTTTTATTAGATAGTTTTACGTCTAGAATAGCCATTTTTCTACATTGAAAATGTTTTTGAGGATATGTAATGTAAAATCCGTCCATGTCGATGATGTATCTAATATTTTTTAGATTTTGTGTCATTTTGAACCAAAATGTATTTACACGTGACTAAAAATATGTTTGTTCCAACAAACTTCACATAACAATGCTTCATTACCATCATCCCATTTCTTCTTCTGCGCTTGTCTTCCTGTAATTTAAGTAAACAGAATCACATTCACTAATGATCAACTAATGACTGTCATTGTTAAAAAAGTATTTTTAACTACTCTAGTATTCGTAGATGCGGTACACACACAATATTCAAACATAATTTGTTAAATTGCAAATAACAATTTAATTGGTGCCGGCCGGGATCGAACCCGGGTACTGTGAAATTTACAGCTTGCGCTAACCATTTGAGTTACCACGGCTTAATATAATACACACACAATATTTAAATATAATTTGTTAACACTAAATCATACACAAGTAAGAAAATAACAGAAAGAAAAGTAACTTTGTCAATAGAATAAACACTTAAAATTGCAATTAACAATTTAATTGGTGCCGGCGGCGATCGAACCCGGGTACTGTGAAATTTACACCTTGCGCTAACCATCTGAGCTACCACGGCTTAATCATATACACACACACACACAATATTTAAATATAATTTGTTAACACTAAATCATACACACGTAAGAAAATAACAGAAAGAAAAGTAACTTTGTCAATAGAATAAACACTTACATCCATGGCCTTTGATGCGTTGAAGTAACACAAATGTAGTATTGATAGATCCACAGCGGTCAAGCGACCATACACTAACTCCATGACTGCACTTGCTTGGTCTTATATAGTTCCAGTAAGTAATAATTCTAATCTAAAGAATTTCTGCAGTGGAATTGATAGCAACTTTATGCGTCAATAAGCTGATCTCACATTTTGTAGCTTATCTCAACATTACTTCGTGTCGCGTCTTGTTCAGTCTATTGATGACTCAAATACGTTTTGTATAACACAAAATAATGCAATATTGCTTAATGTATTTGCTATATAAGTTTCAGGGATGTTCAATGCATAGTTTTACGAGTATATTTACAGGGAACACATTGTACAACGATATTTTAGTGGATGAGATGTTTCGCTCCTATTTTATAGATAATAAGTAATAAGATTTTGTATTTCGTAAATAAAAATTGTAACAAAATTAGGTAATGTATTTTATTGATGATTCAGATTACCGTTGCAGTTAGGAACAAAGGAGTATAATATAATAGCACTGATAATCCGACGCACGAATAGACAATGACGGTATTTAATGAACAATAGATAAGTAACAATGGGGCGCTAATGACAGTGGAGGTCCTCACCGGATATCAATTAGATAAGAGTTAATTGATCTGCACATCTCTAAAATAAAAAGGTTTTGGCATGCTCTGATCAGAGCATGACAAAACCTTTTTATTTTTTAGGATCGTGAGTCTCGACGAACGTTGTACCACTTCTGAATCAGTGAGCCAGAACTGGTACTAACTAACTACTACGATATAGGTACCGACAATCGACTTAACATCGCTGAATGCACTCTAGAACCGTCCAAATTTATTTTTTGATAGAATCAAGGGTTTCTCGTAGTCTCCTTACATAAGAAGAAGTTGTTCTCTTAGGTCTTCTGTACAATTTACCGAATGATATGAATGTGGTCTATAATACCATATCCTTTTCGAAAATCGGCTCATTCGAGAGGCTGGAAATTATCATACCGCATGCGAGATAATTTGTGAGGATTCTAGAATACAGCACTTAAAAGTGTCTGAGAAAAGAAATCAGATTTTAGTTTTTCAATATAGCGTTGTCACCCTATTTTTTTAAGAACAAGATGGCAGGCTTTCTGCTTTACTCCTTCGGGATAGCCACAAGTGCGGTGGTCTCTGTAGTGCCACTATGGAGAATGTAATTGAATGGCTTGTGAAGGTTTCAACAAGTCAAGTCTTGCCGTTTTTAATCTGCTGAAGTGTCATTCTAATTTTGCTTAGCCCAACGCCCTGAAATTTATTCTGATGATATCTACATAAATATAGTTCCTGAATCATAACTCACATTAATGTGTTCGTCCAACGACGGTGTGTACAGCTGTCTTCAAAACCATCAAGATACGAGTACTATGTACGCTAATACAAATTAGTTCAATGTTCGAAACCTCTCAATCTCACTTAAAATCTCAGGTAATCGGGACGAGACCAGGTTTATTTTCTGTGGGTACGCTTCTGGAATAAAGAGTTTATCATAAAGAGTTCCTCTTTCTCCTTGAAAGTAATACACTGAAAGCTACAATGGATCTCGTAACTAAAATCAAACATAACATTAATAAGAAAAACATCGTACTAGGAGTATTCATTGATTTAAAAAAGGCGTTTGATACCGTAAGTCATAAATTGCTCTTAAAAAACTGGAAGTCATTGGTATTACTGGCATAGCCTTAAACATTTTTGAGTCTTGCCTCACGAATAGATCTCAGATCGTAAAAATAGACAGTAGCACCGAAAGTCCCGCACAAGCCTTATACTATGGAGTTCCACAAGGTTCAACACTGGGTCCTCTGCTCTTCTTAGTCTATATTAAGAATATGCATGAGTTGGGCTTGAATGGCAATATCACACTTTACGCCGATGACACTTGACTCTTTTACTTTGGTTTTCGTTTTTTTTTTTTTTGATTTTTTCATGATCTTGTCTCTCAAGCCCACGACAAGTCACAACCTTGAAATTGTTCGCGGTTGGTTGCAATACAATTTACTAACTATCAACATTTCCAAAACCAGCTACATAATATTTAAAGCAAAAAAATAAATCCATACCCAATTACTCACCTCTCGAAATAAATAATACACCATTGCAAGAAAAAACCTGCAAGAATAAATATCTTGGCATTTATTTGGATACCGAGTTAAAATGGAATGTTCACATTAAATATTTAATAAACAAATTAATGTCACTTCACGCCTCCCTTCGGATTAATTTTCGATATATACCACAAAAACTACATTTCACAATATATAATGCCCTAGTAAAACCACATCTGTTATATCTCATCCACGTCAGGGAAGCGCTGCCAGTACTAGATTGAACAAATTACAAGTCCTACAAAATAAAAAAATAAAAATGCTATTAAACTACTATTTCCGAACACCAACTTCAAAAATTTTCCGAGAAACGAATCTGATGAACATCAATTATATATTTATAACACCTGTATATTTATTCGTAAATCCACAAACAAGTTCCGCACGGATCTGCAATTCACCACGTGAAAAAAGTTGGATGCATCTGCACTCGACGCTCGTGTTTTATCGTTTTGCCTAATGAACGACACACACGGTCAGTTCAACTGATCAATTCAAATGATCAGTTCAAATTAGGACTGTTGATATTTTTTAAAATATCGGATTTTCGATATATCGATAATTATAAATATATCAACATCGAAGTTTTATATATAAGTTTATTCATCGATATATTAAAAATCCGACATTTTAAAAAATATCACCAGTCCTAGTTTCAACTGACCTTGTGTGTCGTCCATTAGACTCGAACAAAGTACGGCCAGATCACAATTACATGCGAAAGTGCGCGCCTTTTTAATAAGATACCCTCGGAAATAAAAAATGTAGACTCATTCAACGTATTTAAAAAGCGACTAGCAAATCCTATAATCACAAACATATCTATCTGTGTGCGTTGGACGGGTTTGTTCCTGGTATTGGTTTATGTTGTGGTGCTAACACTGACCTCTATATATGTACATAGAGGTCAGTGGGTGCTAAGGTGATAGTGAATCCCAATATTTGTAAGTGACTGTTGTCATTCTATAATTTTTCTTTTATTTGTATGGATTTTTCCCGTCGATAGTTGTTTTTTTTTTTTTTTTGATGTTTTTTACTTTTCAACAACATAGACACGACAACGACTTTCGTTATTTACATATACTTTTATTTATGTTCCATGTAATTTGTGTATATAATGTCTTTATGACAAAAAATGTCTTTAAATCTAATCCACAGAATAAATAATAGTGCTACGTACCTAAACCTAACTAGACATAAATATGAATAATTATGTTCAAGTTCATGTCTAAATGTTTTGTTGTTTTTGCGTAAAGTGTACCATAAAAAGTGGCATTTTGATCTATAACAGTAGAGTGTCGCTTCAATCGCCTAATTATGTATGCATCTATCGAGTATATAATTATAATATTTATGTCTTATTTTCTAAATACTTACGTACACCCTTACCCTTTCCCACAGGTCGTTATATCCTCTGCAATGTGGTTACCTGGTAGAGGTTAAAAGCGACAAGGCCGCCAATTGTAACTTTACATAATTTGTTGTTTTTTTTGTTCTATTTTTTGGTGTACAATAAAGCATAATTCATTCATTCATTCAAGTGGTATGTTTCCCGATACTCACATTTTTGTAACTCTAGTTGTCTCTTGGACTAGTTGGTCTCTTGGACAGGATCTCAATTCAGGAGTCGAGGAACACGAACAGGTGGTTCCACCTCTTCTTCGGATATCTCGAGATCCGATTGGCCCTCATTTCCGATCAAATGTTGCAACAAATCGTTGTCAAAAAGCCGTCCTATTGAAAATATTACAAGTGTTAGTTATACGAATTTTACGTCTTCTGATCTATACATATAATAAATCTGTAGAAAGGTCGTGTCTGTAATTCCAATATTTTCTAGAAAAAACAAGTCCAGGGGACTAAACGAAGGGTACTGAAGCCATATTAGTGGTTTTTAGAGTTTTTGTCTGTCTGACTGTCTGTGTATTAAAGATTCACGCAAAAACTACTGAACAGATTTCCATGAAGTTTTGTGTATAGGTAGTTAAGGACCCGAGTCTACTTATAGGCTACTTTTTATTCGATTACAGAACTTCAAAAAAGAAGGGTTAAGTATTTTCCTTCCTTTAGATCTTAAATTCTATTTTATACGATTGATGTGTTTATAAATAAAGCCCAATATTAATTTTAACCGTTGTGTAATAAATTGAACTACGCCGACAAACTACAATATTATTGTTGCATTTACTTTTTCAAAACAGTGCCATCTAACGTAATATTTTAACTGCAAATTAAATTACATAGCATTTATATAGTTATTTTTATTTGAAAATTCCTTTGAGTATTCTACCAACTGGAGAGGCCATGCGCGTTAATTCCTAAACAAAAATTCTGTCAACATCAGGGGGGCGCATGAAAAATACACAACTGTATACTTAACTACAAATGCAAAACGAACATTACAGCATTTGTGTTTGTGTTCATCGCGTTTGCGCATACCATCAAATTGTACACGTGTCGATACACTGATGGCGCTGTCTAAAATGCGTGAGCACTGACCTCTATATATACAAGTACGCTGGACTGGCTATACCATACAAAATGTCTGTGCCAATTTGAAGCGCCGCTAAAGGATGTCTTGAAAAATAAAATTGACATAATATGCCAAAGTCTGTTGTCTTATTTAATAAGTCTGTATTTTGAACTTTTTAACTAAAAAACGAAAGTATTTTATGTTGTTTGATTGCGTATAATATTAGTTACATTATACGAATTATTTTTAATAATAATGAATGTGCGTAATCTGTAAAACTCGTTACCAAAAGAGAAGTGGTATAACATTTCACATGTAAGTGAATGTGCAGCTAATATTAAACAAATTAAAATTATTTGATAATATAAACACTTAAAAATTTGTTATTAATCTTAATATCATATATACTAACATATTTGATTGTATATTAGTGAGTTTTGATACACAGTAAAATTCAATAGGGTTGTCGAGTTCCTTGTCCATAATACTTATCGATATTCTTTCCTACCCATATCTATTAATAAACAAAGTCGCCAACAACAGATGATTATCAAATGTTCATTCATTAACAGGTTACCAACTGAACCTAGACTAAAATTATGGCTTAAAAGCATAAATATTGTGAATTGGCGTCCGAAACAAAATGATCATACTTGTTCTCAATATTTCACAGACGACTGTTTTATTAGATATGAGAACTGCACCACTTTGAAAAAGTCCAGTATTCCGACAATATTTTCTAGTAGTACCAGTACCGGTAATTATAAGAGTATTAGATTATTATTTCAAATGTTTTTTTTATTTCTTCTTTCCTCATTTTCCTACAAACTCAAGGGCCATAGCCAAGTGTCAAAAGGTCATCTGATGATGTCGAGCCACGTTGGATGTGTGTTAGTGGGTTGCGGCTAGAGGAGATTCCTTTTCCTGTTCCGCAGTAATCGAGGCGGAGTCGTCAGGGAAGAGGAGTGTTGGTATGGCGATTGGCGATGCGATGCCACTCGACTATCCTTCGCGATTTTGGTGAGGCTGCACCACTTGATGCTTCCAAGTGCTCGTTTTTTCCTGGCTCCATTCACATATCGAGCTCGGGAAGTCCGTAGTGCAGGTGGAGTCAGAGGTCGTGAAGGGCAGTGCGCCTTGTGTTCCTGGTGCGTCTTATCTAAGAAAAAAAAAACGGGGGGGAAAAGTCAGCAACTAAGGAGGCGTTGCCATTGGGCGGCTGGCGCCGGAGGGGCCGCGGGTGTACATGAAAGCGTTTCCGTGGCCCTGTCAATTTGCGGCAGAGACAGAACAACATGGGGTTTAATTAAGTGCCAGTCTAGAGA
Source organism: Parnassius apollo (assembly GCA_907164705.1). NCBI lineage: Eukaryota > Metazoa > Arthropoda > Insecta > Lepidoptera > Papilionidae > Parnassius > Parnassius apollo. Next base: position 46,813 of record CAJQZP010001435.1, read on the forward strand.
TTTAATTCTCTCTCGAGTCTCAAGATTTAATTTGTGCTTTAACTTCGTAGTCTACCTTCTTTAGTTTATTTCTTATTTATAAATTCTGGCCATCGTTTACATTCACGGTTTTGGCAGCTTCCTCTTGCGTAACATCCACCGACAAAGGCAATTAAGTGTCGATATGTCAAGCCCCCTAGAATACGTGGCACTGCCGAAGCTGGAAAGCTTAGGAGGATAAACTTAGGAATGAGGATATTGGCAGTAGAATCAGAGTAACCGACATCACCCAACGGATTAGTAAGCTGAAGTGGCAATTAACCGGCCATGTAGATTCAAAAACCGATAACCGATGGGTAAAAAAGGTTCTCGAGTGGCAGCCTCATACCGGCAGGTGAAGTGTCGGAAGTTCCCCCACTAGATGGAGTGAAAACCTGGTAAGACATACAGGAAGTTGATGGGTGCAGGTGACTCAGGACCGTGCTTTGTGGCATTCCTTGGGGGAGGCCTATGTTCAGCAGTGGACGTGTGAAGGGCTTTAATGATGATGAATGATAATGGCATTATATTAATATGATACATAAATAGACGTTATGGGTAGAGTCCGTCTATCCATAGAGTCCATTCTATTTATTTAGGTATAGGTAGGGTATAGAATTGTTATCGATACGTTTTGTCGCACTGTCTCATCCCTATTATTAGTTCCGTGGACGTGCACTTTTGCTGTTGGCGCCAAAATGGCGGAAATCAAATCGCTTCATCATGTTACGGTGTATAGCCAGTCCAGCGTACTTGTATATATAGAGGTCAGTGTGCGTGAGCAACGTAAGGCGTGGACTATGTCGATATTTTTATCGATAAACAAATCACCATAGTCCGCATACATTTTTATTTGATTATAAGTCATACATAGAAAAATAATACCAAGCTTTTATTTGAAATTCTTTTTTTAAACTATTTAGAAATGATCTTCTGAAAAAAAATTAGAAATTATTGAAAATAAGTTTATTATTTTGCTACAGGTTTATTTTACATTATGCAAGATAAAATTTAAAACATTTAACAAATAAAATTAAAAAACAAAGTGAACTTTAAGCAGACAGCTGCTTAAAATAAAACGTGACATCTACCTAGGGCTAAGTATTCCCCAGAAAGATGTTTTGCTATTCACCGAAACCTTTACATTACTATTCACCGAAAGCTTAAAGATATGTGCGAAATATCAAAAGTTTTGAAATTAGTCTGCCTTTATCACATACTATAACAAAGTGGTATAGTACAATTGATGGCCGACTTGGCTACACAAAAAAAAGCGTTAACTGTTTTAAAACTTAGACTAGAGAGTAACCCTGACAAGAAATTATATTGTATATTAGTGATAGATGAAATGAAAATAAAAGAGTTGACGGAGTACCATCCAAGTTCTAAAAGAAATTTTGGTTATATACATAATGCCTTTGGTTGCTAGCATGGTATACTGTCAATTGCTTAATTTTCATTTTATCCATTACCAAGGTACAATAAAAATTTTATCAGGGTTACTCTCCGCTCTCAATTTTAATGCCGTCAGCGCTTCTTGAGTAAACCCTGATCGACGATCGATGGTAGTGTACCACTTAGTCAATGTACGTGGTGCAGGCAAACATGTTCCAAAAGTTTTACGTACATAGCGATAGGCTTTTGGTGAGTAATAGTTAAGTGTTAGGGCAAAGTATTTCTTGTAAACTTGTGAAGCCTGTTTATGCTATTGTTTTTTATGTCAAGGCATTTTTTCATTTCAATTTTCCTTGGCCTAAGTGTTGGCTCGTACTCGCAGTGGGAGTAAGACCAGTTCGGGAAATTTTTTTCTAAGGAATTTTTTTCGAATTGTGACTTTCAAGATAACTTATGGAATTTTGCCGGAACATCCAGCTTTCTTTTTTCGATGTAGACGATATTGTGCAATCACCATGTTATAATTATCGATATATCGAAAATCCGATATTTAAAAAAATATCAACAGTCCTAGTTTGAACTGATCATTGGAAATAATCAATTGAACTGACCGTGTGCGTCGTCCATTAGGCACAACGATGAAACTCGAGCGTCAAGTGCAGATGCTCCCAACTTTTTTTCACGTGGTGAATTGCAGATCCGTGCGGAACTTCTTGTTTATGTTATAAATATATAATTGATGTTCATCAGATTCGTTTCTCGGAAAATTTTTAAATTTGATGTTCGGAAATTGTAGTTTAATAGCATTTTTATTGTTTTGTTTAGTAGGACTTGTAATTTGTTCAATTTAGTACTGGTAGCGCTTCCCCGACGTGGATGAGATATAACAGGTGTGGTTTTACTAGGGCATTATATATTGTGAAACGTAGTTTCTGTGGTGTATATCGAAAATTAATCGGGAGGGAGGCGTGAAGTTACATTAATTTGTTTATTAAATATTTAATATGAACATTCCATGTTAACTTGGTATCCAAATAAAGGCCAAGATATTTATTCTTGCAGGTTTTTTCTTAATGATTTCTTATATTTACGCGAACACTACACATTGATTAAAACTATTTTTACGGATTTTATCGCGTTTATTTTACTATTATTTTTTTAATTCCCGACGTTTCGGGCGCTTTCCAGCACCCATGGTCACGGGGGACTGAGATGACTGACGTCCCGATGTCATTGTTAAACCCGGAGTACCTTCAGCTTTTTTAATTATTGTTTACTTTAATTAAGGTTTTTTCTTGCAATGGTGTATTATTTATTTCGAGAGGTGAGTAATTGGGTATAGGTTTATTTTTTACTTTAAATATTATGTAGCTGGTTTTGGAAATGTTGATAGTTAGTAAATTGTATTGTAACCAACCGCGAAGAATTTCAAGGTCGTGACTTGTCGTGGGCATGAGAGACAAGATCATGAAAAAAACCAAAAAAAAAAACGAAAACCAAAGTAAAGGAGACAAGTGTCATCGGCTTAAAGTGTGATATTGCCATTCAAGCCCAACTCATGCATATTATTAATATAGACTAAGAAGAGCAGAGGACCCAGTATTGCACCTTGTGGAACTCCATAGGATAAGGGTTGTGCGGGACTTTGGGTGCTACTGTCTATTTTTACGATCTGGGATCTATTCTTGAGGCAAGACTCAAAAATGTTTAAGGCTATGCCAGTAATACCAATGACTTCCAGTTTTTTAAGAGCAATTTATGACTTACGGTGTCAAACGCCTTTTTTAAATCAATAAATCCTCCTAGTACGATGTTTTTCTTATTAATGTTATGTTTGATTTTAGTTACGAGATCAATTGTAGCTTTCAGTGTATTACTTTTAAAACGAAATCAGTACTGTCTATCAAAAAAGAAATCAATAGAGTCTAAGTAGTTTTGTAGCCATGTATGTAAGACTCAGGCTTGCCCTTTCAAACTGCTCAATCAATAGTATAATAAAATCAACTAATAAAATAACTCGTAAAATGTTTCAAACTATTTCAAATTTCCCGCGCGCTCCCTTGTTCTACACACGCCATGACCTCGTAGCCTTAGTGATACCGTTGTCATACATATAAAAGGAGTTGAATTGTGTGATTAGTCGTCTTTCTCGCACGCATGGACTTTTTACCGGGCTTTCGAGAAGACGATCGCTCCCTTTCTAACCAATGGCAAAATGTTCTATAATGAAATATAACTATGGTTGTATAAATATCAATTAGTATGGAGTGAAAAGCTAGGCTTTTGGCATGAATAAAGTGACCATTTTTATTTTCTTAAAGCGAGACGCCTTTAAAATTATTATAGTTTTAACACTTTTGACTGCCTTGTTGGTCTAATGGTCGTAAACGCAATTGCTGATCATGTGGTCCCAAGTTCGAAACCCAAGTCGGGCCAAGAATCATTTATTGGGTTTTTCTGTCACAAAATTCACAGTAGCAGCCCGGTATAGGAGTAGGGTAGACCTGTGCTTGCACATACACTTGGGCAAATAATCCTATCCTGCGCAGATGGCTATTCTCCATTAAGAATGGCCGCCGTTACCAAAATTCATTCTGGAGTCCTTTAATAAATTTTAAAAATAAAACACACAAATGTTTGAATCTTTTATTGATCAAAATTGAATTATGAACAGCATTTAAATACTAAATAGAAATAACTTATGTTATTTGACAATTTATTGTAGATTAATTAAAAATTGTCACTACGTAATTTTAAGTTCAAAAGTATAGCTTTTCGGGATAATCACGTAACTAGTCAAACTATGCTGGAAATCCTGGTACGTGCGGTGTCAAAATGATGGCATGGGTGACAGAGTTTGCACGATGCTACGCTTTTGTTTGTCAAAGCGGGACATTTTTACGTATTTTGGGGACAGTGGGACACAAACCTTTGAATCGGGAACGTCCCGCCTAAAGTGAGACGTATGGCTACGTTAGGTATGAAGTTAGTTGAGCGCGGAGTAGTGTGCGCGATGCGTTTGCAAGTTCACTTCACATTCTCTGTGAGTTTAGCTTGAGCGAATGAATACAAAATATTGCGAATTGAAAATTTTTGTGAATTAAGTGTCTGCGCGTGTGAACTATTAGAGAAAATGACGAAACAAGTGCTTTGATGTTGATATAAACCTCAAGTTAATTTGATCGCTTGGGCGCCTTATGAACTTGAGTGGCTGTCGTCACATCAACTGTCCGCTGGGTTGAGCTGTCGTCAAAATCTCCCAAAAACTTCAAATGAATGAAAAACACAAAAAAATATATATATAAAAATGAAGATTCCGAAAGAAATGATAGGCTAAGAAGGGCTAGAACCCAGAGCCGTAAATTCAGATAATAAAAAAACGGTTTTAAGTAAACTATATATACTTATATAATATATACTATTATAATATGAAGTATAAACTTTTATTTATAATATCTCTCTGACTAGTATATCGTTATCTGCATATACAGTAATCTATGGTTATCTGTGATGGGGTATGTTCCGAAATACAACGCAGTGTACTGTCCAATGCAAATGACGTCATGAATCGTCGCTATACTGGTGATTCGTTCCAAAACATTGGACAGTATATGACGTCATACTTTTGCGCCATTTGGAAAAGTGTTGTTTTATCATTTTGTGCTTCAAAAATCATTATATCCCCCTAATGGATATACCATCAATTATTCTATAATTTTTTGTATTTGAATAAATAGAAACAAATTCTGGCATCCTTCATTCGGCAAACACACAATAAAAAATTGTTTTATTATGGCCGGATATCCGACACAATATGGCGGCGGCACGCTAGTACAATAAAGCGTCAAATGATTAGCGGTGGGTAGTAGCGGCTTCTTTGAGTAACGAAACGAATCTATCTATCGAATATCAATAGCGGCTTTTGAAACACTCTATTTTAATAGAGGGTTTGGAAACACTCTATTTTAATAGCGGCTTCAATAGAGTGTTTCACGACGTGTTCAATTGCAAAACGTTGCGACCGTTGTTACCGTTTCGTATAGAATTAGACATGGTGTTAATGGTTAAATTTATTTATTTGTTAAATCAGTTCGCACGGTTTGATAAAAATATCACTTCGAAGTACACTGGCATTACTTCGAGACATTTTTGATAACAATCACATAAAGTTTTAGTATTATTTTTACACTTAGTTATTTACACTAATTACTGTACAATTATTATTATCAACACTAATATATACAATTATATTTAGTTCTTATTTTACTAAAAATATTATTATTGTTGCACAAAAAGGAAACAAACGCGCCTAAAAAAGTAAAAACAAACCGTGTCATTAAACTTAAACAAAAGACTAATGTAAACCGGGCCAAGGCCACTTAAATTATGGTATTTGAACTATTTTTTGTTAAAAACATGTACACTTACTTTCTCATTTCTAATATCGCATCATACGAAGGAAATAGAGTCATAGGTCAAATGCAAAAGCACACGCGCTCACTCGACTTTCGACAACCGGTGGTACTTCTACCACAGCGTAAAAAGTCGGTTTTTTTTTACTCATGTGCTTCTACTTCAACAGCCGAAGCCGTCGCCGACGCGTCGCGAAAATAGCCGAATAAACGTTTTGTTACTGATCGCTCGTTCGTGATTCGTGAAACGTGAATCGTGTTACTGAGTAAAACGTCTACTGTAATAGATAGTTTCGTTGCACTGCAATAACCCGCTACTCGCTATTGTGTGAATAGATAGTTTCAGTAACTAGTTACGTTTCGTAACGACCACTCCTACAAATGATACGTCATTTGCATTGGACAGTACACTGCTTTGTATTTCGGAACATAATATCAAGTATCAACAGAACAGACTAGATAGAGAAACCTGACGTTTGACGATAATATCTTTGAGTTGTACTTATATTTTAATTTTATTTACAATTAATCTCATTTTAAGCAATGGGCAAAGAAGATACATCAACTAAAAAACGGCGAAAATTAAACACTAATTTAACAAGTGACTCTAACAAACTAGCACCCGTTGATGTTTATAAGGTTAGAAAATACATTTATATTTCATTTACGTATTAGCATTCTATTTATCGTAAGGATATGATTATAGACGATGTTATAATACTAATTACAATTTTCATTAAATGTATTAAGTGTACATTTTAAGCGTGTCGTGGAATTTGAAGAAGCTGAAGCTCAATCGCGAAGTGCTGAAAAAGATGCCACTCTTTTTAAAAAGATATGCCAGGATGTTCGACAACTATTTGCTGAAATAGCAGAGCTAAAGGCAAAAGGAACAGATGAGGTACACTGTGTAATTTAATTCTTTTAGGTTCATATTGATTATTCAAAAAAATCATGTAAACTTACTTACACTTTATTGTACTCAAGGTACAAACGGCGGCCCTAATGCCATATGAAATTTTCTACCAGCCAACAGGAAAGTTAGTGAGAGAAGTGTTTACTACAGTGGGCTAGGGTGAAAAACTTAAAATTCTTAAAAATTCATACACTTACAAACACACATATTGATCATAATTATTTAAATATTGGGACTGCCTCATTGATCTTGTGGTTGTAGTAGTGCGACTGCTGATCATGAGGTCCTGGGTTCGAATCCCCGGTCAAGTAAAAAAATCAATTATTGAGTTTTTCTGTCCAGAAATTCTCAGTAGCTGCCCGGAGCCAGGAAGTTGGTGGTGTCTCACCCCCGTGGCTCAGAAAGCACGTAAAGCCGTTGGTCCTGCGCCAGATCTCTCTCCGATCATGTTGGTTTACTATCCCATCGGATTATGAGAGTGAGGGAATAGAGAGCGCACCTGTGCTTGCACATACACTTGGGCACAATAATCCTGTCATGCGCCAATGGCTAGCCTGCATTGATGCAGGCCGCCGTTACTAAAATTCGGTCTGGAGGACATTATTATTAAATATAGTGATATGATAGATTTTATATTATATTATTATTATTATATTTAATATATTTATTAATTTATTTTGAAAATATGTTTATAGTGTAAACTCTATATAACGACATTCAAGGGACTGTGCATATTTTGACATTATAGAGTTGTCAGTAAATGGAAAAAAAAATCTGAATTAGAAACACTTTTTTGCCAATACACAGTGATTTTCTCTTACTTGCCATGTTTACAGTTTGAAAGTCTGTGAGCAACTAAGAATATGATAATGTATAGATCATCCATGACCCCTACTAACAACAGTCTACACGTGCAAGCAATCCGAATTTGTAAACACAATAAAGGATTTCATAGACAGTTTGGTATGTATGATCCCGACAATCGAGTTTATTATGGGCAAGGATAATAAAGCGACAAAAGAACAAATGAACATGCACAGCTGTGCAGTTTTTGCAACTTAAAAAGTACTTTTTATCATTTAATTTTTGTCATTATTAAGAGTGGATGTAATGCTATGTAGAGTTTATCATTGTATAGAAGACAAGCTAAACCAACCAAATCCGAGTGATTTTGCCGCTTTAGGGAGTTTGTCGTTAAATCGAGTGATGTTACATGGAGTTTACACTCTATATGGTGAGAGGGAATTAGCAGTATGAGATGAATATTAATGGCAATCAAATTTAATTAATATAAGTTTTCTTTTAGGCTAAGGAGAAGATACAAGCAAAAAGAATAGAAGCTTCATTGTTGTTAGTTGCTTTAAAAAAATTGAACCGCTTGGAAAAAGTACGTACGAGAGCTGGAAGAGATGCCTTACATAAGGAAAAGCAACGAGTTGATTCCACACACTTGCTGCTGCAGAATTTATTATATGAAGCTGACCATCTAAATAAGGAAGTTACAAAGTGTCTTCAGTTTAAATCTAAAGATGAAGAAATAGAGCTAGTAGCTCTCGAAGATTTCTACAAAGAGGCACCTAAAGAAATATCACGACCAGTGAGTATAACTTCTGAAAAATTGTGTAAAATATATGATTTTTCAGCTGAACTATTAAATTGTGTAGTTTGTACAATTTAATAACATATTTGCATTATAAATGACATCAAAAACTTTGAATATTAATATTCTATGTATGTATGAATAAGTTTTTATGCATTCCTAAGAATGTAACATGTTCATGTATAAAAAGTCAATCTCCAAGAAAATCAATCAATGAGTGTACTAAAGTATACAATGTGATATGTGTGATAAGTGTTTATTGAAAATTGAAGCTGGCTTTAGCCACTGTTGCGCCACTGTGGAAAATTTAATCTCAACTACAGAATGATTGATTTCAAAAAGAATTGTTTTACCTTTTTGGAAATTTTCATTTTAAAACTTTGGAATTAAATCTCTTAATCCGTTTGTTACATTTTTCCCCATTGCTAATTATCTTTTATCTTTCACAGGAAATAACCAAAAATGATGAACATCAGTTACAATTGGCAAGGTTAGAATGGGAGCTCCGACAACGTCGTGAATTGGCTGGGGCATGTAATGAACTTGTGGCTTCTAAAGAGAGAGTTGCTGCTGCAATAGCTGCCGCCAGATCGAGATTAGATGCATTAGCTCCACATCTCCGTGATGTCCTTAAAGCAACAAAACCTATGCAAGAATGTTTGGCTCTTCGCTTAGATGAAAAGCATGATGAAACAAGAGCTGCTTCTCTTCTACCGCCACCTCTATTTTTGTTATATGCTAACGCTAGTGCTTACTCGGATGTATTAGGAGTATCAAATTTAACTGTTGGTAAGCGAATCAAATGAAAAAGTTTTTTCTTGTAATATCAGTTTTATACATGGTAGAGCCATGCTGCAGTTATATTAGTAGTGTAGTTGTAGCACGAATAAGTCAGCTTGACCGGGGAAGGACCACACTCTCACAGGTCAATCAACATATTCAGCTTGGCTATTTCGGGAGGTTAAGACATATTTTTTCGTCAGGTATAGCTCAAAACTTTAAAACAAGATTGTACTACCAAACCAGATCTGAGACGTGATCCTCCACTGCTGGCTGTATGAGGAAGCTCAAGGTTGCTCAGCATGCTATGGAGATGCTATGCTTGGGGTTTTTTTGCGTGTTAGATTTAAAAATGATATCCGCTGTAGGACAAGAGTAACCGACATAGCCCAACGGATAAGTAATCTGAAGTGGCAAACACACCAGTAAGAGCACAAGAGATGCAGGAAGTTAATGGATGTAGGTGGCTCAAGACTGGCTTTGTGGTATTCTTTAGAGGGAGTCTATGTTGTAGATTGTCATGATGAAGTGGAAAATAGCTTTAAAAAAATTTGTGTGGTTTCAGGAATTTCTGGTGATGAAGATGAAGCAAGAAGATTGGAACAACTCAATACTAATAACATGGGAAGTGAATTAGTTATATCTAATGATTCTGATTCTGATCAGGATAACAATGATGAAGATCGTAGAGAAAAGAAGAAACGGCATCACAGAACTGTAAAAATATCAAAAGAAGAAAAAGCTGAGGCTAAAAAGAAACAGGTTCTTCAGCGACACCCATTGAATGTTCAAGTTTCTGTAAAAGTTGATGATGGAACAGCTTTAAACTTAATTTTCTTTTATTTACTAAATCTGAAAATTGTTGTAGTTAAGTTTAGTATGTCACTCCCAAAACCTATCACCGGGGTCTCAGCAGCAGATGTTTTAAACGGAGATTGTATTTTAAATGAATTGTATACTGGGGATACAGGCAATGATTCTCCTCATCCAGCCACTACATATTTATTAAATGCTGCTGGGATAACTGAAAACTTTCACGATTTCATTCCTGAAATTGGCAAGCCATATGTTTGGGCCCAAAGAATGTGTGGTTTGGATTTCATGGCAGTAGTTTTAGATGAACATAAAGTATATAAAACATTCCAGCCATGTCAAAGTTTGAGTGTAGCCTCTGTAGAAAATTTCATTTTTACCTTGAAAAAACGACTGAAAGCACGAGTGGAACTAATGAAAGAACTCCAAGATTTAGAGTGTGGAAAAATATTACCAGTAAAAGATTTACCCATTAGGTTATCAGGGTCACTTACTCAATGGCAATCAGTAGGTTGGCCAGAGTACAGTCAGTCTCCATCTACCGCATTTTTAATATCTGAGGGCTTAGCCAGTGCTGACAATATGTTATACAGAGCTATAGTAACAAGACAATCTGCAAAATTAGTTGCGTTAGTAGCTCTAAGTAGTGATTACCCTAAAAAATCTCCACTATTCTCTCTAACGTTGCACTGGAATGGTACACACCATGCAGGTATTAATGATGATATAAGAGATATTGAACGAATTTTGAACACCAATTGGGATGAAGAAATCTCCGGGATGCACACTCTTTCTGCTAAAATGACAAAGTTGTTAACATGCATAGATATTCTGCTTGAAACAACTGGATCTATTGAATTCCCACCAGATAAAGTTATGTTCAGACCGGTACGAGGGAGAAATAGAATGAAACCATATAAATTTATAAAACAAGGTGCTGGTTTGTTTGTCCAGTATTGATAAACCTTGGTTAAATATTGTATTAAATATTGTATTAAATGATTAATGAGATACCAATGAAACAAAAAAATAAAGTATTGAAAACAAATAATTTGCTTTTAAATTATTTAATCTACTCATGCAACACAGAATAAAAAACACCAATAAATTAACACAAAATGCAAGAAAATTGTATTATCTATATCTGTCAAATCACAACAGCCAGGACAGACATCTCAACACAATCATTGCTTTTGTGACTGTATGGAGGCAATGAGCTCACTGCCTCCGATTTGATTCAAAGATGTTTTATCTCTTTAGTTAATTAGAGATACTGCAAAATAAATGCAACACAAAAAAAAAAAATGTTTTTTTTCATATAAGTGAGGCTGGCAAAAACAAGCAGACAATCCATGTGATAAGGAATGCTGTGGCCCAGAAACACCTAAATCTGTACTCAATTAAGAATAAAAAAGGCAGGGGCGTTTCCTTCCTGGAGATTGATATCAATAAAATTATTTTTGACGAGCATCTTAGTTGTTGAAAATGTTGGTATTTATTTTCCATATCTCATAGATAAATATATTATCCCAAGTCTCTAAGTATACTGAACTTGTATAGATTACTTGAGTGTATGCAGTGACTTGTAATAATTCAAAATCAAAATATGCTTTGTGAGTTAAAATAATTATTTTTATCCATAAAACATATTAAAAGACACTTAATTTCCTTTCATTCTAAACATTATCATAGATATAGATCGTGAAATAATCTGTCCGAAACATGGGTGTAGTATTCTATAAAGATAGAAATACGCGCTAATAATAATAATACTCTGAACTGGTATTTTAGTCACGCAGCAGAAGCGCTCATATAATATTATCACGTTTTTATTAAGGTTTCCGTCTAGTTTTGCTTTTTTACTTTCCCAGCTAATAGAAGGGGGCGCTCTCCCCGTTGCATAAATACGTTCGAGATCACAGGTGAAGGTTGCTCTACTTCATTAAATAACAAATTTTTCCCATAAATATTCCTTTTACTTTTGTCGGGTAGTATAATTTTTTACCTTTTTATATTTCATAAACGTCGTTTTTAGTAATGTTTATACGGGTTGTAGGTTTAAAAATGGTATATACAACCGAAGGAAAACAAAAACTGCCTCTTCGTACAAATTTCGCCTCTACCTTGTATATTTTGTATGAAGAATCAGTAAATTTTTTTCTATTTTCGAATTTTTTTGTATTAAATATGGTTCAGCTCTATGATTCCAGCTCCTCCCTTCATATCGGTTGTATATGATTTTTTTTATACAATTTGTACATACAAATAACGCTTGTACCTGTTTTTTAAAAAAAGAGAAATCGTATAGAGAAGTAATTTAGAAGGCAGTTGATAAAAAAATCAAATAACTGAATGCACATATACTTATTTATTTAGTTTGTTACATCATTAAAGGTAAGGAATTTTTTTTGAGTGGTGGTAATATCGTGTAGGGGTTAACATTTTTTGGGATTTTTTGTTTTTTATTTTCTATTGCTTCTATTATATACGGTGGGTCTTTTATCGGCATAGAACATTCAAAGTGCGAATAAATTAATTCTGTTAGCACACAGCTGTAATAAAACTTTGTCAAACGGGGCAGCATTGTTGTTTCCCAAAACTCTTCACACCTTACTTTAACTCTTGCGTTACATTTATTTTTACTGACACAATGATATTTCTTCTTTTTTCTATCCGTGTTTTCCGTTTTTTTTTTTGGTAATAAATTGAAATTCATCACATATAAAAGTCCAAGTCAATTAATCTAATACACTAATACTAATATCAAATCTGTTGAAATGTAAGGCATATCTTCAGCCTTCGCAGTAAGTGGTCAAGTTGACACAATATATACCCATTTACGTAAGGCTTTTCACAAAGTGAATCATGAATTGCTTTCTCAGAAAGTCAAGTGGTACGGCATCCATAGTAATTTCTTCCGATGGATACAGTCTGATTTAGAGAACCGTAGCCAATTAGTTACTGAAGAATCGACTGCCGTCATTATTAAATCAGGTATTCCACAAGGATCTCATCTGGGCCCTCTATTTTTTCTTGTTTTTATAAACGACCTAATCCCAAAACTAACTTGTCCTTGTCTATTTTACGCAGATGACCTCATAGTGTTCAAGAAAATTAATGACCTTAATGATTGTATTGATTTGCAAAATAATGCTAACACAATTGCTGACTGGTCCAAACAAAATTGTATGCACTGAGATAAAAAATGCTTCGTTATTTCTTTTACCAACAAACGTAAAAAAAAATAATTATATACTTAAAGGTCAAATTCTTAAGCGAAATTCAGTTGCAAAAGACTTAGGTGTTTACTTTGATGAAAAACTTACTTTCAGAAATCAGAACTTCTAAGTCATACAAAACATTAGGTTTTATTACCAGAACAACCAAACATTTCAAAAAACTATCCACATTTATACATCTCTTCTATACTTTGATAAGAAGTACTCTTGAGTATGGTTCTGTTGTATGGTCTCCATTTTACGAAGTGCACTCCAAACGTCTAGAACAGATTCAAAACAAATCTCTTACGATAGTTAGTTATAGGCTGAAAATAAGTCGCAAGCTACCGTCTTATCAGGAGAGACTATTTACATTTCGAGTTTCATCACTGCGTAATAGACGTGCTATACAAGATATTCTTTGCTTACATAAACTTATACACTGCAAAATTGTTGCCCCAAATCTTTTATTCCAAATTAATTTTAGTATTAAATCAAATTCCAGGCGTCGTCTTAAAACTTTATATTAAACGTCTATAAGAACAATACTTCATTTTACAATGCTTTAACACAAATGTGTCGCTCCTATAACGATATAGTTCTGACTGAGTCAGGTAAGGACATTGATGTCTTTGACAATAATGTAAATAAGCTTCGTACTCAACTGTTCCACTACTTAAAGTCAACTCCACTTTAATTATTTGTCGTCGTAATAAAACTTACCTTATCTAAACTGTCGTAAAATTTTTTAAATTTATAAATTGTTTTTTTTTTTTTGAGTAAAATATATACATAAATATGTTTACGGATAATGCATGTTGCAACTGTATGTACGCGTTTTTGCTTTGTATTCCAGGTCAAAACTTTGTATACATTTGTATAATAGGTATTTATATTACGTAAAATTGAATGTAAACTGTTGTGTACATCCAATAAAATAAATAAATAATACTAATATAAATACTAATACACTAAAAACTAGAACTAATATGACAATTAAATAAAAATATATGTTTAAGTAGAGCAACTTTCACGATATGCGCCGCTCAGTCCATAAGGGCTGCGCGGGGGAAAGAGATCAACCGTGCGAGCGAGAGGTAAAGTAACGTTGAGCAACACTGCACACGTCTGAACGCCGAGAAATCCCAGCCATAGATTACTGATACCAGCGGAGGTGAGAGAATTTTCAGGCGTTTCTGGTTAATAAATGGCATATAGGTAAAGTGACCTGAAGGTGAACTTCAGTAACTAATACTGGAACACCTGGACTAGTAGAACTAGGTGTGCCGGGTTTGGGCGCGTTTTGTTAGGTATAATGAGTCCTTACCTCCGGACTTGACGGAGTGACCTGAAGGTGTACTTTGGTAATCGGTATTGGATCTGGTCGCCGAGTACTACTAGGTGTGCCGAGTTTGGGCTCGTTTTGTTAGGTATGATGAGTCCTTACCTCCGGACTTGACGGAGCGACCTGAAGGTGTACATTAGTAATCGCTATTGGAACTGGTCGCCGAGTACTAGTAGGTGTGCCGAGTTTGGGCTCGTTTTGTTAGATATGACGAGTCCTTACCTGCGGACTTGACGGAGGGACCTGAAGGTGTACATTAGTAATCACTATTGGAACTGGTCGCCGAGTACTATTAGGTGTGCCGAGTTTGGGCTCGTTTTGTTAGGTATGAGTTCTTACCTCTGGACTTGACGGAATGACCTGAAGGTGTACTTTGGTAAACGCTATTGAAACTGGTCGCCGAGTACTACTAGGTGTGCCGAATTTGGGCTCGTTTTGTTAGGTATGATGAGTCCTTACCTCCGGACTTGACGGAGTGACCTGAAGGTGTACATTAGACTATTGGAACTGGTCGCCAGGCGGGGCTCGGAGATGAGTTCTTACCTCTGGACTTACGGAATGACCTAAGGTACATTAGTAATCGGTATTGGAACTGGTCGCAGAGTACTACTAGGTGTGCCGAGTTTGAGCTCGTTTTGTTAGGTATAATGAGTCCTAACCTCCGGACTTGACGGAGTGACCTGAAGGTGTACTTTGTAATCGGTATTGGAACTGGTGGCCGAGTACTACTAGGTGTGCCGAGTTTGAGCTCGTTTTGTTAGGTATGACGAGTCCTTATGATGGAGTGACCTGAACCTCTAAAATTTATTTTAATAAGTAAAAACCATAGTAATATACATGCAATCATTCCGTTTTTTGTCTGATTATTATACATTTAACATAGTAACGTTATATTGTTTTAATTTTTTTTTCAATTAATAGATTTTTTTTCTAAATGGCATATTCTTATTTATGAAATAATACGTACGGATGTGTGCATGAATGCCTGTGCCAGGCACTGTTGGCCGCGGCCTGTTGCTCTATAGACGTCTCGCTCTTTTTTGTATTCGCATTTGTATAATTTTATTTTTAAATTCATCGTTTTATAAATATTTTTCTTTAGATAAATATTCTTCTTTCGTGTGAATATAAAATATTTTTAGTTCAAATAGCGTAGTAAGGTATACTTTCATTTGTACATAATGGGAAATAAAGTGAAACCCGTTACGAAAAGTAAAAAACGTTCATATAAATCAAACGCCCAAAATATGAACGATATTAAAAGGTAAGAACATATTATTATTACTAAATATTCATTTTATAGCAATAAACATATGAATTTCAGAAACGTAGTTTATTACAGTAGTGTATTTGATAGAGGTGCCTATGGATTTTCTTTTTGCATTCGAGAGTGCCCGGGTTAGATTTCAGGAATATGAAGTCAAATTTTCTTTTTTCGTCTTTTTGTTAGTATTATAAATTTAGATAAATTTATTAAATAATTATATAATAAATTTATAAATTAAATATTTTCCTTTATATAAATATTTTTTATTCCATAAATATTCTTCTTTCGTTGAAGTCAAATTTTCTTTCTGGTCTTTTATAAATTTAGTATTATATATTTATATGAATTAATTTACAGAAGACATGGAATTATTTCTTATATTTACGCGAACATTGCACATGATTAAAACTACTTTTACGGATTTTATCGCGTTTATTTTTTCTTACTTTTTGTTTTTATTTTTAATTCCCGACGTTTCGGGCGCTTTCCAGCACCCATGGTCACGGGGGACTGAGATGACTGACGTCCCGATGTCATTGTTAAACCCGGAGTACCTTCAGCTTTTTTTAATTATTGTTTATGGTCCGATCTATGCAAAATGAACTGACTATGTCCTGAGGTCTTGCAGTGGTATGCTTGGGTTTAGTTTTAATTTTATTGATTATAGGATCCCAAGCAGGTGGTAGTACCCAGCCTCCTTCTCTATTGAAATTAGGATGTTTTTTAATTTCAATAGCCTCACGTATCATCCTTGGTAGGAATCGGTGTTCTTTCGCGAGGATTTGTGGTCTATCAAATGGTTGGGGCCGTCTAGGATATGATCACAAACTGCAGACTTCCCGGAACGTTGATTTAAAAATAAAAACAAAAAGTAAGAAAAAATAAACGCGATAAAATCCGTAAAAGTAGTTTTAATCAAGAAACATGGAAGTTATTTCCAATGCGTAAGTATCGCAGTGTAACAATAAAAAAAAAATACCTAATGTTTTTGTTAAAGACAGAATAACAGAACAGAACCATCTTTTCTATTTATTTTGCTTATAATAAATAGGAATTATAATTATGTATGAATGTTAGGTCTTTTACTTGTATCATTGTTTTAGGAAAAAACCGGCAAGAATGCACAGAATTGACATCAGTGGCTCTAACTGTTCTGATAACACTCAGTAAGTAATAAGTTTGAGATATTATTCGATTCGTCATTACTAAGTGTCACACATTACAATGGAGAAGATAACAAGGTTACAATATTAGACTTTTAAGTACGTAGGTAAAAAGTCTAGACCAAACACATAATTCTAGTTTTTATTTCACATCGATCGGTGCACTATTACCGAGTTATAAACGTGGAAAGTTTACGTACATTTCCAAAATCTCGCCCGCGCCCGCGAGTAGCGCGTGACGTCATTCGTTCCATGCGGCCATAGATAAATAAATATGTAGCAAGCATGCGGCCGCGCCGCCATACCGTTCCAGCGCGCCGATCATACGTTTGTAGTAATATTTCGCGGGTAAGTTGTTTGCCCTCGTTCGCTCTAGTGTTTTTAAGTATTTAATGATGGAAGAAGGGTTTCAAAAGGTTCAATCTGACAACCTTCCAATAGTCCGTGACATGATGGTGGCGGAATATTTTCTAAGAAACAAAGATTTTGTCGCGTCTGAAATACGCGGAGTCAAAATGAAAAGGTAGGTATAAGAATAAGATAATATTTTTATAACCTAGGTACCCATTATTACATTAATACTTCTGGGTTTCATTTGCTAATGATAAGAATAGGTTCAGCCTCTCGGTCTCGTCTGTGAGGTGGCTGATTTCAGCCAGTAAAAAAATTAAAATTAAATTTATTTAAACACGAAACACGGTCGCATTTCGCGGCTAAATTAGTTTATTTCTTTATCTTTCTCTGTGGAATAAGACCGTGACTATGTTCATTATGAACTTGGCTGTATGATATACGTTACTACTAGTAATGTCTATAGAAAAAATAAAAAGAATCTTGTCATTGTCATTGAAGTTCCGTTCACAAATTATAAAGTTGTATGTACAAGATGTGGTTCCGTTGATTTCGTTGAATAAACGTGTGATAATTTTGCTTTTAAAATTGTGAATTACAAGTTATTATATCGGATATCATGGAAAATACAATGGAGCGGCAAGTTATCTTTAATTATTTATCTACTTTTCGAGGCTTGTAGGAAATTTTCAATAAAAATTTTGTAATTGAATTTGACTCAGTCCTAGGAATGACCACCGTAATGTCGCAAGTTTTTACTTTTTAAGTGACTTAATTGCTTTCTGTGTCAATATATTCTGTGCAATATATTGTGAAACTAATATTTAAGCTAAATACGAAAGCGCAAAGTATACTTTGATGTAAAAAGTGAGAAATTGCTTCAAAGTATGTAACGGTCGTTAAGTGGCTAATATCCTCACCGATTTTGACAAGCAAACTTGTGAGGCAAAACATCTTTTTTAAATTTGAGGGGACCACCAACTAGTTTGTACTTCACGTAGTTTTCCAAATCGTTTTCGACCCAGAAAAAAATACAAACTTATTTAAAGTCTATAAAAAATAAGGAACCTCGTAATTTGTATTCCATCAATATTTAAAATATGTACCAACTATGTAATACATAAAAATACAACACGAAAAAAAATTTAAGTGCTCCACTTCATAATCAAACTTATTCCATTATTTGCGGCCCGCAAAGTATGAAAGTTGAACAGCTCTGCGTGTGTGTTTAGTTTTTGCTCGAAATATCGTAAAAATGTAAAAAACGTTTGTTAACATATTCCATATTTTAACCTTTATATTATGCATTATAAACATTTTAAAATTTGCTGCAAACATAGGTAGGTATCTAAACTTACGAACTCACGACAGGTCATTGACTTATCTACATTACATAGGTACTTTACCCAATTTTGGATGTTTATTTACACTGAAGTTGTTTTAGTTAAATATGTAGGTATTAGGTATTGTTTCTTCTTGAAATTATAATGATCATTAAGCGTGGAAAGTTTCAATGAATCGTTAGTTACTTAAACACTGCGACTCGAGTAGGTACCTACATGCCTAATAGAAAGCATTTACTAGCAATAACCAAGACCAAAGATGTTTTATAGGTACAGATACCGTGTTGCTAACACATCGCACCGTTCACAGTGACGCCAGTCTTTGATTCATGTGTGCGTGAGTACCACGTGACGCGCATATCTTACGTACCATGGCTGCATTAGCGTGCGTGACTTCGGTAATAATAGTGCGAATCGATTGCCAAAAAATTTGGGAGATTTTATATTTCATTAATATTGACATACCGGAGTGTAAAATATGTGTGCGAGGCGTGTGCATTTGTGTACGTATGTGAATGGGGATATACACACACAAGGGATATGGGTGGTTATGTGTGTTTTATGTAGGTCTGTACAAAAATCGCACTAAAATAGTGAAGATAAGTAATAAAAACTAGATATAATTAATGTAACAGTTAAAAATAAATCAAAAATCACATTAGATATTTATGTATCTAACATATATTGAACTAATCTATTATTATTGAATATATATAGAGTACTACACTTTCGTACCTTAAAACACAAAATATTGACGCGAAGACATTAATTATTTTTAATCTTAAGTAAAATGACGTACAAAAGTAAGTTTGGTTAAGTGTAAACTTCGGCCAAGAGATAGCAAATGTTTATTTTTGTTAAATTTCATATATCGATACAGTTTCATGACTAGATTAAATCATTGAGTAAAATCAATTAAATCCTGCCACTGGAAGACGATAAAAGATTGTGTGTTTAAAGGCTACATTTTGTACAGTAAAACCTGTAAATAAATAAAAAAAATATTAAATCAATGTTGATTGTGTATAAGTGCCCTTGACATGAAAGTGAATTGAACATTATATTATAATTATATAATAAACAATAATATAACATAATTATATAACAAATAATAATATAACATAGTAATTATAATAATATAATTTAATCACACAACTAAAGCCCTCATTAGTAATGTAAAATCAGTCAAGTAATTTTTGAGATAAGCCAAATAAAACATATTCATAGAAAGTAGTGCCATCTATAATAAAATACATCCTACATTAGACATCTTTAATTATACATAACATTCTAGTGGTAAAAGAATTTTCAAAATCGGTCAATAACTGTACGACTTAGCTAAAAAACATATTCGTTGCTGGTAGTGCCCTCTATATCAAAATACATCCTACATTTCACAGTCATAATAGCATTCTAATGGTGAAAGAATTTCTTAAATAGGTCAAGTAGTTTTTGAGCACCATTCCAAAAAGCGATTCAGCTTAGCACAGTAACATCATAACCATCCTTTTTCGTTTGTAGTCAGATAAACAACCGGTTCACAACGGTTGTGTATCGGCTGCTTTGGATAAATATCCGTTGTCAACAGTTGCTTTACATCTATTAATGACATTAAAATAGGGAAACATTTCATACGGCAGGCAACACTCGAATATTATTGCGCAGTATTATTACTTGTATTGACATTCAGCTTTCGTATTATTTTATCAAGAAATACACCAGAAAATTGTATATTTACTTATGAAAAGTGATGTTCATATCTTTTTCTTTTTTCCAAGAGTCATTTTTACATGATTTCACAGCACAAACAGTCATTTTCCGAAATTAAAAACACTGGTGCGTGATGTATGTTCGCAGTGAACGTCGCTGGCATAATGGCGGAACGATTGAACGAATACGCCAATATTGGCGCCTTTTAAATGGAAGCGTTTTAGGTGCGCGTACACGGTATCTGTACCTATAAAACATCTTTGACCAAGACCTATCATGTGAAGGTTATTATTATTTGAATACTTACATCGAAATGATCCTCACAACAAAATGCTACCGTGGTTGGTCCTAAAGGATGTGCTCTTCTCATAACATTTGTTCATTTTTTTCTGATGGTAGGATTTCTAGGCACATTAAAAAACAACTTTTCAGGTGTTTTTGTGGCCGTATTTTTACATTGAGGCACAGCACAATATTTAATAGATGGTGTCATGTTCTACTATAATGTTACTTGTTAAAAATAGATAGATAGACCCGCATGCGACGGGTACATTCGTGTAAATGTTTTGATTTTCTAAGTGCGCGTCGGGTCGCTCGCACGAAGATGGAACTTGTTTTTTTTTTAGTTTTGAAGATAGAAAAAATTTAAAAACACAGTTATTCTCATAATTTTTTGTACAATTTTTTGGCATATAAAACAAAAAATGGTTATCTTCTCCATTGTTTTTACATATATTTCTTTTTGGGGTTCCGTACCTCAAAAGAAAAAAGGAACTCAAAATATGGATTATATATACAAGAATTTATAGTATCACTATGTTGTCCGTCTATCTGTCCGTTTGTCTGTCTGTCTACGGGGTACCTCCCGTTGACCTAGAATCATGAAATTTGGTGAGAAGCTAGGTATTAGAGAACTAGCAAAGAAATCTGAAAATTAACTTATTTTAGTTAATTTTTCTTTTGTCTTAAACGCAGTATATATGGATTAAAAAGGCTGCCTTGTTGGTCTAGTGGTTATAGTAGTGTGACTGCTGATCATGAGGTCCTGGGTCGGGTCAAAAAATCAATTTAGTAGTAATTTATTTATTTATTAGTAGGGATTGGGTCAACTGTTTTATTTATTTCTAAACTATTTCTTGCATTATATCTAAAAGAATCAAATCTGGTTTGTCTATTTTAGGACAATCAGCCAGTCGACACTTGCAATTGGTGACGCATCGATTTGAGATGTATCCGAACATAAGAATAAAAAGATTTAGTCAATTTATAGCAATTTGCTATCCCTTTCCCACCGAAAATATGTTTTTTTTTACAGAAATTTGGATGATTACATGACTCCTTATTTGATTGAACCAGAAAAAAATGAAAAAGTCACATCTATAAACGGAAGGAGAATGATAGATATTGTGTTCTTTTTTTAACAAGTTAAAAGAAATTTCAAGCCACAAAAGCCTATTTAACTGTGGTATTTAGTGCTTGATGTTACTAGGAGGGAAAAGAATTGGACTTGCATCAAAATTCAAGTTAAAGTGCGAAATGTGTGGTATGGTCTTTCATATCGATTCAGATGACCCAGCAACTACTGAAAATTTCGATACGAATACAGGAGCCGTCGTAGGAATAGTATCTACGGGAATTGCTTATTGTGACAGAGTGTGGTTGTCGATTTTCAAATAAAACTTTAATATTGTTTTAATCTAATATATAATTGACAGAGTTTCTGCTTAAGGCAACTATGTAACTTACAATGAATCTAGTCGGCGTCCTGCTTTTGTTTTTATACCCGCGTTATGCGGTTTACAATTATTCATAAACGGAAGTAGTTTAAAATCACCTACATTATTTATTACATCCGGAATCTTATTCTATACTGTAATTACAAACTTTTATCGTACTTAAATATTTAATATTCTATAAATCAAATAATAATGCATTTATTTAATCAAGTAATTTTGATTAAGTTAAATTTATTTAATCAAGTAATGTTTAATGATAAGAGGTTTACGAGTAAGTAAATTTATAATTATGGCTGAGGACGGGAAACATTTGCTAACAGCGATATCAATAGAAGCCGCCGGCGCGTGTATCTTGACCTTGTACTTCCGAATAGCTGCAAAATTTCTTTGACAGGTCAGTATTCGACCTTTGATGATGCCAACAACAAGACGCCGCGCACTATCAAAGTGCCGATGGTCAAAACTAGGGAAGCACTGTTTTTTCTTTTAATGGATATTTTCATCCGCTATGTATGTTTATGGTATTATTCGTAATGCGCATAAGTCCAATTTTCCAAATTTTTTTATATATTTTTGCGTCTCATAGAGTCCCTAAGCGTATACCCGACTCCTATACTCCCTGAAACGACACTCATTCCTAACTTCAAGACGCAAGAGTCTCGCAGGCTTAGTCTTGTTCTTGCTCAAATCTTGCACGGTCAGTCTTGGTCTTGGTCTTGCAAAAATGCAAGAACAAGACCAAGGCTGCAAGACCAAGACCGATTTTGGGCGACACTAGTCACCGCCTTTCTTTTTCACCAATTTAACTGGACTTGCATATTCGGATGTTGATTCGCGTATTATACCGGCTTCAATCAAATCTTGCACCTTACTATTAACAATTTCGTTTTCTTTGTGTGATAGTCTACATGGTTTAAAGTAAACGGGTTTGTCAGTAGTTGTCCGTACATGCATTTCCATAAGATCTGTGCACCCCAAATCTCTCGTATCCCTAGCAAATATATAACTGCATTTATTTAATAGTTTTAGGAGCTCATCCTGGTCTCTCTTTTCTAGGCCTCCTACGTCAATTTCACCCTTATTTAGAAGGTTACCGTAACCATCAGGAAGACAAAAATCGATATTCAGTACGTCCTGCACATTAGTAGGGGGGTAGGGTCACTAGTTCAGCCCGCGCTATTAATTTACGAGCAGGGAAGGAAACTGGATATTACTCATATTTATACATTTTAAACACCCTTCGATGCAGATAATTCCTCCAGGTATAGCATAACATAATTTTCCTAATTGCATATAGACAGAATTTGTCAGGAAGTACAAATTGTCATTAGATTCAATATTCACCGTCACATCAATTAGGCTGACACTTTGTGCTGGTAAAGTGACATCATATTTTAGGCACACATCGAATTTACAATTGAAGTCTAGATTTTCCAATTTAACACAATTTAGGCAATCATCAGCTACTAAAGTTTCTACAAACTTCGCAGTGCTAGAAGTAGTTACCAGACTTACCCCCGGTTGATTTATCATCGGTTGCCCAATAATCAAATCTATATCGGATAGTTCGTAATTAGTTATTTCCACGTACCCACTTAGACATATTTTGTCTATATGCACAGTGATTTGCGACCTCCCCAACGATTGTATGCCAGTTTCCCCAAATCCTCTCATTACCGTGGTGGTAATTTCAACAATTTCGCTTTATTTTGCGTTAAAATATTTAATTTACTACCCGTATCTATGTAGACAACCAGTTTTTCTGCGCCGATGTACGCCTAACGCTTATATACACTGCATAACACATCAGTAGTGGTAAACAAGATGTTGACTCACCAGGGATGACGAAGGTTGCTGCGTTGAACCACGAGTCGCCACAGCCAACAGGTAGCCGAAGTGTGACCGTTGCGTTGACAGTTTTCACAACGTTGTTTTGAACGGCAGTCCTGAGCTACATGTCCTAACCGCCGGCAGATATAGCACCACCTCACCCCAGTCTGTTGGTCAGTTGTAAAGCTTCCATCGGTTGTACCACTTTTCCATATTGACTTTCGCATTGGTGTAGTAGCTTCTATTGTCTTATAATTTTCAAATGATGATAAATACCCGTAGTATAATAACTGTGGCGTCCGACATTTGTTCGCTTTTGCGTTTGCTTGCAGCTCCACGGGAAGACCTCGGATAATGCAAGAGATTGCATTTTCTCCTACGATATTGCATTTTTAATAAGTGATAATTTATCGTGGAAACAATTAGTCATGGTTTCGGAATCTTTTTTAGCTTTTGCCAACATTTCTTCGAGCCTGCTGATGAAATCAATGGATCGTGGAAAGGCTTTCCAGAGCACGTTTCCATCCTTCCTAGTCGAGGTTATAATCATCTAAGTCATCATACCAACGTCGAGCTGAACCGTCGGTTGCATTCCATCCATATATTACACAAAGCTGATCGATCTTGGTGGAGCCACGTGTTTAAGGCTGCCGAAGTCTAGTTCCCCGGTCGAACTTTAAACCTATTGCGCGAATTATTAATCTAAGTGGACTGTATCTACTAATGCTTCTACACTTGTATATGCGGTACAATGCACTCGCTCTTCCCAAAAAAACGAACTATTATGCCAAATCGATGAATCCTGCTTGATTAGGAAAACACAAAATTGGAGCGGGTTAAAACTACTATATCAAGCAGGAAAATACTATTAGGAAAATGTTGACTCACCGGGATGTTTCTTCTGTGCGGTCGAGCAATATAACTGCGACCTCTGGAATACTCCGGAGAGAGGCGGAGCGCGACTACATCTCACACAAGGTGAGGCGGGTTTCCTGGAGCTCGACTGCTTCCAGGCTAAAGCGGTTTCTACTAGATGTGTTTCCAACAACGAGCGCGGCGGGAAGAGGCCACGCGTCGGTCGCGCGAGTCTTATATATCCTCGGTTCCGATGATTACGTGATGTTCTAGAATCATCTTCTTTCCCCTCCCACCTCACCACCCCGATGTGTCGATAGGAGGGTACGAATGATATCGTTTTGGAAAGGGATAACCGATTTGGCAGCCTACCGTCAAATAAAATAAATACGAATGGTTTTCCGCGCAACCAGATCCTGTGCAACCAGCTGCTGATATTACTGGTATTGTGTTCAGGTCGAAATTTAGGGACGACCTCAGCGTCGACATGACTCACTCGGCGTTTTTTTCCGTAGCGGGCGCGTGGTCTTCTGAAGAAAAAAATTTCGAGTTTCTTCGTTTTCTTCATTCTTCCGGGAACGTTTTCGGCAATATTTCCGTTTGTTTTCATCAAGGCCGTGTATGTAGGGGCCCGACATTTTATATCCTAGAACAATTTTACTTTCGGTTTTTTACGAATTATTATCCCACTTCTGAAATGTGACAGAGTGTGGTTGTCGATTTTTCAAATAAAACTTTAATATTGTTTTAATCTAATATATAATTGACAGAGTTTCTGCTTAAGGCAACTATGTAACTTACAATGAATCTTATTGGCGTCATGCTTTTGTTTTTATACCCGCGTTATGCGGTTTACAATTATTCATAAACGGAAGTAGTTTAAAATCACCTACATTATTTATTACATCCGGAATCTTATTCTATACTGTAATTACAAACTTTTATCGTACTTAAATATTTAATATACTATAAATCAAATAATAATGCATTTATTTAATCAAGTAATTTTGATTTTTAAGTTAGATCGTATAAAACATTTACAGATTAGGCTACTTAAGTATTTAGTAAGTAAAAAAGTAAAATTACAGTGTAAAACAAATTATGACAAATTATTTAATATATGTATGTAAAATACTTCCAGTTAATGAAAAGGTAGATTACCTATTTGCTTTAGAACAATATAAAATAAATAAATTTAAACATCCTATAACGCATAAATATCGTACCAGGCAAGTTGAGAAGGGTAAATATGTGATACCACATACTTATAAGAAACTATTATGGTAAGAGAACCAGGCAATATTTAACTCCGCTAATATTTAATAGAATAGATTTTATAAGAGATACGTCCAAAGACATAAGCATCTAACATTAAACAAAAGACTGAAAAATGCATTCCTATGAAAAGTATAATGTACTATAGTTCGGCCGTTCAGAGAATGCGTTCCTGACACCTATAAGTTAGTCACGATTAGTGATGGGCACAATATAACACTGAGTTCGTTACCGTTCCTCCAAAATAAACCGCCGCGTTATTTTTAAGATTATTTTCGTTTTAAATTGGCGGAATCATTTAAAATTTATATTTTAGTAATTTAAGTGGAAACCAAAAAAAGGTAATATTAATATAATAAAATTGTTTTATTTATTCCTTGTTACAAATTTCTATGCAATAAAGTACATTGAATTGAATGTGCGTACAGAATATTAATCAGACTCCGATTCGCTTGAGGAGGTGGTGTCTTCACCATCATCTTCGCCTACATGTATAATTATATTATTATCAATAACAAAATCAATCCTGATATCTCGGTCAAAATGTTCCACAATCAGGTTTTTAGTCTTCTCAACAACCTTTGCCCAGTTATCTCCTGTGACTTCCCCGCAGGCTTCTTTTAATAGGGTCATCATCTTTTACGTGCTGAATGGCGGGGGAAGTATTGTGGCGGGCGGCGTAACCTTTTATTTGAGCCCAGATTAGCTCAACCGCGTTATATTGGCAATGATACGGTGGAATTGTTAGAACGCGATGACCGTACTCCAGAGCCAGTTCATCGATTTCGTATAGCACATTTGCTGCTTTATTTTCTTTAACTAATTTAATTAGCTCTGGTTTTAGCATCTGCATATTTGCGTAAATGCCTGTTGCTTGTAACCAAGCCACCATTTCTTCTTTTTTATTAGCTTGGGTAGGTGGATTCTGTATTTGAACCGAGTGATAGGATTCATTATCCATGAATATTACAGAAAGCTCTGGTAGGCTGGGCAAAAGCACGTTCTGGAACCACTCTTTAAATGTAGTGGCATTCATTTCCTCGTGGTAGTCATTTGTGGTTTTTGATTGAAATGCCAGTAACGCGTTCTACACAAAGCCGTATTTTGCAGAACCTGCGTGGCATATTATCAGACGGGCCCCCCTTACCCACTGGTACTTTCGACGTCGACGCTTGTGTATCATACGTCCGTGTGACTGGCGTTTAGCCATGTCTCGTCAATGAACACGACATTATCCCAGTTATCAATATTTTTTGCTTCTCTCAAAAAACTTATCCGTTTTAAAATTATGTCGTATCGTTCTCTGTTTTTTTATACAAAAAACCAATATCTTTTAAGATTTTGGTTAAAGCAGTTTTACCCCCGCTAAACAGTCTAGCTTATCTTAACGACCCCAAAAGCTTCTTCCTGTTGAGATATTCATTTCTGGAATAGTAACCATATATATGATTTCTGATTACATCGGCGTCAAAGGTGTCAATATCTGTCACGGGTTTAGTTCTACGTTTCTTCTTCGGAGTACGTATAATACTATCTTCCGTGCCAGTAGAGCCAAACTTTTCTTTATTAATATTTGTTATCGTTCGTTTGCTAACTCCAAGCGCCTGAGAGACGCGTTCTTGTACTTGTTCGACAGGTAACAGGGGTCCGCCATTTTGCCGCTCCCGCTCAAAGTAATCTTGCAGCTTGATGATTAACTCACGGACTCCACTTTTCAATGTTTGTCCACGTTTAGGCATTATTATGCACCAAAAGTAAAAAGAACGCAATACAAAACACAATCGAAGTCCGATTTAGCGCCGATGTCAGTTTGAAAAGCAGAAACAAACGAAAGCCGGGTACCGGCTTTCGTTTAATGGATCAAATAACAACAGATCGAAAACACTTGAAAAACGTGGTCTATGCGCACGAAACGACAACAGACGACTGTTTTAGCGTCACAAAATGGCGGCCCATAACGCCATTTGGGGTTACCATTTTCAACCTAAATATAAAAATGCTACTTTCTTTCGCGCGTTCGGTTTGGTCGTAGTTTTATTTTTATATTTAATAAAAGTTATCTTATAGTCCATTATTTTCAAATTCTTAAAAAGAAAAACAAAACGTATTATTTTATAAAGTATAACTGTATAAGAACAGATTACGATACTGTTATTGCCTGTTATTGTTAGCACAGCACTTCAAATATAAAGCGCTGACGTAACCTTGTAATAGCGCAGTATAGATTTAGAAAAATATTGTTTAACAAGTTATTTGACGCTCAGTTTGGCACAAAATTATAACATTCATTGATTATTGATATTGTTGCGCGGCTAAGTTGACATCTGGCACTAGCGCCATCTAGTGTCGGGTAACAGAGCGTGGAGAGAGCTTTCCAGAAAATGACATCACTAATCTTTCAACTGACAGCGCCATCTGTTGTCGAAGCGAAGAACTAAGCTTCTAGAAGCCCGACACTCGAAATTTCGATGCTTAGTCGATTGGCGCGCGTATTTACTTGAATGTTCTGGATTTTTCGGTGCTAAGGTGTATTTATAGGCGCTGCAAGGTGCGATCGGGGAAGTATTGAATTTGGCGAGACAAGCGAAGCTTCGGAGCGGAATAAAGTGAATCAGTGTGATTAATTATTAGTGTTTTAAGTTTAATTAGTGTAAAGTGAATTAAAGTGTTAATTTCGGTAATTCAATCGGCAATTTTTATTGTCACGAACCCTAAGCTCGTAACAATATAATAATGTTGTTTTAATGCTCATCAATTGTTAAAATGGTAAACAACCAGCAAAATATTTTTATCGTAACTGCAACGCCATTACAAAGTTACGTCGTCAGTTCAACCGCGACGTGTCAGGAACGCATTCTCTGAACGGCCAAACTATACCTGTAATAAGTATTAATTAAAGATAGAGATATTTATTGTAATAAATATACCTAAGATAAGTATGTAACAAAAAATACATATTAATGTATAACAAAAGAGCGCAATTATCGCCAACAAACTGTTGCACAGTTTGGCGATGTTTATTATTATTTTAAATGTGTGTATTTTATATTAATAAAGATTAAAAAAAATATTTAATCAAGTAATGTTTAATGATAAGAGGTTTACGAGTAAGTAAATTTATAATTATGGCTGAGGACGGGAAACATTTGCTAATATTATTCTCAATTTGAAGAAATATGCTCGTCGATGGACATACCTATGTTTTCCGAAAGATATTTTTCAAAAATACAAGATAAAGTGTTCGATGAGTGGGAAAGGACTGCTGCAGAAGAGATGGAAGCTGCTGCTAAACGTGAAAGTGAGGCTGCCATTGCTGAAGGGAGAACAAAAAATGGAATACCAATATTAGACGTACATATATGCAGATGGATGTTGGAGCGCAAGATCCTACGGAAATAATTATAAGGCTTTTTCCGGAGCTGCAGTAATTATTGGTCGTAAATTTGGGGAAGTGTTATTTATGGCCGTGAAAAATAAGTACTGTGTCATTTGCGCACGTGCAAAAGAAACAAATTACTCCTAAAGAACATGTTTGTTACAAAAATTATGAAGGTTCCTCGTCAGGAATGGAAGCCGAAATAATATGTGATGGGTTTCGGAACTCGATAGACATGCTGATGGTGACTCCTCAACTTACGCTAAAATTTTAGCGCTTAACCCGTACCCCAACATGACTGTGACAAAAATTGAATGCAGAAATCACATACTTCGTAATTTATGCAACAAATTACTTTTAAATTTAGAAATTTAGAAAACTGTTGACCGACAGTAAAGTGATGACCGTAAGAAAAGTGGTCGTTTGCTCAATAAAAGAACAACGCAAATTACTAGAAAAAAAAAAAACATAAAACAAATGTGCAAGCAAATGAAATGTTACATGCCGATATACAAACTTCACTATACCATGTATTCGGAGACCACAGACAGCGTAAAGATTATTTCTGTACAAAAGACAAGACATTTGTGAATGCAATGGCAGTAGAAAACTCAACATTTTGGTTCCGATTAAAAGTTATCATAGGAACTGTAGCATCTAAATCACAAAGCCTAGTAGAAGACGTTGACACCAACGCGGCTGAACGTTTTAATAGCGTGATTGCTAAAATGGTTGGAGGGAAACGCATCAATTTTTGTCTAAGACGTGGTTATCAAGGACGATGTGCTGCAGCTGTTGTATCATTTAATAACAAGTTTCCGAGACACACAATTCACAAGAAGTTGTTAAGCAAAAGCCCAAAAAGTATTTTAAAGAAGATGGAAATGAAAAGAAACAGAAAAAGACTATGGAATTGTAAAAACCCATTTAAGAAAAATAGAACAAATGTCAGAACAAAGAAAGAAACAAAAAATGACTATGGATCAAATAGCGCTGCCCCAGATATGGTACCCGATGAGTTAGAGAGGGTTAAAAATATTTTCTTGAGAATTTGAATATCTTGACTATGAACAAACCGCAAATCGAACGAGATACGAAATTTCAAAGAGATTGCAGTGATTGGTTGGAACTGAGGAAACAAATGGTAACAGCGTCCAATTTTGGAAAAATTATTAAAAAGCGTCTGAACATATCTACAGCAAACCTTGTAAAAAATTTGTTATATACAGAAAACATTGCCCATGTAGCAGCCGTAGCTCACGGTATAGAAAATAAAAAATTGGCACTGCAACAATTAGAAAAGCATGTAAACGTCACAATCGAACCATGTGGTCTATTTGTCGATGATAAATATTCATTTATTGGTGCAACGCCGGACGGATTAGTAGGTGACGATATAATAGTAGAAGTCAAATGCCCAATAACAACCTTCAAAATGGGGATAGAAGAGGCTATTAAAGCAAATAAAATTCAAATGTATAAATTTAACAAAAAAAAAATGAAACATATACAATAGACCGAAACAGCAACTGGTTTTACCAAGTACAAGGCCAGTTGCACGTCACTAATAGACAAAAATGTATATTTGCAATATGGGCTGGCCAAGAAAAAGATTTAAAAGTATCATACATAGAAAAAGAAGACATGTTTTGGAACGAAAAAATGGAGAAAAAAATAGTTGACTTTTATACGCACAGCATTCTCCCGGAAATAGTAGACCCCGAGGCATTTACGCGGGATGGCGATACGGGGTATGTTCCGAAATACAACGCAGTGTACTGTCCAATACAAATGACGTATCATTTGACACTTTATTGTACTAGCGTGCCTCCGCCATATTGTGTCGGATATCCGGCCATAATAAAACAATTTTTAATTGTGTGTTTGCCGAATGAAGCATGCCAGAATTTGTTTCTATTTATTCAAATACAATAAATTATAGAATAATTGATGGTATATCCATTAGGAGGATATAATGATTTTTGGAGCACAAAATGACAAAATAATCGCCAACACTTTTCCAAATGGCGCAAAAGTATGACGTCATATACTGTCCAATGTTTTGGAACGAATCACCAGTATAGCGTCGATTCATGACGTCATTTGCATTGGACAGTACACTGCGTTGTATTTCGGAACATACCCACGAAATAGTCACGATATACATCCAATGTACTAATGGTACTACCACCCTGTGATTCAGCTCCTACGCCGACACAGTTACGCCAAATTAAACCACCGCCAATTACCACCACCACCAATTAACCAACACCAAATTCCGCTCAAGACTACAACTGCTCGGGGCAAACGGAGCAACAAAACCAAGGCGACCCCTGCCACGCTGTCCGTGAATTTCTCCAATATCAGGGGACTTCACTCTAACCTAAACGCCGTCCGCTACCATCTCGAGACGGCGCGACCGGCTCTGCTCTTTCTGACCGAGACGCAGGTGTCTTCTCCGGCTGATGTCTCGTATCTCTCCAGCCCGAGGTACAAACTGGAACACTCCTTTGTGCCTCGGGCTGGAGTTTGCGTTTACGTCAGAGAGGACATCTGTTCTCGACGTCTCGGCAGACTTGAAGGTTCGGACCTGTCCATCCTTTGGCTACGCGTAGACAGCGACGACCATCCGCGCGTCTACGGGTGCCTCTATAGGTCCCATAGCGGTAATGCCGAAACAGACCGACTCTTCGACCACGTCCAAATGGCTACAAATTCGTTGCTACAGCAGATCCCCTCCGCAGAGATCGTGATCCTCGGCGACTTTAACGCCCATCACGCCGAATGGCTTAGTTCACGTTTAACCGATCATGCGGGGAGATCTGTTCATGATTTTGCCTTGGCATATGGTCTGACACAACTGCTTACTTCGCCTACGCGGATTCCAGATGTGGAGGATCATGCACCTTCCCTGTTGGACCTTCTGCTGACCTCTCACCCGGACGGATATCAGATTTCCGTTGACGCCCCTTCAGGCTTCTCGGACCATTGTCCTGTTCGGAGTGTGGTGCCACTCACGCTGAAATCGCAGTTGCAATCTGCAGGCTGCCGCCGTGTTTGGCACTATAGGTCAGCCGATTGGGATGGGATGCGGTCTTTCTTTGCATCCTACCCTTGCAGTCGTCCGGCGAGAAGCAAACCCGCCCCGGGTTTGCTTCTCGCCGGCCGATCCCAACGTTGTTGCGGATTCTGTCACTGATGTGGTACTTCAGTTTATGGAACTTTTTATTCCTTCCCCTCTGGAACCCGTGCATTCTGGTCTCTCGCCAAGGCTGTCCAGGGGAATTTCTGTCAGCCATCTTTTCCATCTCTGCACAGGGAGGACGACTCACTGGCCCATACCGCAAAGGAGAAAGCCGATCTTCTAGGCTCTTTCTTTGCGTCCAACTCGACTCTCGATGACGGGGGGAGTACGCCGCCGACCACCCGGGGTGTGAGTGCTCCATGCCGGAAGTGCAGTTCACACAGCGCTCGGTTCGCAAAGCACTCCTCTCCCTGGACATCCACAAGTCGAGTGGGCCTGACGGAATCCCCCCAATTGTGCTGAGGACGTGGTCTCCAGAGTTGGCACCGGTTTTAACGCGTCTTTTCCGGTACTCCTACTCCTTAGGCGTAGTCCCAAAATCATGGAAGACGGCTTTCGTCCACCCGATCCCTAAAAAAGGCGACCGCTCAGACCCGTCCAACTACCGGCCTATCGCCATCACCTCCTTGTTCTCCAAAACACCATCGAGTCCATTGTAAACTGCCAGCTCATGAGGTACCTTGAGGATCACCAGCTGATTAGTGACCGCCAATACGGTTTTCGCCGTGGTCGGTCAGCTGGTGATCTTCTGGTCTACCTAACTCACAGATGGGCGGAGGCAGTAGAGTCCAAGGGGGAGGCATTGGCCGTTAGTTTGGACATTGCGAAGGCCTTCGATCGGGTTTGGCACAAAGCGCTTCTTTCGAAGCTCCCTTCCTATGGGCTTCCCGAGAAATTGTGCGATTGGATCACCAGCTTTCTTGCAGATCGGGGCATCAAGGTCGTTGTAGACGGTGCAAGCTCCGATTACAAGCCTATTAATGCTGGTGTTCCACAAGGTTGCGTGCTATCGCCAACGCTGTTTCTTCTGCATATCAATGATATGTTGCAAACCTGTAACATTCATTGCTATGCAGATGACAGCACTCTTTACACCGGCCGAGCCAATATTTCTCGGGAAAACGTCTCCGAGTGCCGGGACAAACTTGTGTCTGAAGTCGAGTCTTTGCTGAACAGAGTCTCGGATTGGGGGCGACTAAATCTAGTCCAGTTTAACCCCCAGAAGACACAAGTTTGCGCGTTAACCGCTAAAAAGAACCCCTTTGTCGTATCTCCTCAGTTTCAAGGCACTCCCCTTGTTTCCTCAGCCAGTATCGGAATCCTCGGCGTCGACATATCGAGTGACGTGCTGTTTCGTGGTCACTTGGAAGAGAAGGCCAAATTGGCCTCTAAAAAGCTTGGCGTGCTCAGCAGAGCGGGACAGTATTTCATGCCGGCACACCGCCTGCAACTTTACAAGGCGCAGGTTCGGCCGCACATGGAAAACTGGGGGGGGCATCCAGCGCAGAGCGGCTCGAATCGTCGACGACCGAGTGTTTTCCGATCGGCACGATTCACTGGCACTGCGAAGAGATGTTGCATCTCTTTGCATTTTCTTTCGCATATACCATGGAGAGTGCTCTGAGGAATTGTTCGGATTAATCGCAGCCGCCAAATTTCGTGAACGCACTGCGCAGCAAACGTCGCGATACCATCCACATCATCTGGATGCTTGGCGGTCCACCACTGTACGTTTCAAGAGGAGTTTTCTTCCGCGTACAACCTCTCTGTGGAATAGTTTACCACCGGCGATTTTTTCCGGACCGATACGACCTGGGGATCTTCAAGAAAAGAGCTTGCTCCTTTCTAAAGGGCCGGCAACGCACCTGCAATTCCCCTGGTGTTGCGGTTCATCATGGGCGGCGGTAGTCACTTAACATCAGGTGAGCCAGATGCTCGTTTGCCCCCTCTTCTATAAAAAAAAAGGTAATGTGGTATAAGTTTGACTTGTCTGTGAATCTATTTATTTTCATATCTATAGGTGGCGGCACTCTAGCGCCTAAATAGCTAGGCAGGGGATTTGAAATTTAACTCTTGCTATAGTTGATATAATAATAATAATATTTATTGAATCCAAACATACTTTACATAAGAACTTACTTACTTACTTACTTACTTATCTTCACGCACAATCCCTAACGGGGTAGCCAGAGAGAACAGATCGCCAAGTGTCACGATCCTTACATACCTCTTTCGCTTCTTTCAGGTTCATTAACTTTTTCATACATGCACGTCTAGGTATCCGAGTACTTTTGACCCTCCCCCTCTTCGAGCAATTTGCTCACATGGTCTTCGAAAGTTAGTCTCGGTCTACCTCGACACCTTTTAATATTTCCTTTCGCTCTATATATTTTCTTCACCATACGGTCTTCACTCATTCGTTCAACATGCCCAAACCATTGGAGTACGCCCCTATCAATTTTTGTTATAAGGTCATCTTTCAATCCTGCCATATTGCGAATCTCTTCGTTTCGCTTTCGGTCGGCTAAGGTAACGCCACACATTTTACGAAGAGATCGCATCTCCACTGCATTCAACTTGCTTTTATGCTTCTTCTGGCATACCCAGGTTTCGCTGCCATATAACAAAGTCGGTACCAACACTGCATTATGTATTGCAAGGCGTGCACTCTTCACCACGCCTTGCCTTTTTACTAATGCATTCAGGGCACCATTGACTTTGTTTCCGGAAGCGACACGCCTATCCACATCTAAATCACATCTTCCATCCCGGCTGAAAGCACTCCCCAAGTATACAATTTCATTTACCTGTTCTAGACATTCCCGATTTACCCATATTTCACATTTCGTTCTCTCTTCGTCCTTTTCAAATACCAGAACCTTAGTTTTATTAGCATTCAAACGGAGACCTTTAATTTCACATTCCTCTTTCATACACGTGACTAATGCCTGCAGTTCTGCTTCTGATGGTGCAATAAGCACTGCATCATCAGCATACAGCAGACAATTAACTTTTATGTCACCCAATTTCACACCCAAACAGCTATTTTTCAGCTTCTGTAAACAGCTGTCGAGATACAGTATGAACAGCCAGGAAGACATGACACAACCCTGTTTTACGCCCGCTTGGACGCTAAACATGGGTGACAGGTCATGCCCTACCCGCACACAGGCTTTACAGTCATAGTAAAGTGACTGCACAGCCCTTAACAATCGACCATCCACACCATATCCCGGCAACAGTTCCCACATTTTCTTCCTTATAACCTTATCAAATGCTTTCTCCAGATCCACAAAAGCACAGAAAATCTTCTGGTTAACACTCAGAAGCTTCTCCGTGATCATGCGGAGAGAAAACATTTGATCCGTGCATCCTCTTCCAGGTCTAAATCCGCATTGTGCCTCCCATAAGAATCTTTCCGATTTCTCTTGCATCCTACTTGTCAAAACCTTCGAGTAAACTTTACTTGCTAAACTGGTTAAGCTGATCGCCCGATAGCACCCGCAGTCAAAATGTGAACCTTTACCTTTATATAAAGGCACAATGACCGCGGATCGCCAATCATCCGGGACATCTCCCGTCCGCCAGCACAAATTGCACAGCAGATGGAAGCTGTCCCAGACGCGAGGCCCACCGTACTTGACCATTTCAGCAGTAACTCTGTCTAGTCCCGCAGCCTTACCACATTTCAAACTTCGAATCGCACGTTCAATCTCTTTCATGCTGATGACCTCAGTGTCATCGAGGTCCGTGTCTGGCGTGCCAGTCACGGCGTCATCCCCGGATCCTTCACTAAGATCATGACACGCATACATTTCTCTATAAAATTCACTCCATCGCTGCATGACGTCCGATTTTTCTGAGAGGACGTCATTGGTTCTCGAAAGCACTTTGTTCATTCTTAAGGCTGTCGCACCACTCCGGGACCTTCCAACCTCTTTCCAGAAGAGTTTGGAGTTTTCCCTAAAGTTGTGCGACAACCTCTCGTCCGCTTCTATTCTACACCTTTCACGTACTTCCTCAATCAATGTTTTCGCATGAACTTTCTGCAGCTTATATCTTTCTTTCATCTTCTCTCTCATATGCTCATCGTTACTAGAGGCCAAGTAGTCTAACCATGCTTTTTTCTTCTTTTTTACAGCTTCTCTCACTTCATCATTCCACCATGCATCTCTTCTTTTACTACTACCTCTTTTTGTCGTACCACATACTTCTTCCGCTGCACTTACCATTCCATCCCTAAGGTTCTGCCATGTTCTCTCCACACATTCTTTCCTGCCATCGATGGTGTCAAGCTTTTCGGCTACCCTCGTGTGATATTTGTCCCTAGTATCCGCTTCCTGAAGCTTCCAGCTTCGGATGCGACAGACCGACTGTGGTTCTGTTACTGCCGTCCGGTAGCGCCAACCCGCGAACAAACCCCTAAATCTAGTAATTACTAGATAATGATCCGTTCCCAGGTCAGCAACCCTGAACACTCGTGTATCCATCACCTGTTTTCGCAGTCGGTCATCCACCAGGAACAAATCAATCATACTTCTCTCATTCTTTCTTCTCATATGGATTTTCCTGTGATTAAACATAGTGTTTGTCACAAGAAGACCTTTTTCCTTGCATACAGCCAGTATAAGCTTGCCAGCATCATTAACCCTTTTATCGCCAAACTTTCCAAGCACCGACTCGTATCCTGGTCGAGCGATACCTACCCATCCATTCAAATCACCACATACAACAGTTCTTTCGTTTCCCTTAACCAAATCTAGAACTTCTCTTACATTTTCCCAAAACTCCTCCAGCTCAGCCCTGGACGACGAAGCTACCGGCGCATAAACAGCCAAAAGGAATAACTTCGTCAGTCCCATTTTGAAGCGAACCCAGAGAAGTCTTGAGTTCACAACCTTGTATTCAGTCATAAGATCGACCAACCGGGACGACAACAGCACTCCCACTCCCTGGCAGGCGTTCTCGCTTTCCGGGACTCCGGACCATATAGCTAACGTCCCGCCAGGGAGCTCTTCAGTACCACTGTCTTTCCGTTTGGTCTCCGACATACACACGACATCTAATTCTCTTTCTTTCATTATTTCGATCAACTCATTCGTCTTATCTCTCATGCCCACTCTAACATTCCACGTGCCAACTCTGCACTCCGTCCTCCACCTTCCGCCGTGTCGGGCTGTGCGTGACGGGTGGCGGTCCCCATCGCCGCTTTGCGCGCTGCATTCCACACCAACGGGGACGAGCTGGTGTGCGTCGCTAACATAAGAAGAAATAATAATAACAATAATAATTTAGCCTATATATGTAGTATTAAAATTGGCCAAGTGGGAGTCGGATTCGCCCATGAAGGGTACCGCACCATCATACAACATTTAATAATACTCTAACACTCTCTCTATTCAAAAATAAATTTTAGAAAAGTGCGCTCATACATAGTAGGTACTAAATTTTATATGATGCTGCGGAACCCTTCACGTTCGAGTCGAGTTCGAGTTATTTAAGTAATATTATGTGTGAGGTTATGTTTATTGAATGTTGAATTGATGTGTAATATAAAACCGTTAAATAAATTTGAATTTCTATTGGTTTTATTTGAAACTATCCTTTTCCTGTTATTTTAGCTATTTTGTCAACGAAACTTTGGTTAGTTCGCGTTTGAAATGTTGCTTGCCTGCTTATATCATAAAACTGACTTTAAAAAAAAATTGATAATTAAAATGTATTCTGATGTCCAGACCTCGTAAACAGTTTTGATATTAGTGAGAACGTACTCAAAATATTATTACTAACTAGTATTTTTGCAAACAGGAGACTTGACGGAAAAGTTTTTGCTTAGAGGAGAATTGTCTGCTTGTTTTGCGCATACTCACATACTGGGTTCACGCGGCGCTCTCCGATCTCCGACAGCCGGTTGCACACCGCCCACTGCGGGACGCGCGGGTGAAAAATGAATTTGAAATCGTGCTAAGACCTTGTCTTAAGTAACTTTGATGACAATGCAATAATTTGTTACCGTCACTAGTGTAATCATCTAAATTTATTGCAATTCGATTGTAAGAAATTTTCATATTCATATTCATATGAAAATTGTGTGCTCGTATATAAATTACTTACACGTATACCTTATTAGTGGAGCAGAATTAAGGTGGTCTTGTTTTTCTAGAATTGACATTGCATTATTGTAGAACTACAGGCAGATTTCCCTTCTAAGCCAAGAGTCATTACAAATCGTCTGGCATGTAGACTTTACAACTTCCAGCTATCCAAACTACCTAGTTTTCAAAAAAAATCTGCAAAAATTTGCCTAAGGGTATGTACTAAAGACTGAGAAGTACAATATGTCATTTTGTCTTGCAAATATGCACTACGAGAAGCCTTGGATTCCTTCTAAATTTGGGTGGTGCTAGTCCCTTCAGCGGGTCAAGTTGACTGTTAGTATATCGAAGTGCTGAAGTGTTTGTACATAGCTATAATAGCTATCCGAGTACAGAACCAGAGTACTAAACCCATTCAACTGCACAGGTGTAAGACAGGGTGATGATGCCTGGCTATTAATCCAAAAGAATTTAAAACCATACCGTTAAAAGTAATAAACAAAAGGATTGAACGATGTCATCCACCAGCGCCTTTTCTTCTTCATTTTCCTAATTTTATTAAGTAAATGATATCATGATATCCACAAAATAAGACAAAAGCGACTGAAGTAACAGCGATGCCTTCTTCTTCAGTGGCATTGCTCCATGGCTGGAGGTGGCAATTCGACTCACACGACATTTCAGGTGCGCTGCGTTAAACAGACTGAGTCAGTGGCTCAGAGTTTGGCTCGCCAGTGAAAACGGGCGGAGCGGGCTCGCGCGCGCAAATCAACTCGGGCGGCGCGTGATTACACACGCAGTAAGAAGCCGGCTTATGAAACAAACCCGCGCGCGGAGGAAATGTTTTGTCGATTCAACTGTTTTTCCTGGCACTACTCTCTACGCAAAGCTTCATTGGAGTAATCCATAGTTTTTTACTAGTTTAGTAAGGAGGTTCAGTCAAGCATTCATAGGGCAACATACATATATACTATTACAACTAAGTCGGAAAAAAATGTACAAGATTTCTAATATTAAAAAGTTTAAATAGACACGAGAGGTTTATAAAAAAATATATAGTGTAAATGATGGCATGGTAACCATGTAAACCACCTTTAGAAATGAGATAATCGCTTCCAAGTTTCTGAAATATTTTGTAAATAATTGTACACTATATTTTGTTCATATTGTATGATACTGTAGAAAAAAAGTTCTTCCCAGGACAGAGATTTTTTCCCAATTGACAAACATAGTAAAAATGCCTTTTATTAAGAATTTATTTTATCTATTTTGAAGAAAATAAAATCTATCCTAAAGAGGGTCTCCCGTATTCGTCACTCACCTAATGAAAAAGTTTAAGCATAGGAATTAATGCTGATATTTCACGCTTGTATTCCGGGCGAGCGTGATCCTTCACGATCTAGTAGACCCATTTTTATTGCAGGCATAGTGCTTGCATTGCAGTGTAGTTCTACTGCATTAAGTAGGCATATATCTTCTGTTTGCGCTGGAAAATACTGCCATCGTTCACAAGGTATTCTGGTGTTAAGGTTTGGATCAAAGGTAAAATAGAAACAAATAAATTTTATTTTTATTATACAACAGTCTTTATTCTTATTTCGGTAAATAATTAAAATATCTTTGAGGAAAATCAAACTGTAATCATATTCAGACAAACAAAAAAAAACATGTCTAGGAATTACAAAAGTTGATTTTGCACTTAAAATTGTCGCAGTAATGCACAGACATAATTAACTTAATCTAGAAATGCCGTATTGTTATTGGTCGATAATGAGATCTCTAAAACATTATGTCCATATCAATATTACTTCTTAATTTTCATATATTATAACACTACATTGTAATAATAAAATGTTAATACGGTACAGTTTCTATACTTTTTTACAATTTTTTTGGTGTTTAGTAGAACTTTAATATGTAGACAAAATAAGTTTGACAAACAATAAAATGTGCTTTATTGTAAGTTGTTGTACTATGAGAAATAATAAGGGGTTATTTAAATTACAAACAGGGTACAATGACAACTACTCATCTAATATAAAATATCTTAAAGCCACTAAAATATTTTAGACGGTTCTATAATACTCTACATTTGCTTGCCAAGGCGTGCAAGCCCTCGCGTGATAAAAAAATATAACACACTATTGCAATCTCTGGTAATCTTCATCGCTAAACAAGTTACCATTTCTATGAATCAATTTAATTCACTTTCACTTTTTATACACTTTTAGTTGTACACAGTTTATCACTGAAAGTTAGTTTTGACAACAAAATAAAATCACTTCACATCTTGCGTCAGTTGTGCTTATTTCTAGACGGTTGTTGCATATTGCATTATGAGATCCCGGCCTCTAATTTTACATCCATAATTTTGCGCGGGCCTTTTAGACAATTGAGTCGCCTTTGAACTGCATCTCGGTCTGTAAATTTGAATAAAAATTTGAAATACATTATTATTTTAAAGTTTATGTTATATGTACTATTGTGTGCGTCATCTGTAGAGCGCGCAGTAGCACCGGCCTCAAGATGTAATGCGAGTTCAGTAGAGAAGTCCTATTTAACTGACTTAGTAGCCAATGTAAACAGTGAAATTTGTTTTGATAAGTTTTTACAATATAAGGGTAAAAATGGAGAAATATGACAAGCATAAAAATATATCATTCTAATAAAAATCAGACCTGTGGTAGCTCAGTGGT
Source organism: Parnassius apollo (assembly GCA_907164705.1). Lineage (NCBI taxonomy): Eukaryota > Metazoa > Arthropoda > Insecta > Lepidoptera > Papilionidae > Parnassius > Parnassius apollo. The sequence goes on from CAJQZP010001435.1 coordinate 88,092, forward strand.
TAAACGCTCGCTGTAAATTTCGTACTGTACGCGAGCGCAACCCGGGTTCGATCCCCGCCGCCACCAATAAAATTGTTAATAGCAATTTTAAGTGCTGAATTACCACATGCTCGTCGGTGAAGGAAAACATCGTGAGGAAAAGTTCTTCGAAGACAAGTGTAGTTCGTCAACACGCATTAGTGCAGCGCGGCGGATAGTTCCTAGCCTTAAAACCCTCTCAGAAATGAGAGCAGGCCTGTGCCCAGACGTGGGACGTATATAGACTACTGTTAATCTACATTGTATTTGCAGTAGGACTAGATCATCATCAGAATAGGTGTTGCCTTGCTTGCCTGTCCGATAAAATAAGAGAAGTTTTTAGTTTGAAATAGACGCATCAGCCATCTATGAAACCGTGATTTGTAGGGATCTCAGTGACCTGGGCCATCTAAGGGAGAAATGTGAAACGTTTTCCTAAAAAAGGTAAGACCATTGAAGGTATACGTCAATAATAGACTAAACTGGGCAATCTGTAAAGCCTTCAAGAACAGCTGCCCTGTAAAAACCAAATACCTCTTAACACAAAAGGTTTCTTGGCGGAACTTTAGCTTTAATTTGAAAAAGCTCAAAAAAACTACCAAAAATTACTTAACTGGGCTAAGAAAACCAAATAGTGGAATCTTCATAGTACAGCCCTAATACAATAATAAATAAATTATGTAAGCTTAAAATAATATCATGGAGAAAACTTCAAGAAAATTGAAATTTTACATCCACGGATAAAAAAATTCTTAGAAAGCTAGAAGCAGTAGCAATTCTGCTTAGTAGTGGCTCTCGTGAGATTATTGCATTTACTTTTCACTTTTCTTAATAAATTTTTTTAAAAATTCATATAAAATATATTAAAAAAATCTCTGAAGAGAACATAGGATCGCTAGTGTATAAGTTGTATTAAATTACATATTAACTTGACAGAAATCCGAGCCGTAAAACTCATGGTAAAAGATAGAAATATAAGTGTAGATTTGGTGATTTACATAAGTCACCAATATTATATGTATAGGTATTTAACGTGCTTTTTTATTTAGTTATTTTTTATAGAATAGGGATGACAAACGAGCACACAGTCCACCTGATGGTAAGTGGATGCTGTGGCCCATAGACATCTACATCTATTCTCGATTAAGAATCAAAACGCAGATGCGTTGTCACCCCTGAGGACTGAGATGGAATGCCTCGATTCCAGGTAAAAAGGGTCTCCGGATCTCTACACTCACCATACCAAACACAGCAGCATTATTATATGCTGATATTCCGTGGGAGCGTGGTTCTACCCCGGCCTAGCCGACCCATTCGTGCTACAACTTCATAATCAGCTGCAGCATGGCTCTACCACATTGTTAATAGCAGAGGGGTCAAACGAGCATGCGGCTTACCTGATGCTAAGTAACTACCGCTACCCATGAATAACCGCAACACCAGGGTAATTGGAGGTGTGTCCGGCCTTTTAGAAAGGAGTCGTTTCTTGAAGGTGTTTCAATTGATAGAGTAATTATAAATTATATAATTATTAATATTGTTCCATGTTACTTGAGTTATTTTAAAAACGATTTCACTATCCTGTTCTGGATAAAATTAACAGTTTTCTAAAATTAGCATTTTTTGTTTGCAATTGGCTGCAGGTGTGCATGGGTTGCAGTAGCCACATAACATCAGGTCACATCAATTTTATAAAAGAAGCGTAATTATACTGAGGGGATAAGCATATTAGTATTATGCAGGCCAACCAACTATGTCAGATATGGTCCTTATTGAAGCACAATCACTGGGCGAGGCCTATGTTCAGCTTCAGTCCAGCAGTTAGCTGCTGTACTCACACTTGGAGAGCGTGGTGCGGTGCTGCGGGTGCAGCGAGTGGCGCTGCACCAGCGAGTGCAGCAGCACCTGCGCCGACATGTAGCGCCGCTCGCACTCCTTCATCTCGCCGAACAGCTCCTCGTGGTTAGTTTTATTAGCTGCTGTACTCACACTTGGAGAGCGTGGTGCGGTGCTGCGGGTGCAGCGGGTGGCGCTGCACCAGCGAGTGCAGCAGCACCTGCGCCGACATGTAGCGCCGCTCGCACTCCTTCATCTCGCCGAACAGCTCCTCGTGGTTAGTTTTATTAGCTGCTGTACTCACACTTGGAGAGCGTGGTGCGGTGCTGCGGGTGCAGCGGGTGGCGCTGCACCAGCGAGTGCAGCAGCACCTGCGCCGACATGTAGCGCCGCTCGCACTCCTTCATCTCGCCGAACAGCTCCTCGTGGTTAGTTTTATTAGCTGCTGTACTCACACTTGGAGAGCGTGGTGCGGTGCTGCGGGTGCAGCGGGTGGCGCTGCACCAGCGAGTGCAGCAGCACCTGCGCCGACATGTAGCGCCGCTCGCACTCCTTCATCTCGCCGAACAGCTCCTCGTGGTTAGTTTTATTAGCTGCTGTACTCACACTTGGAGAGCGTGGTGCGGTGCTGCGGGTGCAGCGGGTGGCGCTGCACCAGCGAGTGCAGCAGCACCTGCGCCGACATGTAGCGCCGCTCGCACTCCTTCATCTCGCCGAACAGCTCCTCGTGGTTAGTTTTATTAGCTGCTGTACTCACACTTGGAGAGCGTGGTGCGGTGCTGCGGGTGCAGCGGGTGGCGCTGCACCAGCGAGTGCAGCAGCACCTGCGCCGACATGTAGCGCCGCTCGCACTCCTTCATCTCGCCGAACAGCTCCTCGTGGTTAGTTTTATTAGCTGCTGTACTCACACTTGGAGAGCGTGGTGCGGTGCTGCGGGTGCAGCGGGTGGCGCTGCACCAGCGAGTGCAGCAGCACCTGCGCCGACATGTAGCGCCGCTCGCACTCCTTCATCTCGCCGAACAGCTCCTCGTGGTTAGTTTTATTAGCTGCTGTACTCACACTTGGAGAGCGTGGTGCGGTGCTGCGGGTGCAGCGGGTGGCGCTGCACCAGCGAGTGCAGCAGCACCTGCGCCGACATGTAGCGCCGCTCGCACTCCTTCATCTCGCCGAACAGCTCCTCGTGGTTAGTTTTATTAGCTGCTGTACTCACACTTGGAGAGCGTGGTGCGGTGCTGCGGGTGCAGCGGGTGGCGCTGCACCAGCGAGTGCAGCAGCACCTGCGCCGACATGTAGCGCCGCTCGCACTCCTTCATCTCGCCGAACAGCTCCTCGTGGTTAGTTTTATTAGCTGCTGTACTCACACTTGGAGAGCGTGGTGCGGTGCTGCGGGTGCAGCGGGTGGCGCTGCACCAGCGAGTGCAGCAGCACCTGCGCCGACATGTAGCGCCGCTCGCACTCCTTCATGTCGCCGAACAGCTCCTCGATCGCAGCCATCTGGCACTGCATCAAAACACAGTTTTACGTTTTACTCAAAGTTCACAAATCACTGTTTAACCTTAACTTCGACGTTATCAATCAATAATTACCGTGGGCGATATCCGCATAAATACATAGTAAATATGAATTTATGCGGATATTTAATGCTACCCACGATGCGCACAACTTTATATAGAAATAACTGCTATTCCATAGTTATTACAATTCATAATAAATTACCGGCAAACAATAAAAACCTACATTTGAATATGTTTACGGTTCTTCAACAAATGTTATTACCTATACAGTGAAAGAGTATATACGTGATAAATTTTTAATTGTTACAATTTAAAGTGTAAAATGTCCTATATTAGAATGTTTATAAGAATTAATTGAGATGAACAATTTGTTACCAAATAGTTCATCTCAATCGTCCCCATCATAATTATATTTTGACGAGTGACCCGCCCCGACTTCTCCAGAATACTATCTATTATTTATATTGCATTATTTAGACTAAAGATATTCAAAGACAATTTTTTTTAACAATGTTTTTTTTCCAAGAAAATCTTCAGACCGCCGATAGATCCGTCCTGGCATTGCTCTCTATCTGTTCATAAAGTTTAATCACAATTTGTTCAGCTATTTTAAGATTAGCTTGGACAAAATCAAAATTTAAAATAATGGTTATTTATGTCTTAGTACCATACAAAAAGGAGCCGTGGTAGCTCAGATGATTAACGCTCGTTGTAAATATAACAGAACGCGAGTAACCTGGGTTCGATCCCCGCCGGCACCAATGAATTTGTTACTTGCAATTTTAAGTGCTGATATACCACGTCCTCGGAGGTAAAGGAAAACATCGTAAGAAAACCTGCATGTCTGAGGAATAAGAAAAAAAATATTTCGAAGACATGTGAAGTCCGCCGACACGCATTGGGGCAACGCGGCGGACACTTCCTTGCCCTAAAACCCTCTCAGAAATGAGGGGAGGCTTGTGCCCAGCAGTGGGACGTATATAGGCTGTAACTTTACAGATGGACACTTTAATTTCATTTATGAGTATAACTAAAAATATACTTACCAGTTCAATTGCATGTTCGTAAAGAATTTTATCACAGATCGCTGGTGTGACGCCTGCCTCGTGTAGTCTCCTCGATTCGTTGACGATCCACTTGTACTTGCCATTCATCAGAGATACGACTGTGAACAATGTACACACATTGCTATACAATATATCCGAGGTGGTGACCTATTGTTTGGCAAAAGCCAACAAATTAAAACTATTCTGTACACTCAGACCAATATAAAGAAAAACACGTCCAGTGGAGGACCGGGATACAGGTAGCTTACGGGTACGGAGCTGCCAATCGAGAGCCTTTTTCTTCATAAGTTGTCTGTTTTTTGAGCTATATGCCTGGTCCATTGCCACTTGAGCTTACCGAACCGTTGAGCTATGTCTGTTACTCTGGTTTTACTGCAAAAATTTTCATTACGGATTCTATCGCGCAGAGAAATTCTGTGTATAGTCCTCTCCATAGCTTGCTGAGCGACCTCAAGCTTCTTCGTAGGACTAGCAGTTAAGGTTCAAATCCCTGAACCACATATCAATAGAATAACACACTGGTTATACTCTTTCATTTTATAAAGAATAAGGGTAACAATTGAGGACACTTTCCTGGATGATGAGCAGATGCTGTTGCCCATAGACATCTACATCTATCCCAAATTAAGAAAAATGTGAATAAATCGTCCCTCCTGACGATTAATTTAGAATGCCTCGTTACCAGCAATAAGGTCTCCGGTTCTCTACAATCACTATACAAAACACAGCAGCATTAAACTTTAAGCACGGTCCTTCTCCAGTCAAGCCAATCCATTAATTAGCAGCCATTAATTAGCTGTAATCAAGTCAGATTACAGCTAATTACTATGTAAAAATTTTAAGAGAAGATGTGTAGTTATCATCTGAACACTACTTTACCGAATTGGATTCGTCAATGGACCTCTGGGTTGAAGTTGGATTTATCTAATTAGATAATAAGTCCTAGGTAATAACTTTGAACGTGGTATTCACAACTGCCAGCATAGGTGTGACATGAATTTAGAATCTTTGTCTTGTTCATATTCATCTTAAGACCTATTTGTTGGGAGACAATATTAAAGTCATTGAACATAGTGCTAAGGTCCTCCAGCGAATCTGCCATACTGATTATATAATCTATAAATCTAATACGAGTAATTGTAGTACTCATCATTTTAATGAAAATACCTTCCAATGCAGCGGTAATTACTTTTGGGGATATAACGTTATCATACTATATACAAACATTTCAGCACATTAATATACTGACAGTCAATCCGGCACCGCTGAAGGAATGTAGTACTAGCTAAATTTCCATGGAATTACAAACTTTCTCATAGATCACATAATATGTAAGACAAAGTGACTGTTTGTAATTTTGTAATCAAATTGAAAATTATACATGTGGTCTATGGTACCGAATTACGGTCACAGCGGCCTGCCTCAATGGAGACTAGCCATCGGCGCAGGACAGGATTATAGTGCCCAAGTGTATGCGCAACCGCAGGTGCACTCTCTATTCCCTCATTCTCATAATCCGATGGGACGGTAAACCGACACGACCGGTGAGAGATCAGGCGCAGGACCAACGGCTTTACGTGCTTTCCGAGGCACAGGGCGAATACACCGCCAACTTCCTGACTCCGGGCAGCTATTGAGAATTTCTTGACAGAAAAACTCAATAATTGATTTTTTGGCCCGACCTGAGATTCGAACCCAGGACCTCACGATCAGCGGTCGCGCTTCTACAACCACTAGACCGACGAGGCAGTCATAACCATATATATCACTAAATACAAGTAACACGTTGGCAACGGTGACGGAACGGCAACGTCGCATTTCCTAATTTTGTGCGGAAGTCAAATACGCCCATAAATGAAAGTATTCACAAATCGGCAGCAGCGCTATTATTTTTACAACGAAAATTAGAGGAACTACGTAAAAATTCAGTACAGCAAGATTGGAAGAAAAATGACGTCCAATTTTTTTTTTAGATTTTGACATTTCTGTGATCAGAATGACAATTTGCGAACATTGCGCTAGGTCTCCTATTTGACGTCCGTATATTGGACGTCGTAAGCAGGTTGACGCCACATTATATGCAAAATTGGCCACAGTGGACGTACAATAAGTTATGGGATGTGTATATATATATATATATATATATATATATATATATATATATATGTATATGACATACACATATATATAACATATATATCTGCATGATTGATTTTGTCTAAATTTGATTTAATAATGTTTTTGGAAACGGGAGGTTTACAAAAAAAAAGTAAGTATTTTTTGTTCCGTTTTCGAGTAGAACTAAGTGCGCCTTTCTGGACCTTGTCGTAAACAAAAATTCATGAAAAAAGTTTTTTTTATTTTTTTAAATTATTTATAGTTAAATATGCTTTTGACGTACAAGTATAACAAATAGTACTTGGAATAAAGGCTTTAAATTATTATTATTACACCTTTGCAAAAAATTGGGGGAAAAACACTTTTCCTATTTTCTCTTTCAAATTAGTATCGCTTTCGAAGTAAACCTGTATTCAAGTTATACATAATCTGATAGCTATACAAACTTTCTTACAAAATGTTCTTGGAAATAGTGTGAATTTTAATGAACATCAGGAAGTAGTGTGGAAGTACTTCAGGAAGCGCTTGACAGATGCGCCATATTGGCAAAAAAATGCCCGCGACATTCGAGAAGATAAGAAAGTGTATGTGCGTTGTGTGCGTGAATGTGAGGCAGTGAGGTAGTGAGGCGATTACCGTTGCGCACTTGCGGCGTGGGCTGCAGCGTGCGCGAGCGGTAGTGCGCGGCGGCGAGGCGCAGGCCGGCCGCCAGCGCCTGCATGGCCTGCACCAGCAGCCCCAGCCGCACGCTCGACCCGCACCGCTCTGCGACACACCGCAACAACCAAATTATATTTATACTGTTTTGTAACACCATGTTCAAATATTATTTATTATTGTTTATATCAATTACATATGTGATGAATGATCATTTATTATTTATTTAGTTTTAATCTTACTTTTTTATTTTCTAAAAAAATATCTAGGAGTTCTCGTAACATGGCGTGTCTCTTTGAGTACAGAATCTAAATTATATATATATATATATATATATATATATATATATATATGTACTAAAATCATTAATTTTATTGCTACTTTGATTTGTCTTTCCCATGGAGCCAAATATGTTATGTGTAAATATAGGTATAGTGTATGTACTACACACCATTTATATTGATATTAATACAGTATGTCTGTGTTAACTGTGTCCGTTAGCACCACTCTTTAACCCACTGCCTAATTACTATTAGTCTATAAGTTGTAGTTACGCGTAATTCGAGGTTCACACACCGACTCGTCAGTGAAGTCACAAGGTTCCAACTGAAAACCAGCGCTGCCTCTGCAGCATTATGCTGAGTTGGAAACCTATTTGATGTCACATTTTATCTTTAAATTCTTTTTTTAAATTTTTTATTAAATTTTTTTTGTTCCTTATTAATTAACATCATGCATGTTCTGCTTACTAAATAATTTTTAATGCGTAAGCAGTCTTACACCTGCGCATGTATATTCTTTGCCCATTGTAATTTATATTTAAATTTCTTAAATTGTGTGTAAAGTGTTATTATCAAATAAATGGTTCTTTCTTTCTTCAACAATCTTACTACGCACGTACGACGTACCCCACCAATAGTACACCCAGCCGTCCATTGCGACCAGTGCAATATAGAGTGGAAACACGAGCACACAGTCCACCTGATGATAAGTGGGCGCTGCTGCCTTATACACATCTACATCTAGCCTTGATTTAGAATTAAAATGCAAATGTATTGTCTCCCCTGAGAACTAAGTCTCCAGTTCTCTACACTCACTACACGAAATTATACAGCAGCATTGAGTTGCTATTTCATGTTGGTATTTTGTGAGAGCATGGTCCTTTCCCTATCGAGCCGACCCATTCGTGCTACAATAATAATATAGCCGCAGTGTGATGTGAAATTGTGCCAAATAAACTGCATTACTTAAAAGATTTGCCCTTCGCTACAAGTTATGTTAATTATCAATTATTTTCTGGTTCGCATTATACACCAAGTATATTTATTTAAATATAAATTTAATACCAAGTATATTTATTTAAATATTTAATCAATATAAGATATATTATATATAACATACTTTGTATGTAAGTGTACGGAATTATTTTAATCACTTGATCAAATCTTATAAAACTACATTCAACGTTGAATCAAAACATGAATTCAGTAAAAACCCATTACTTTATACGAATCAGTAGAATATAAATGATTAATATAATCAATTATCCGACGAGCTGATTATCAATACTGATTAACGCATAGCCGATACCCTTGCACAAATAATATTGCTTATCGCCAACTGCAGCAATTCAAGTTCGAAATTTCCAAACTGATTTATTACAATCAATTGGTCGCCCACAACAACACCAACACAGCATTTACCAATGCGGAGGTATTGGCTCTGTACAGATTATATAGACAACTCATTCACGCAATACATAGCTACTGGCACAATATCAGTAAGGCTTTTGTCCAGCAATTAACTTCTTCCCACTATAATTAATTAAAAATTTGTTTACACATTGCAATTGCTAGTATATACACTATTTACATAACAATCCAGTTAAGAGTTAACGCTCGCTGTAAATATAACAGAACGCGAGTAACCCGGGTTCGATCCCCGCCGGCACCAATGAAATTGTTAATTGCAATTTTAAGTGCTTATTTACCACGTGCTCGGCGGTGAAGGAAAACATCGTGAGGAAACCTGCATGTCTGAGGAATAAGAAAAAATTATATTTCGAAGACATGTGAAGTTCGCCAACACGCATTGGGGCAGCGCGGCGGACACTTTTGTGCCTAAAACCCTCTCAGAAATGAGGGGAGGCCTGTGCCTAGCAGTGGGACGTATATAGGCTGTAACTTTACTAACTTTTATCTTTTACAGGTGCCTATTAACATAATCAGTACTTGTGATGCAGCATCAAGAACAAAGACATCATGAAGTAATAGACCCTAAAATCAACAATTTGTGTTTTTGCACAAATATTGGGTACATCAGAAGGCATTCCTCTCTTAAGCAGTCTCATTAGATTGGGTACACCAGAACGTAATAATTAGGTGCTTAACCTGTGGGTTACGCATTTTATTACAATATCACATAAACTCAAAATGCACGACACCAAAAAGAATTTGAGATATTTACCATCTGATGTGTCCATGAGAGCTGCGATAGGGGCTCCACATGAGACGGCAAGATCGGATAATAATTCTGCGAGCATAAGCACGAAGTTCAACTGAGAGAAAACTTTGCTATGCTCCTCCTGCAAATGAAAAAAAATTGTTAATATTGTTAATTCAAGGCTGTATACCATTTTCAACTGCATATCAATATATATAAAACACTGAACACAGATATGTATGTAACATACAAAATATACAATAAATGCCTTTTAGTAATAATTCAGACTATTGACAAAGGAACATCCACACTAATTCACAGCGCATTCGGTTGAACTGGCATTTTGTGGGCAACATTTTATAATTCTTAGATGACAATCTTTACTTGGTGCATTGAAGTAATATGTACTTACCTAGTACGTAAGTAGAACAGCTATCTCAAACAAAAAATGTGCGCTACTCTGTGTTCGCGCGGTTGGTTTTTTACATAGAATAAACATAGGTAGAATGATCCGTAGGTAATAGCAGATTGTATTGTTAAATGGGTAAATTATATCGAGAACAATATTTAAATTTTGTCATTTATTTTCTTTATTATATTTGCTTATTGAATATAATATTATATATCACAATTACATTTTAATGATATTTTTATCTGAATATTTTAAAAGGTATCTAAGTGAAATATAAAAAACATACTAAATGTATGTTTGACAGAACTTATTAACATAACATTTTAATTACAAATATATTTATTTTAATTAGAATAAAAGTCGTTCATAAATGCTGGGCAAGCGAGAGTTAAATATGGACGAATTTATACCACTTTGACTTTGATGTGGAAACCCAAAAATAAAATAAAAGAATAATAAGCAGATTTAAATATGAAACATTTTGCCAAATTATAATAACTTACATATGTTTCTACAAAAAAAATGTGTTAATAATATATTCATCCTATACTTAAGTACCCACAGAAATGTCGCATCTGAACATATTAATTTCATAATCTATATTCCATGACGCGAGATGGCGTCTTAGGAATAATTTGTTTTATTATTAATACATAATGCGTTTTTATTAATTAAGTATCTTATTAACCGATGAAAAGTAATTCCTTGGTTTTTACTGACATTTCTTGAATTATTTGTGCAATATCTAAGTACACACGACGGCATATTTTTATCAAGAGATTTTTTTTAAATCAACACAACACGTGATAACTCTATAAGCGCCTAGCGAGTGACTGAGTGCGGTATATGCACCGCAGTTGAGTGGAACAGAGTAGCTGAATGCAGTGTCGCCTCTAGTACGTAGTACATAATAGCTCAATGATTATGTGCGACTTTTTGATCACAGACAATAGTCTGTAATCTCACTCAATTAAAAAAGTGTTTGACATTGGCAGTGTGAACGTAAACACTGAATGTTTTATATTGCATAAAATTACGTATGTGTATCTGTAACTAATTACATTAAATAAAACAATTCATGCAGTTGTTATTCTATGTAAACATATTCTGTTGATTGAATAAAACTAAATTTACGGATTCTATCGCGTCTATCTATCGCGCATAATCCGTAATCTTTAATCCGTAAATTTAGTTTTATTCAATCAGAATATGTATAATGAATTCGCGTAAATTTAAGAAATCATATATTCTGTTGATGTATGAAAGTATGGTTGATGCAGGTGGTATGTGTATGTAGGTACCGCGAGTATGGTGTCCTCCTGCAGGTTGGGTATGTAGACGGGCGGGTCGGGCTGGTGCAGCTTGAGGCCGCGCAGCAGTGCGTCGGGCAGCGCGCCGCGCTTCGGCGACGCCGCCTCGCCGCTCGCCTTCAGCGCCAGCGACACCGGCGGCGACGATCCTGTTGCAAACGCATTGTACTCTACTTTTGTACGCTAAAAGTTTTTGCACACACGCCCACAAAATACATCAAAGTCCAACAATCGAAGCTGTACTCGCCATTAATGGTAATACCGCATTATTTCCAGTCCAGTAGCTTAAAAACGTCTTCAAATAGAGCAGTGAAGTTTCGGGGATATAACATCATCCTGTTTATACCTCTCTGGAGTTGGATAGGTTTCGTACTTCAGCTTTGTACTCTGACATCAGAGCTCTATTATACAAACACTTCAGCGCTTCGATATACGACAGTTAATTTGGCACCTCTGAGGGGACTATAGCACAGCCCAAATTTCGAGAGAATTAAAGGCCTTCTCATAGTCCACATACACAAGGCAAATGGCAGAATGTACTCTTCGGTCTTCTGTACAATTTGCCGAAGGGTATGTATGTGGTCTATGTTACTAAAGTCTTTTCGGAGACCGGCTTATTCGGGAGGCTGAAAGTCGTCGAGTTTGCGTGTAAGACGATTCGTAATGATTATTTCTAATACGAAGACACGGTTAATAAGGGAAATCGGTCTATAATTCTTCAAGAGAACATTGTCTCCTTTCTTGAAGAACAAGACCACCGCACTTCTGCTCCACGCCTCTAGAGTAGTCCCACCATGGAGGATGGAATCAAAGAGCTTCTGAACTAATTCAAGTACCGGTTTTCCACCCACTTTCAGAGAGCTCCGCTGTAATTGGATACACAATTTTGCTCAGACTGACGTCCGGGATATCATCGAAATAATACCGGATAAGACTTGCTCTTGGATGACGTGTACAGCTGCTCATAGAACCTCTCAATCTCAATCAAAATCTCAGATGGAAACATCCCGGAAAGATGCTGCCACACTCGGTCTTCAGCTTCGGCAGTTAGCTCTTTCTGGCAGACAGATATTTGGCAAAGACTTTGGAGCCCTGGTTCCGTTCGATCGCTTCTTCAATACGAGCTATATGGAAGTTGGGTAAGTCTCGTCGTTGGACGCATTTGGAGATCTGTCTATTCAGTTGACTGTATGCTGTCAAATCTACTGAAGATTGCAGCTTCATCTAACAGCCATAAGATTAAGGTACACAACCCTCGTTGATACACTCACAATCTTTACAACGTTGTTAACTTGTGGACGTGACTCAGATAATCCTATAAATCCCAGCGCAAGTTGTCTACATCTTCTTTCAGCTCTAGGATTTTCTCGTCATCATTCATCATATTATCGCCTTAATAGCCTCCTGCAATATATTTATTTGGCCTGCGTAGTAGGAGTCCAAAATAATGGCTCCCTTTTCCAAATATTCTATCATAATTATTTCTTTAGCGTCCCAAAAAACTGATGCCATAACCTTTCCCGCCAAATTTGAAACTGAATATTTTCGACGTCGGTGAGAAGGCTCATTTCCAAACTAATGATAGTTGTTTTGTTTCAGGATCAAAATGGTGCATCCAGGTCTCGTCCATAGTCACGAAACGTGACAAAAAATTTCCTCTCTGCTTGAAGCTTTTCGAGACTCGCCCCCGAAATGTCGAACTGTTTTTTCTTTTGTTCGTCGCTTAACATTCTCGGTATTTAACGTGCAGAATTCTTTTTCATATGTAATTCGTTCGCAAGGATTCTTTGAAAACTGCCATATGAGGTCCCTGTGACCTCAGTTATATAATATGTTGCTGTGTGTCTTTGGCAGACATTTTTTTAAACGGAGGTATTTGATGACAGCTCTAATTTCGTTTTTCACCATTTTGATATTATCTCTGGGATGATTCGTATTGAAATTAATGTACATCTTGGGAATCGTAGCCTATTTATAAGATTTTTTATGCTAATCTACTAGGTACATAGGCAAGCAAAAATTTTTTTTGGATTTTAATGTGCACAGGAAATAATCGATTATCATTACTTTTGGATCACCCCTCGTAGTTTATATGCGCAGACATTTATTCACTTAAAATCCACTTTAAACCATTATTTTATCAACAATAGCACAATCTGCAATTCGATGACGGTCAAGTTCTCGCTATCTAGGACGTTAATTTTTTTTAATAGGATAGGGTGACAAACGAGCACACAGTCCACCTGATGGTAAGTGGTTGCTGTAGCCCATAGACATCTTCATCTATCCTCGATTACGAATCAAAATGCAGATGCGTTGTAACCCGTGAGGACTAAGATGGAATGCCTCGTTTCCAGGGTCTCCGGTTCTCTACACTCACCATACGAAATACAGCAGCATTAAGCTACTATTTCACGCTGGTATTCTGTGAGAGCGTGGTCCTTCCCCGGTCGAGCCGACCCATTCGTGCTACAACTATACTACTAATATAACTGCAGCATGGCTCTACCACGTAAAATCGTTATCTAATCGTTATCTAATGTTATTTCCGTTATCTTACCCAATTTTTCCTTAGAGTACAGAGATAGTTAATTTTTGAGTTACTGAAATATAGATAGACAGTCTCGCTATCATAGTAACCTTAAAAACTAGACTATCCACAAGATTATCGCTAATATCAGTAGTAAAATACAATGATAATATTATTCATTAATTGCAGTTTGCAAACGTTTCGTTTGTATTAGTTTGATAGTCGCCAAACCCGTTATAATATTGACTATTCCGAACTAATTGTAACTGGTAATATTATGAATATACGGTGAATAATAATAACTGCATCTATAAGAGTGCAACGATATATCGGTAGGCCAGTAATGTTAAGAAAAATTCTGATATGATTTACACAGCTGATCACCATATCATTGTACAAATTGATGTATGATGTGCATTATAATGAAAGTAAACTGAATAATTTATCTTCTTATATGTTTTATTTAATAAAATATAACATAATTTACATTTTTCAGTTTTGTTGACATACAATTTACTTGATAAATAACAACACTTTCCGTAAGATTGATTGGTCGTTGTTTTTAATTATCTGCTATTTATACTGTCTTTCTTACGCAATAACTAATAAATTAACATATTTATATTTTGAATAATGTATTACAAAATTTGATGTATTTGATAATTTTTTGGCTGAAGGCCTCGCTCGTATCAAATGATTCGGTAAATATTACATAAATATTCACATGCAGTAAAAGTGAAACCTTCAGAAAATTGCGGGTATAATTGCTTTGTAATAGCGTCATCTTCTTCATTCTATATTGACTCACAAAGTGGTACGTAAAATAAACGCTAGATGGCCTAAACACGACTAATTCAATATAAATCGGGGATATGGCTAATTTTACTTATTTCATCATTTTGTAAATTTTTAACTGTTTATTTTTTGGTCGTTGTTTTTAATTATCTGCTTTTTATATTGTCTTTTTTACGCAATAACAAATATATTAACATATTTATATTTTGAATAATGTATTACAAAATTTGATGTATTTAATAATTTTTTGGCTGAAGGCCTCGCTCGTATCAAATGATTCGGTAAATATTACATAAATATTCACATGCAGTAAAAGTGAAACCTTCAGAAAATTGCGGGTAAAATTGCTTTGTAATAGCGTCATCTTCTTCATTCTATATTGACTCTCAAAGTGGTACGTAAAATAAACGCTAGATGGCCTAAACACGACTAATTCAATATAAATTGGGGATATGGCTAATTTTACTTATTTCATCATTTTGTAAATTTTTTACTGTTTATTTTAACAGAAAAAGTTATATTAATTAAAGATTCGCACAAAGAGGACACTGAGACAACAGGAAACATTGTATACTGTATCATTCTCTTGCAGGCTAAATCCTATAGATCTATATGTTTGTCCCTTTTTTGATTCATCGAGTTTCAAAAAAGCAGTATGGTTAGTAGCATAGAATACTATAATACACACATAATAGAACGGGGGAGTGGGCGGAGCCCGCGTAGCCACTAAAATGACACTAACACGTCAATTCACACGCATAAACGTCAACACAATCAATCGTTTCCAATTTTCGTGTCAAGCGTCACTGCATGCAAATTATTTAAAAAAATGGCAAATTGTGCAATAATTACTTAAATGAATTTAAACAAAGGAGACATATTCTACAACCAGTAAGTCGAAACTATTTATATTTTGTGAATATTAGAAACAAAAATAAAGAAATATTTATGTGTTAAAAACATTAATCAAAAGTCTAAAATGTGTTTATAGTAGTGATAACTGATAATACGACATAATTCCTTGTATGTGTGCTCCCGGCGACACCAATCCTCCTACATAATAAGGTTGACAGCCATTGTGTATTATAGCATTCTATGGTAAGTAGCGTGGTACCTGATCTGCGGAGGGGGCTGGCGTTGGTGGGGGAGACCTGCCACAGCGATGGCGGCGGTGAGCTGCCCGATGCGCTGCGGCGCCGCGTCGACGGCGGCGTGCCCATCGTGAACGGCATCTGCACACCACATCACCAACAACATCAAAAACATTCTTTGTTTACCACCCACGCGGTTAAACACTGTCGCTATCTATACTAACACCTAGCGGTAAGGACTACAAAAAAAAAACATAGGATATGCGTCTCTCGTATGTTCATTAACTTCAGTCTAACTTCCGAACTAATCTTCGGAGTGGGTGAAACGACTGTGATAAAACTTTACGAACAAATAGAGAGTATGAGTACCAGGAGTGATCTAGATTAAAATTTATCCCATAATTTTTGAGATTTTATGAAAATAGAAATATTGATGAGATGAAATAAAATACATATTTTATTTAATGATTATATTTTAACTTTAAATAGGTCGCTAGTTATAAATTTTATTTTAAAATTAATGTACCTACTTGAAGACTCGATGAGGCGCCATTTCTAATCCCATTCCTTATCCGCACGGATTGTATACTATCTATAATGTCCTCCAGAGCAAATTTCAATCACGGCGGCGAATCTCAACGGAGTCTAACTATCTGCGCAGGACAGTACTAGAGTGCCTTTTCATAGACTGTGGACCAAGTGCATGATCGAATTCAGATGCACTCTCTATTCCCTGACACTCATAATCCTATTAGTACGGTAATCCGAAACGACCGGAGAGAGAACATTGAAAACTAAGATTAAATAACTAGTCACCAGCAAAAGAATCTTTAGTTCACGTCACTCACCATTATGAAACACATCAGCATGACGCTGCTATTTAACGCTGGTGTTTTTTGCGATTGTGTTCCCTCTCCGATCAAGCCGATCCAATCATGCTGCAGACATAATACGATGCATAATAACAGCAATAACGCCGGCTGGTATTCGAACTCGGGACCCGCATAGGTAATTATTAATTACCACTGGTTATGGACTCTTAACATATGACTTATCCGGAATCTCTGAGAGTGCATCTAAACCCTTCATCTAATCTTTTCGCTTTGACCATTTAGGGTACAAAAACTAGTTTGCTTTAATTAGAAAAAAAAAATAGAATGAATACTAACAGAAGGCGGAGAAAGTGATCCGATATTAGTTGTATTTCGATTGTTGTTTGATCGGAGCACGTCGATTGGTTGCGACCTGGGCACATTTGATGTAAGACTGACTGGATTCTGCAATAAAAATAAATAGATAATTAGTTACTATTTAACACATGCTAAAATCTCAATCTAGTCTAGGATTTTCAACTGATTTCTAAAAAAAAGGTCATTAAACAGTGCCTGTAATTAATTTTCACTTTTGACAATAGGAAATAAATCTGTGAATAATGTCATTCATAGATTAATAAAAAATAGTTATTGGCTGTAAATAACTTTCTTTCATTACTTTAATTATGGTAACTTTGGGCATGTTCCGAAATACAACGCAGTGTACTGTCCAATGCAAATGACGTCATGAATCGACGCTATACTGGTGATTCGTTCCAAAACATTGGACAGTATATGACGTCATACTTTTGCGCCATTTGGAAAAGTGTTGGCGATTATTTTGTCATTTTGTGCTCTAAAAATCATTATATCCTCCTAATGGATATACCATCAATTATTATATAATTTTTTGTATTTGAATAAATAGAAACAAATTCTGGCATGCTTTATTCGGCAAACACACAATTAAAAATTGTTTTATTATGGCCGGATATCCGACACAATATGGCGGCGGCACGCTAGTACAATAAAGTGTCAAACTGTCAAATGATGACGTCATTTGCATTGGACAGTACACTGCGTTGTATTTCGGAACATACCCATATTGGGTGCGTTTGGCAGAAAAAAGTAGAGTAAAACGAAAACAGACAGCAGCGGAATAATTCCCCCCTAAAAAAAATTTACCGCCATTTTGCTAAAGTTTATGAAAGAGTTAAAGAAAAAAAAAAAAATAAAAATTTAAAAAATTAAAAAAAATAAAGGCCAAAAACAAGAAAAAAAGCCCCCCCCCCGCGCGCTCTCCAAACCCCCTTTCAGGTCTGGTTGTGTTGTGACTGCGTCTTGGACATTGTATCCTACTTATGATATTATCGCAGCAACATAACCAGCACGCGTGTGTGAGTGCCTCTGCGACAGCGCTTGCACTTAATACTGTCTCTCTCATCCACGACACCTCGTGCGTGTTGGAATATAATCATTGGGACAGTAATAAGGAGCCGTATGCTTGTTTGCCTTCTCTTCCGTAATAAAAATGTTTTACGTGATTACGTAAAATAATTTTTTTACGCAAAAAATGATCTCAAAATGGCGGCTTAGCCGAGCGCGTTGTGGTAGTCACTCAACGTAACGAATTCTCTGATCCTTCAGCTATCGATCGGTGTAATTAAACGTTGTATGTAGATGGTAGATATGTAGCTGCTACTCCAAACTCCCAATTTTGTTATAATCAGATTTCTAAATCGTCTTCCACTATGGAAGCAAATTTAAAGACGTATTCACGTCAAAAGGGCATCATCATCACATAAAATTAATGTCCTCCAGACAGAATTTCGGCCGCGGTGGAGCTGCCACTGCCTCAACGGAGGCTAGCCATCAGCGCAGGACAGGATTATAGTGCCCAAGTGTATGCGCAAGCACAGGTGCACTCTCTATTCCCTCACTCTCATACTCCGATGGGACGGTAAACCGACACGACCGGAGAGAGATCAGGGGCAGGACCAACGGCTTTACGTGCTTTCCGAGGCACCCGGCAGCTACTGAGAATTTTTTGACAGAAAAATTCAATAATTGATTTTTTTGGCCAGACCCGGGATTCGAACCCGGGACCTCACGATCAGCAGTTGCACTACTACAACCACTAGACCAACGAGGCATCATCATATAGGCATGATACGGAGACAAATAAAGGCACTACGCACTCGTATTGTGGCGGCGTGCGAATCTACGGGTTGTGCGTGCGCGGGGGAGTGCGGGCGGCGCGGCTGGCGCGGGGGGTGCAGAGGCGGCGGGCGCGGGCGCGGCGCCGGCCGGCAGCGCCAGCGAGCGCGGCCGCGGCGCCGCCTCGGAGCCCGACGACTGCCCCGAGCACTCCGCCGCCCCGCTGTCCGTCGCCTCGACCACCACGAAGTCCTCTTCCCCCGCCCACGTCGTGTCCGACGATTCCGCTGCAAATATACATATCATGATATATTGATATTGGTCATTACTGAAAACGTAGACAGAGAAACCTATAGGACAAATTGAGGCCTTTTTTCGCATTCGCACACGAAAAAGATAGATTTACGCATACGTCTTGCATAGAAATGAGACAGAGCAGTGTGATTGTTTGTCCCTTTCTCCGTGCCGGTTTTTTTGTTTAGCAAACTACACTTTGCTAAACAACTTTGACAGTTCGTAGCGATCTAAGGAGTTTACAAGTTGGTTTAAGTGAGAAAAAAAGTGTTTTGTGAGCTTAAGGATTGGTGAATCTTGTTCAGTTCAGTTCTTAGAACAATTAAAAATTTTATCTAAATATGTTTAAAAGTCATAAAGATTATTGTACCTAACCTAAAACTACGTTATCGTCCTTTCTCAATCGAGGCCACGCTAATCATTAGTCTATAGGTTTCTCTGTCTACGACTGAAAATCTGCGTTGCAGTTTCAATACAACTTTTTTGGCATACCTTCGAAATACAAAGCCAAATTTATTAGGCTTTCGTAATTTTGTTATAAATTAGTATAAAGCTCTGTGCGTTAATGTTATGTGCCTAAATAAAATCTTTATTTATTTCTTTCCTTCTGTAAGGAGGAATATTAGGATAGTTTATTATCTAAAGTGATGATTGTCTAATGCATGATATTCATACAAAAATACGGAACTCGGATCCCATAGATTAATGATTGACAACATCATTACCACCGTAGCCAGGAATAGCGGAGCCGCCGGGGACTGGGGGCCGTCTATTTGTGTAATTGTTCATGGGGGGTATATTGCCATAGTTGCCACACTTGGCGAGCGGGTTGGCAACCGCAGTTTTTTTTTTATCGTACAGTTGCTGTTATCAGGAAGATGCTGCTGCCCATCTCCTGCCTGTCTCCCTCTGTCGCCTTTTACGACACCCACGGGAAGATATGGGGTAGTGGATATTCTTAACCGCCACTACACGGCAAACGGATAGCCCAACGGATTAGTAAGCTGAAGTGGCAATGGGCCGGCCATATAGCTCGAAGAACCGATAACCGATGGGGAAGAAGGGTTCTCGAGTGGCAGCCTCGTACCGGTAGGCGTAGTGTAGGGCGACCCCCCACTAGATGGAGTGACGACCTGGTAAGATATGCAGGAAGTCGATGGATGCAGGTGGCTCAGGACCGTGCTTTGTGGCATTACTTGGGGGGAGGCCTATGTTCAGCAGTGGACTTGTGAAGGGCTGTAATGATGATGATGATGATGAACAATATTACCAGCCTTACGGCTGTAGATATGAAATGCAAGCAACTACTTCAAGAAAACCATATCTAGTCGTAAAACAAAACAAAATAGTTCACAGTACATATGAC
The DNA here is from genome assembly GCA_907164705.1 of Parnassius apollo. Taxonomy (NCBI): domain Eukaryota; kingdom Metazoa; phylum Arthropoda; class Insecta; order Lepidoptera; family Papilionidae; genus Parnassius; species Parnassius apollo. Next base: position 108,511 of record CAJQZP010001435.1, read on the forward strand.
TAAAACATATTTTCATTTTTTTATATTTTATTTAATCTCAATGTTAATCTCATTAATTCCAAGCAATCACAAAACCGCAACATAAGAATATCGTTCTTAAGACAATGACTAAGAGTGATGAAATGAAATGCTTCAAAACGAGGGCAGGCTATTGTGAAAGTGTGTTTGTAGGTAAAACATCAATAAATCATTTGGCATAGTGTAATAATTTTATTATTGACATTTATTCAACAGTTGAATAAACTATTTACGCCGTTATTGTATATAACACAATTGCACGTTTTTATTTTAACCGAAATAATGTTTCCTTTTTTATTATATTTATCGAGGACATGAGCTTATAAAGCAGTCGCAACGTGAATTATAGCGGCAATAAAGTTGATATAGCGAGCTTCATATAGTCCAGGGTAGACAAAGGTTATCTAAAACTGTTTCAGAGTTGCATACAACACTATTAAATTGCTAAAGATTTATTTCTCCTCAATATGTTTCAATTTAATGATATTTTTATAAATAAATATTTGATCCCATTTCGTTTCATTGTAATTGCCCTAGTATCCGACTGTGTACTACTGAACTAGGATGACCTATAAAAAGCACTGCTTATCGTATACAATAGAGAAATTATTTTACGATTACAATATTTATTGTTTTATATTATCAATAAATAAGAACACAATAAAAATATTATTAATTTGCACTTAGAATGGAAGTATTTTATGTACATTATCACGTTTAATTTAATCTTATTTCTTGAATAATTAGAAATATTATATCTAAAAGAAATTAGGTCAATTTCTTTCGTTTGAGATGAGAAGTCTTCCTGGTCGTTTTATGTATGTTGCACAAGTATTGGGATTTAAAACAAAGTCTAAAAAAGTCTAACACGCGTTCAACCATGCGGGGCTACCAAAGTACATTGGTACTCCTTACCGGATCCGATGTAACGACGCCGTACGGTACGTTCTTGCTTGATAAGATCACATAAAACGTAAAAATATTATATATAGTGTAACAGTGTACATACGTTCATTATATGGTGCAAGCGGAGATCGAACATAAATTGCTCGTGTACAATGAGAGATAGCACAAAGCTTTGAGCTTATTTTTACTCAATTTGCCATAAATCAACTTAGTGACAGTTTATCTTTTGTGTATTTCGTAATTATACAATAATAAAAACAAAAAGTTTATTGTACCGAAGTTAAATAAATATGTTTACAATAACTTATAAAACAGAATGTTATGCAATGAAACATAACATAAATAATTGGGTCCTTACATATGAAATTAGCGTTTTGTCGTACTGACCACTTTGATCTGAAATATCTCCTCTTTGGTTAAGAAGTCCAAATTCAAATTTATAAATTCATTTAGCTGGTACATGGTACTGGTGTTTTGAAAACAGTCATTAATTTTTTTCCTCATTATTTTTTCTTTGGCGTCGCTTATTACCGCACAATAGATAACATGAAATATCGGTATGTTTACGAGTACGAGTTCTACCATGGCACCAGTGCTGCAGAAACAGCTCGAAGATAGTGTCACAAAAGAAAGCCCGGTACGTTTTTGGTTTCAACGTTTTCGTTCTGGAAATTTCGACCTTCAGAACCAACCCCGTGGACGGCCGGAGACTAAAGTTGAAAATGAAGAATTAAAAGCTATTGTGGAAGCGGATCCATCACAAAGCACTTCAAAGATAGCTGCAGGCTTCGGAGTAAGTGATAAAACTGTATTAATCCACTTAAAGCAAATCGGGAAAGTAAAAAAACTTGAATGATGGGTACTTCATGAATTGAATGAATCGAACTTGCAAATCAACTGCTGTGTTACTTTGCTCAACCGACACAAAAATGAAGGGATTTTAAATCAAATCATTACTTGTGAGGAAAAGTGGATACTGTACGATAATCGGAAGCACTCGTCGCAATTGCTGAACCCTGGAGACCCAGCCAAATCCTGCCCTAAATGAAAATTGACCCAGAAAAAGTTACTTGTGTAATGTTTGATGGACTAGCGCCGGTGTCGTTCACTACAGCTTTCTAAAACCTGGCCAAACGATTACTGCAGATATCTAATGTTAGCAACTGCAAACCGTGAAGGAAGGACTAGCTGCTAAACAACCGAGACTGGTCAATCGCTGTAGGCCACTGCTGCTTCACGACAACGCAAGACCACACACTGCACAACAAACAGCCACTAAGTTAGATGAGCTACAATTGGAATGTTTGCGACATCCACCGTACTCCCCGGACCTTGCTCCAACAGATTACCATTTTTTCCGGAGTTTGGATAATTTCTTACAAGGAAAAAAATTCAACTCCGATGCGGCAGTCCAAACCGCCTTCAAAGGTCCTTGGTTTTTTTAGTAAAGGGATCAATGAACTACCTATGAGATGGCAAAAGTGCATAGATAACAACGGTGCATACTTTGATTAATTGAATATATTTAAAAAAAATTTACTTTATATTCCCCCCGTACAAAACATCAATTTTATATGTAAGGACCTATAATTATGGACGTTGTTTGTAAAGCATAATGCTGTTTTGATGGTCGACAGTTTTAAATTTGGACATGTGTTCTGTCTACGACTAATATTTAATAGAATCATTAATATCATGACGCCTTGAGAATTCCACTGCTGATCATAGGTAAGGTAAAGGTCCCTAAGGAACGTCAAAGTCGCGGTATAAACAGGGTTATTTTGTAAAGAGTAGCCAAATTTTAAAATTAAGTTTAAATATATATATATATATATATATATATATATATATATATATATATATATACAAGTTGGTACAGTTTTCGAAAACACGAGTAAACAAGGCTTCTACTTTTATTTGAAATTATCCTAAATTGAATGTGATTTTTGGGGAACAAAGTTTTTGCCTACCGATCGAATCTTACGAATATGTACGTGCGCAGTAAAATCAGTTAAAATAATACATTACCACACATTTTGAATTTAAAAGATAAAGATGACAAAATGTTTGAGATTTTTATTAATTAATTTTTATCACCATATATATATATATATATATATATATATTTATATAAAGTCTAGTATCTTGTTTATTTAATCTTGCATACAACCAATTACATATAAAGTTTACATGGTAAGCAAAGTCAAAGAAAAGTGGCAAAAACTATTGGAAATTCTAAGAAAATTAAGAGTGCCTCTTTTGGAGTCTATATGAATCCAGCTATGGCTTTGATGGGACAGAAAAACTTTAGGTTTTTCTGTCCGGTATGGTTATTTCAAATTACAAAAAGGTGTTTGGCAAGGATATTATGTAATTTCAACCAACCCTATTTAACACACAAGAGGGAATACTGAATTACTTTTTACTGTTTGGAAATAAATAGAGTTGAAAAAAATTTTACGTTTGAAAATTTTTTTGAACAATTACTTTGCCCTTGTGCCTGTGATCCTGCGAATTGATAAGGCCAAAGATGCCTACTATTTTTATGTTATTGCCGTTAGTAAAGTAGGGTGGATATTATTTGAATTCCTATAGATTTTAATTAGTTTATTCATTTCATTCAAAATTTTTGTTTTTAATTTTTGTAAAACATCCGACAGCCATAGACTTCTACTCCGTTACGCCCTATTTTTTTCAGATGGTAAAAAAGATCATCTAGTATAATGTGCCAAACCCTAGACGGTTAGCAAGGTGGCATAAAGTTTATATACGGTGAGCTACACTGCAGCTATATTATGGTTGTAGCACGAATGGGTCGGCGCGACCGGGGAAGGACCATTCTTTCCCAGAATATTGGGTAAAATAGCAACCCAATACCAGTTGATTTTCGTATAGTGAGTGTAGAGAATCTGAGACCCTTTTCACTGGAAACGAGGCATTCTATCTTTTTATCTTCAACAAAATGGTTCTTGGCTGATCTTTTAGGCCAACTTGACTTAATAAGTTTGGACTATGGGCTAAGTATGTTGGCTATGGCCCTAGAATTAACGGAATCAAAACCAAGGTAATTGTCGATCAACGACGTATAACAATAACAATTGTGAGAAACACGGCAAGAACTTGTTATATATACTGATTATCTATAATCAGTCAAATCACAGATCGTAATCCACTGAAAGGAATGGTTGTGACGCATTCGAAATGTAAGAAGAAGTTACATATGACGCGGGAACTTCGATAATCCCCGGGCTGCCAACTTTCAATTTCTTCAGTACTTCGGCCACATATCACACGGGAACCACGACGACTTGAAGAAATTAATTCTCACTGATAAATTTGAGAAGGTGGTTTTGTCAGATCTCCAGGACGAAATCAAAAGCGCTGATCTGACCAGATCCCCAAGCATTTGAACATGCAGATGAGCACGGCGCTTCATCAACTCACAAACTGGCGCAATAGTGGCGCAAAAATGAAAGACCCATGATACAAAAAGATAAAATAAATCTTAAATTTTTATATCATTTCATCAGGATTTGGACAACGTAACGCGAAAAAGTCACAAAACTACTAATATGATAATTCTCTCATTTCTATTATGTTTGGCGACATCGTAAAATAATCTGTCACCCTATTTCGTCACATAAGTGTAGGTACTAAGGGTCTCTACGATATCTTGTAGTTATATATCAGATGTAAAATATCCGGACCATGGAAGAGAGGACCGTCTCAAATCTGCGAGAAATCTGATACTGTGACCAATTTGATTACTGACTGCGAACAATCAAATGCTAGAGGTGACGATATTGATGATTGCCGCAAATCTTTAGAGTAGGTATAGGAGATGTAACTAGAATGTAGGAAAACGAAAAACTAAACTAAACTATTCCACGAAATATTTCCAGCAGAATTTTAGGTTATTTCAATATTACAGTTTAAACATAAAATCTTATTAAAATGGTTAGATCGTTTTCAAAACAAGGTCATTTGAGAGATTTATTCAGTGCAATTTTCTTTTTTTTTTTAACGTTACACCTACACTAGGATTTTCTCCTGTATCGTGGAGGCAGTTTACAAACATAAATTGCACAAGGACAAACATCCAGACCCGGAACAACTATTTGTAGGCCATAGAAATACTTGTTCCGTGCGGGATTCGAACCCGCGAACTCTAATGCCGGAGCCAAATCACACTGACTAGTATGATTTTCTCCAGCATTTTTGAATAGGTATAGTGTCACTATTAATATTTAGAATAGATATACCATGTACTATGTGTATGTCGAAACCTATTTAAACTTTTTTTTAAAACGTTACTTCACACTAGGATTTTCACCTGTATCGTGGAGGCAGTTTGCAAACATAAATTGCACAAGGACAAATATTCAGACCCGAAACAGTTAATTATAGGCCATACAAATACTTGTACAGTGCGGGATTTAAACTCGCGACCCCCCGCGAAGTTAATCCACCATTGCATACCGTTCCCAGAGAGCCTTGTCTTGCCTATCTTAGTTTTTTTTTTTATAGTATAGGATGACAAATGAGCACACAATCCACCTGATGGTAAGTGGTTGCTGTAGCCCATAGACATCTACATCTATTCTCGATTACAAATCAAAAGTGCAGAAAGTTATCACCCGTGAGGACTAAGATGGAATGCCTCGTTTCCAGTAAGAAGGGTCTCCGGTTCTGTACACTCAGCATACGAAACACAGCAGCATTAAGCTACTATTTGACGCTGGTATTCTGTGAGAGCGTGGTCCTTCCTCGGTCGAGCCGACCCATTCGTGCTACAACTATACTATTAATATAACTGCAGCATGGCTCTACCACGTATATAGTTTAATTAATGAGGTGATAAATCTCACCGGAGGAGACGGGCGCTTTGTTCGCGAGCGTGTGCGGCTGAACGGGCTGCGGCGCGGGCATCGGAGGGCGCGCGGCGGCGGGCGAGCGCGCCCCCCCTCCACCCGACCCCGCACTGCCCGCGCTGCACGCTGCACCGCACGCTCCACCACTTGCCCCTGCTAAAGCATCACAATTTCATTATCACACTTCCACGGGAGAGAATTGGGCGAATGAAGCCGCCACTCAATGTAGCGCAGTTGGGGGAAGCCCGGTCGACGGAGCCCCGTGAAACGGGGCTACTGCTTCTGAGTGGTTTATAAAAAAAATAACCACCAACCTAACCTAACCTGTCCGAGTCGGGATGCCCTAAGTCCCGAGCTCGCTTCGTTCGATCTTACACTCAATAAAACACCAAAATATTAACTTTTATAATTATTTCGATTTTCTAGAGCGTTTATGATAACATTTAAAGTCAGAAAACCATATAAAAACTTTAAGTGAGATAAAAAATTAATAAACAAACATTTATCAATGTTTTCTTTTTCTTATGTTCTTTTTTGTGTAGAATAACAAAAAAATATACATAAACTTCGTTTAATGCTATGCAAAAAAAGTTATGAACAATTATATTCGATATATATCTCTTAATGTATATAAATTAGGTGTCATGTTGTTTGTCCGCGATGGACTCCTAAACTACTTAACGGATTTTAATCAAATTTGCACACCGCGTGCATTTTGGTCCGACTTGAGAGATAGGATAGCTTTTTTGCCCATGAGTGACCCACGATTTTTTTTTTGCGAATTCAAGGATTTTTAATGGGACATGACAAAAGGTCGTTGAAAAGGGCAGAACGACGTCTGCCTGGCAAGCTAGATATATATATATATATATATATATATATATATATATATATATATATATATAAACTATATGAAACTATATGATACTATAATAAAACTATATGAAATCTTCAAGTGAGATATTTTTCATATTTTTTTTCATAAATCCGCCATAATAACGTTTTTCCACTTTAGAGCCAAAAAACGAGGGGACCGCGAAAGTATAAAATTACCGTCACTGTTTCTTCTATAATAATCTTTAAAGGTAATTTTTAAAAATTACGTCGCGCCATCTAGCTTAACCCCTGAGCCGTAGTAGCTCAGGAGCCAAGCACTCGCTGTAAAATTCACAGTACGCGAACAACCCTGGTTCCCGGTACCAATGAAATTGTTAATTGCAATTTTAAGTGGTGATTTACCGTGTGTTCGGCGGTGAAGGAAAATATCGTGAGGAAACCTGCATGTTTGAGATATACGAAAAAAATATTTCAAAAACATGTGAATTTCGCCAACACGCATTGGGGCAGCGTGGCGGACCTTTCCTTGCCCTAAAACCCTCTCAGTAACGAGAGGAGGCGCGTGTTCAGGGGTGGGACCGATTATAGGCTGTAGCTATCTACGTTGCAATATCAGATTTGGCTATTAAATGAACTCGTTAATATTGTGGGTTATTATGCCATATAGCTGTTAAAGCTATCATAAGAAAATATGTATACATAATATATTTTATAGTGCAATAAGTATTCGATCTGAATAAAAGGAAAAATTAAGCACATTAGATGCGACATGAATTCTAAGCATGAGGCGTATAACATTGACCTAGTCCTTGAAAATTTTGAACCAACATTAATTACGTAACTGACATTCACCACGAAGCGTCAATTAACAAATAACCAAAGCCATGCTATTTAATATTTGTAGAAAGTTCACTTCACATAATGAAAACTCGACGCCACATACATTGCATGTGACCCGTACATTAGTTAATTCACCCCATGCAACAAAAGCAGTAAGTGTAAATAATGTATACCCTGGCTGTCCCACGACTCCTCAAGGTAACAGTTAGTATTGACTTGGCCCTCCATATCGCACTCCAATATGTCAGGCAGATCCGAGTCCAAACCTATACAACAATATAAAGTAGTTCAAAAAATTCCGGACTAGAAGCATGAATGAATATAAAAATTATGAACGGTCATGTTTTAAAAAGCTTATAATATTACAAAACGTGATAAAAAATAACTAGTAAGAATATAATAACAATATGTAATGAAGTGAGGTTTCGATATTTTTAATATGAACTCTGTTAATGAGCAGGAATTAACTAATTAACTATAATTTTTTTTATAGGCTAACTGATTAGTAAAATTGCTAGATAGTGCAAATGACAATAATGATAGAATGGCTACAAATTTCGAAAGCGTAAACAATGGAACTCGTTACAGCTGATTAGTGTTATGGTCTGATTTAAGTTTTATTTTTTGTTTGATTGCCACGATATACATTGCTGGAAAACTGGGACAGTGTTGTCTTAGTTTTAACTTAAAAAGTTTGTTGAAGATATCACAAAAATCTTAATTGACACGTATTACTAGGTAGGTGGCTGTCCAAATAATATACTCGTTCTCTTAAACGTCTATAAAACACTATAGTTTATGACGGTATTTTTTTGTACCTCTACGTTCCTTAGATAAAAAAAAATGTCGAGTATTTGTTATAATTAGAAGTTAAACAACACATGTAACTAGATAATTAAAGCAATAAACTGCTAATAAACGCTGATATGCACACTGTTCCTTTCACGTTTTGTTAGAAGCGTCTCGTTTATGCTTTGGTATTAAATGTTCTTACAACCACCAACATTGTTTTAAAATGTATTATTAAAAGTAAGAAACTTACTCGTAATAGAAGTAGACCGTGGACGTTGTAAAAACGGATGGTTGAAGAACACTTCGAAGGGCATACGTTCGCGTGGGTTTCGTCTCAGTAAACCAATTAGTAGATTACACAACTCTGGACTCGTGCCCGCTGGCATTCTGTAAAGAAAGACTCTATATGAATTCATTATGTATACGTAGCACCATTACCAAACACCTAAATTAAAAATGGTAATTCTGAAATCTGTTAGCGAAAATGGTGATTTTAGCTTATATTAAAAGGGTAATTTTGAAAGCTTAATAATAATTAACTTCGGAGGAGAACTTAATAAACTAAGTTTTGTTTCTTTCGATTTTTGAAGTTCTGTATTCGACACTGTGTACTGTGTGACGCATGTCATCAAATACACCTAATGCAAAATAAATTCGATCCAGCAGTTGTTTTATAATAATTAGAAACCCGAAGTTACAATCAATCACCAAATGGGAAGTTCATAGTGTGTGTAGACGAACGAAATTGAGCCCGCAGCAATTTCATGAAATTAAAGATATAAAGAAGTTTTCACCAGAACCGATCGAACAGTAGTTAAAATTAAGTAACCCTTTTGTATGTCTCATTTATCAAAAGATTTCTTACGTATTCAACTTCTAAATTTTAATGATTAGTACGATTTTAAACCTAACATTTTACATTTCTTTCTTACTAACTTATAAAACTAACTTTTGTAATATTTCATTTGTCAAGTTTTTACGTTAGTGTTGATTGTACGTTGTTACCAGCAATCTAAAAGAATTTTATATTACAAAATAAATGTATGAAATGGGTGGTAATAATAATTATAGCCGGCATTTCAACCCTACTTATTCATAAACAATAATTTGATTTTTTCGTAATCTGCCGGCCATTGTCATCAAATCAAATATCACAACAGTGTTATTTTAATTTGTTTTAATATTTCATATATCTTTTAATTTTTCTTTCATGGTTCATTTATTGAATAACATTCTATTTGTTTTTATAATTTATTTATATATCAAATATGCATTACAAAATTCGCAGTGTTAAAGCATGAAATTTCTAGAATCTACTCAGTAAGCTTAAGTGCTCTTAATAACTGCATAATTTGTTTTAGGTCTTCTAAAATAGTCATATTTTTATTAATTTCTTTAATTTGTACGTTAACTGTCTTAAATACCTTAACAATCCAGCAAAGGTATTGAGAACCATCATAATTAAAGGCAAACATCTATTATAATCTTCCTTGTTTTGACGTTGGTTACAGCTATAAATGAGCTGAAAGGGCCACTATCATTAGGTAGTGTTCTATGTTTGTTCCTCCTACTACCAATGTCATAAAAAAGAGGTTTAGTCCATAGAATAGTATAATACACAATATAATTAGTTGTCAACCTTATTTTGTACGAGGATCGGTGTCACCGGGAGCACACCTACAAGCAATTACGTCGTATTATCACTACTACAAACCCTATTCGCTGTATTGACAGACTTAAGGTTTTTAACACATCAATATTTCTTTATTTTTGTTTCTAATATTTACAAAATATTAATAGTTTCGACTTACTGGTTGTAGGATATGTCTTCTTTATTTAAATTCTATTTCCCGCTGTTTTTTCGACACGTAATTATTGCACAAATTGCCATTTTTAAAATAATTTGCATGCAGTGACGCTTGACACGAAAATTGTAAACGATTGATTGTGTTGACATTTATTGATTGTAAACTGTAATTAGGCGTGTCCACGTATGAAAACATAATTGGACCGATTATGTTTTCATACGCGTCAATGACTTTGTGGTACATTATTAAAATAATGTCCTCCAGACCGAATTTCGGTCACGGTCGCCTGCCTCAATGGAGGCTAGCCATCAGCGCAGGACAGGATTAGCAGTGCCCAAGCGTATGGGCAAGCACAAGTGTACTCTCTATTCCCTCACTCTCATAACCCGATGGGACGGTAAACAATAAACACAAATAGGTGTAAATTGACATGATAGTGACATGTTAGTGGCTACACGAGCTCCGCCCACTCGCCCGTTCTATTATGTATGTATTATAGTATTCTAAGTATTATATATATTATTGTGGTCAGTATCTGGCAATATATACCTATTATATTTATTATACACATATATTAGACACTTAATAAGTTGTTAAAAAGGTGATTCAGCAAAAACGTCCCGATCTATGTTTCATAAACAAAACCAAAGACAATTCGTCCAGTGAATTAAAGACACTTAAGAATTGCATGGAATCTTTAGATAAACGCGAAACAACTAAATACAATGAATGCAAAAACAAACATATTAATAAATACCAAAAATTAACAACTAAATCAAATGTCCATACAACATACGAAATCGTTAAACAACGTGCTGTCTATAACCTATCAAAACAAACTCTGGACGACGCCGCAATAAAAGTTTTAAGTAAAGGATTAAATTTCGCCATTACACCGAGAAGAATACCGTATGAAGATATTATCTGTAGTGTTGAGGATTGTCTGTATAAAAATAATATTTGTGATGAATATTTAGAGGCCATACGTCAAGACATTTCGTCTATATTACATCGAAGTTTAGCATCGAAATTAAATCTTCCCAAAAATGAATTTAACGCGTTGAAACATTTACGCAACAGACCAGAGCTTACGATTCTCCGCGCAGATAAAGGTAATATGCTACAGTTATAATGGATACGTCAGATTACAATTTTAAAATACAACAACTTTTGTCGGATGAAAGTACATACCGAAAGGTCAAAACAGACCCTACAATATGTTTAAAACAACTAGCGATCAAATTAAGAAATACTCCGAGAAATCGAATCTTGACGTTAATTCGATATTACCTGCATGTGCCGAACCACCGAAATTGTATGGGTTACCAAAAATACATAAACCGAACGCTCAGATTGATTCGCCAACTTACAGATTGGTTCAACACCTAGCTAAAATATTATCAGCACTCAGAGGACACACAAGAGCACACACTAAGGATTCATACCATTTTGTCAGTGAGATAAAAGACCTACGTCTTACTGACAATGAAACCATGGTCAGTTTTGATGTTCAGTCTCTATTTACATGCCTATCTGTTGAAGACTGCATCTCAATTATAACTAGGAAGCTAGAAGATAACAACTTGCCTGCTGAATATGCAGTATTACTTAAACATTGCCTCACATCTGGCTATCTATTGTGGAAGGAAGAGTTCTACAAGCAAGCAGACGGTGTGGCGATGGGCTCACCTGTATCTCCCATAGTCGCCGACATATTCATGGAGGACTTCGAGGAGAAAGCCCTTCTTACTGCTCCTGTAAATCCAAGATTCTACAAGCGGTACGTAGACGACACTTTCACAATTTTACCATCTGACAAAGTAACTGCATTTTTAGACCACCTTAACTCTATAAACTCTAAAATACAATTCACAATGGAGTTAGAGGCAAATAATTCTTTAGCTTTCCTAGATGTTTTAGTCATTCGAAATCCTGATAACACTATTGGTCACACTGTGTATAGAAAAAAGAACCATACCAACCGATATTTAAATGGTGAATCTCACCATCATCCTTCACAGTTAGCTACCGTGGGTTAATCTTTGTTTCAGAGAGCACGAGGGATCTGTGACAGAAAACATCTGGCCGCCGAACAAATTTACTTTAAAATAAAAAAAATTTTTATATTTTTTTTTTTTTTTATCATTTCAATAACTTAATTCAGCATGTCAAGCAAGTGTTGCAAGACAACAAGCTTCGGATCCCGCGCCTACGTCACAGTGACCGAGTGAAGCCGGCCACAGTCGAGCGTGTGGCTGCTGTACTACCATATGGCCAGAGTTGTCACAGACAAGATTGGCTACATCTTGAAGCGAGCTTCTATTACAACATTCTACAAGCCGCCGAAGGAGATAAGTCAGTTCTTACCATCTGTCAAGTGTCACACTCCTCTACAGGATGCAGGAGTGTACAAGCTTAATTGTGAATGTGGTCTCTCATACATAGGACAAACAAAAAGATCTATTAAAACCCGCGTAAAAGAACATTTAGCTGACGTGAGGTATCAACGTTCCGAGAAGTCTACCGTTAGGTTAGGCGGCCCCAACCATTACATCAGATTTGATAGACCACAAATTCTCGCGAAAGAACATCTAATCCTACTAAGGATGATACGTGAGGCTATTGAAATTAAAAAACACCCTAATTTAAATAGAGAAGGAGGCTGGTTACTACCACCTGCTTGGGACCCCGTAATTAATAAAATTAAAACTAATCCCAAGCATAACACTGCGACTTCAAGACCGAGTAAGTTTATTCTGCATAGATCCGACCATAAACATTAATCAAAAAGCTGAAGGTATTAACATTGACATCGGGACGTCAGTCACCTCAGTCCCCCGTGACCATGGGTGTTGGAAAGCTTCCGAAACGTCGGGAATTAAAAACATTTAAAATTAAACGCGATAAAATCCGTAAAATTGGTGTTTATTCAACACTCAATAAGTACTCTAACAGATTCCCAGCGTGTGTATTTTTTAAATTGCAATTACGTATAGTGATGGAATTTAAGTATCAAGGCACACAAGGTGCGGATAGCTTATTTCGTTTGTCGGATCGAGATAATTCCTTGCAACTTGCACTTGACCTGTACAGACAAAAAAAGAAAAATATCTACTATTGCTCATTATGTTTTTATTTCTACTTTTACTACACGATTATACCAAGGATAGAAAATATTATACAGTTTGTGAAATATTTATAGAAGTATTTTCAAAAAGTTGGATACACATATATAGTAAATTTACACGTCGTTTCGGAAATGTTTGCGTCATTAGACTGAAATCACTTTTACATCTACATCGAACAACAAGTGTATGTTGGTGGAACGCTCATATGGTTATACTGTCATTTATTTAGACAAGACCATACAAGACCATAACTACTTTCAGATATTTTTCCTCAGACGATTTTTATGACAATCATAAGACAAAATAAGGTGATAGTTTCTTTTACACCGTCACCACAAGGCAAACACCAAAACTTACAGCACTATAAAATTACGATTACTATAATATGACATTAAATTGCATGCTCTCTGTTGATGCTATAATTATAGTAATATTATTTGATTAATTTCAATTTTAAGTGCTAAAGATTAAAAAAAATAATCCGAAAACATCTAAAGTACCCCAACAAACACTAGTACAGTGCGGTAGAATCCTCCCTGTTCCAAAAACCCGTCAATAAAGCTAAATTACTTTTCTCAACAACATATTAAGGCACTGAATCCATATGGCGACAAATCACAAAACAATCAAACCCGAAAACCTCCAATTTCTATTTTCGTACAAACGTAAGCTCTGGTTGGCATCTGAATCCAGAACCCGCGGTGTATAGAACTCTTTTCAACTAGGCCGCATAGTCGTAATATGTAGTAGTTATAAGAAATTAATTTGGAAATGACATTGGTTGAACACTTACTTGGGCTGCAGATCGACGCTGTTCTCGTAGAAGGCTTTGAGCTCGTGCGGAGTAGTAGCCTGGAAGGGCGCCTTGCCCGTAAGGCACTGGTACACAATTGTGCCCAAACTCCATAGGTCCGCTTTAGCGTCGTACTTCAATGACATTATCACCTCAGGTGCCTGTCCACAAATAAAACTATTTCTTGGCAATTTTGAAGTTTATGACTTTGAGTGATAGAAAGCTTATAGCAGAAAAATAAAAATATAGTATTTCTACGATTGTGTCATAAGACGATGTAATCATACCGCAAAATTGACATCAACACCCAAACTATGACAAATTTCGTTAATTTAATTATACGTCCCACGTTCCTGAACTTAATACTTCAGGAAATCTTTTGTAATTGTAAATGGGGCACTACACTCTATTATGAAGAATCAGAATGTGTCAAAAAGGCACGTATGGTAAATCATAATGCTGTGTTATGGTAGTGAAAGTTGGGTTAGGCAGAAGAAGCACGAAAGTAGAATAAATGCTGTAGAAATGCGGTCTTTAAGGAGTAGGCTAGGTTTGAATCTGAATGACAGGGTGAGAAATTGCGTGATAAGAGATAAATGTGGTATTCAAGATGATGTTGTGACCAGGGTTAAGAAAGGAATGCTCCAGTGGTTTGGTCATGTGGAAAGAATGAATATGGAAAGAGTGACAAAGCAAATTTATCCCCTCGTCTGTCCAAACGCCATATTCTGGCGTCTCAAATAATATGCGCATCTGTCAAACAACATAATATGGCGTCGAGTGATAGCAAACTATTTGTAACATATATATGATATATATATATAACATATAGGTATATCTGTTATGCATAATCTGATAGTTTATTTAATAACGTTTCCATCCATTGATATACCATTTTAATATACTTACTTAGTATATATATATATATATATATATATATATATATATATATATACTTAGTATACTTTTTATACACTTACTTAGTACTTCGGAAAGTTCTCGACAGATGCGCCATATTGGCCAAAATGACCCCGACATTCGAGTGGATTTATGGCAGATGTGAACGGCAGAGTCGGGAAGGGACGCCCTAGAAGAAACTTTATCGACCAAATTGGCGATATTTTGAAAATGGGCTACATTAGAAGTACCCTTAACCGACGAGCATGTACGCGTAGATATATGGATGTAAAGGAGGCGAGAGTGGTATGTCAGGATCGTGCCAAATGGAAGTCCGTAGTCTCTATCTACCCCTCTGGGTGCCAGGCATGAGCTACAATCTTGGTACTAAAGTAAAAAGTTTACAGAATTTAAAAACTAGACAGTAAAGTTACATAATTTTTAATACAATCAAATTATTTTAATATCTTAAATACCTTTACCCAGGTCCAGCTGCTCCAGGAGGAGGGTAATGTTTTTACGGTACTGATTATGCAGCAGTGTTACAAAACAGAATACATTAATACGAATAAAGAATTAGACACTATTATGAACTAAATTGTCTAATATTTATTAAAAAATCTCTCCACTTTTAGCTTTAAGTTCGCCTTTTGATCATGTACTGTTTTAAGGTCTAATAAGTATTAAATAAATAAAGTGATAGCGGATGTCTTGCAGCTTAGACGCTACTTCCCGTCGCTGGTGTGGGTATTTTTACATAGCTATAAATATACCATACATCCATTACAGCCTTCCACTACTGAACATAGGCCTCCCACACATTGACACTTCACAGGATTTTGCCACAGTCGCCACGCTTGGCTGGCGGGTTGATATGGGGTAGTGGAATCACTAACACTGCTACTCACTGCGATTTATAAATATTAGTTATTAATTGGTTTTTACCATATACATTGGGGAGCCGCAAAGTGTGACAGCCATGTTGCCCTCTTCGAGAAACCTTGCGAAGCCGAAGTCCGCTATTGAGAAGGAAATAACAATTTATATACATTGCGAATAAAAAACTTTAACGTTAAAGAATTTATACATATTATATGGGAGTGATTTGCAGCAAGAAAGAAGATAATTAAGTCCGCCCAACGGCCCCAATATGTTTAGGTCAATTTCACAGTGCTCGAAATAATTTACATTTGTTAAATTAAGTAGTAGTGTTGCATGATGTTATCCTTCATCGCTAAGCACAATGTACGCGAATAAGAAAATCAAACATTACAGAATCTCAGTTTGTTACCAATAGTTGAAAAAACTCTAAGAATTTTTTTTAAATATTTAAATTGATATTATAGCCTATCAGAAGGCCACTGCTTAACTTAGGTCTCCCACAAAGACTGCCTCATAGGGGGATATGCCGTAGTTGCCCCGCTTGATAAGTGTGTTCGCAACCGCAGTTTTTTTTATTATTTTATGTTGTTATCAGTAAGATGCTGCTGCCCATTAAATGTTTGAGTTTCCCTTTGTCGCATCATACGTCAACAGTCGATGTCCAACAGTCGCTGGCAGTCATAAAACATATTATATGGGAGTCATATCTAAGATTTAAAAAAAATATTCCGAAAACATCTAAAGTATCCCAACAAACACTAATGCATTGCGGTGGTATCATCCCTGTTCCAAAAACCCGTGAGTAAAGCTAAATTACTTTTCTTAACAACATATTAAGGCACTGAATCCATATGGGGACAAATCGCAAAACAATCAAACCAGAAAACCTCCAATTTCTACTTTCGTACACACGTAAGCTCTGGATGGCATCTGAATCTTGGAACCTGCGTTGTATTTTTTCTTTTCAACTAGGCCACATAGTCGTAATATGTAGTAAGTGTTTTTTATTATTTTATGTTGTTTTTAGGAAGATGCCATCAAATGTTTCAGTTTCCCTTTGTCGCGTCATACGTCAACAGTCGATGTCCAAGAGTCGCTGGCAGTCATAAAAATGTTATATGGGAGTGATTTCGAACAAGAAAGAAGTGAATAAAGTCCGTCCAACTGACCCAATCGTTTCGGCCAACTTCACTTGTCCTCGAAATTATTTACATTTATCAATTAAGTAGTAGCGCTTGATGATGTTATATCCTTCATCGCTAAACACTTGCTTTACACGCGTATTATGATAAAAGGCATCTGACACGAAGCTTATTTATGTTTAAAGTTTGTGATAAGAAATTTAAAACAATATTAACTAGGGTATTTAATTAACATTTATATTGCCAATTTGCTTATTTAAATTGAAAAGTAACAACTAATAATATACAGCAGTAATTAATAAATAAAACGAAATGGTTAGTAGAAAGTGTTTCCTCCAAAGGTTTTTATAAAATTAATTGAACGGAAGTAAATTTAACGAGTTATTAGTATGTTAATAATAACAAAGCTTTTCGCAGACTTTCTAAAACACGTTACAAATCATACGTTTGGCGTTCTACTTAAAACCTGATTTCGTTCTTTTATAGCTGTGGCCTGTTGTGGTTGCGAAAACGCGTTTTTTATTGTAAAATTAATTCAGAACAGACGTTAAAACGAATACATAAACAAATGAAGAATTTATATAAATTTATATGAAAGTAACGCGTAAATCGGCGACTTCATTACAATGCTTAAGACCTAAAACCCAGAACCAGGTCCTGTCGTTATCATCAAATTATTTCTTTAATTCTAAACTTCTGTTAATATTTTATTTGACTTTGGTTAAGGGAGTAAAAATATCGTATCACATGCGGCTTTTCACTAAAGCGTAAAAGAAAGAACGGAACATCAAACACATCTCAACTTTACTAACATTTAACTCTTCACATATTGGGGTGAGTTAAATTTAAATAAAATCCGGATTCGAGTCTTTTGATAAACCTAAACAGATTTTAGTTTCACAAGTTTGGAAAGTTGTTGCTCTGTGCTTAATATTCAATTTACAAAATAACAATTTAGGAGCCTTCTATTAATGTTATTTTTTATAGTTTGAAATGATAACATGAATTTGAATTCGGGCTCAACTACTAAGCTAAGTGGATGCGGTGCTGTGTGACTTGGGTTCCAATCCTTCTTGGGACAACTTTTTCCAGCCTTCTAAATTTTTTTGGGTCTGGAATGTTTGTTCTTGTGCAATGGTTTTTGAAAGGTAAAAAGTGGTCTCAGATGCAAATTTTATACTCGAGCCAGAAACGTCAATCTTACTCTTACAAAATAAAAAAGTTGTTTTAGGAGCATTGAGGTATTACTACTACGCTAGTAATATAGTTCGATGTTTAGGGGTCAAGATTTGTAATTATTCTCCTTTATGCTTGTATTCGTTCTTATCACAATCCTTATTGTGAAGGATAGGTAAAAGGTAGGGTCTACGTTTTTGTGCGTATACCTACTTCAAAATTTGCGTCAAAAATTTTTGATTGTTTATATAAAAACTTCATCAAGCAAGAAAAACTTGCTTACCGATCTTCAGCGTGATCTCGGCGGGGTGGGGCGTGCGTGGCGACGCCACGTTGTGAGTAAGCAATATGTTCTGCGGCTTGAGGTCGCGGTGAACGATGCCTTTGGCGTGAATTGCTCGCATGGCCTCAGCAAGCTGCCGCAGGAAGATACGGATCGTGTTCTCACTCAGCAGCCTGTTGGCTTGCAGGTAGTCGGCAAGGTCGCCACCGTTGCAGTACTGTTGGAAAATGAAAACATGATCATTATGTCACGGTCACTACATACGATGAAAATAAATACTGTTGATTAGAAGGGTGAAATAAAATTATTGAAACAATGTAATGGTACACGCATTAGGTATCACTACTTTCCATTTGGTAGATTATGTCTAATATTAGTTAAAAATCAATAGCGTACGTGAAAGCTTCCCATCCCAATCCCTATAATGTTTTTAAGTCGAGAAAGCTGTGTAAGGCTTAGCGTTATAATGGAAGTAAATGATACTTTTACGATTACATTTTACATTTGGACGCTTAATTTTTAAATTTTCTTTTACTTTTCTCTGAGATCGATTTGTTCTAATTTGTTATCTCACACCTAGGAAACACTACACAAAAATATTTTTTTAGAGAATAAGGGTGACCAACAAGCACACAGTCCACCAGATGGTAGTAGATGTTGTGGCCCGTAGACATGTACGTTTCTATCCTAAATTAATAATCAAAATGCAGATGCGTTGTCACCACCCGAGGAATAAGAAGAATACCTCACTTTCAGTAAAAAGAGCATTAAGCAAATTTTAATCTGGTGTTCCTCGTTTCAAAATCTGTCTAAAATGTATAGTGTTACGTTACGAGACTTCCTGCATGTATTACCAGATCATCACTTCATCTAGTGGGGGGAACGCCCTACACTTCGCGATCGCGTGGATGGAACTATGCTTTGTGGCATTCCTTGGGAGAGGCATATGTTCAGCAGTGGACTTGTGAAGGGCTGTAATGATGATGATGACGTTACTAGATTCACCATAGATAGAGCCTGTTCGTCCGATTACCAACCGGCACGATGAAGTGGAGCCCATCCGGTTGTTTAGCAGACGTCTACCCGGTCAGAGGTGTTGGCTCATTTAAAATTCACACTCATTTTCTACTTGTCAGTATTAAAGTGTTGCCTAAGGATGGAATCAGATTTATCTCTTAAAAATATTTATATATGATATTAAATATGTAAGGCAAAGACCATCATCTCATTAGTCATAAATATTTAGAAATTAATTTACATAATATTTTGCAAAGACGCCTGACTGATATGATAGAGACCTCGTCAAGTCGAAATAAATCACTAGCTACTCTAACAAATAAAGTAGTGATTTATTTTGACTTATCTGTACACACACAGGCGTATATTGAAACTCGATCATCGTGTTAGTGAGTATAGTGGTTCACTACATAGATATCTCTTGCGTTGACAATATTTATAAGTAAACGTCATTTGTAAGATAAGTCCGAATTTCGATTAATTCTGATAAATTTAAATCATTTCCGGTACAGGTGACTGTATCATAGAATTTTAGTGAAATATAGTCACAGCGTATTTTAAAATTGTAAACAAAACTGAAAAACTTGCATTTTAATTATAGATTATAGCGTCAAAATAATAGTGAAAGTAAAAATTTGCAAATATTATTAATAAAACCTCGATTTCATGTTATTACAAGTTCGTCGATGGGTGCTACCACGACGTTAATATAATATTTAACTATCAAAAAATTGCTCTTTAAAATTAGTATTTGCTGTAGATACTAGAGTACTACTCCTATAGTCGAAAGAAAATTCAGTTTTAAGTGTGAAATATATACCTCGTTTCAGTTTACGATCAGAGCCGAATTAACCTAAAGCCAACTATGTCCATGAACTTTGCGGTCTTAGAAAAAAGTATTAAATTATATACGATATGGAAAAAAGAGAGAGGGGCCTTACACTCGTATTGCCTTGGGACTCTGGCCCGTATATTTTTTCGTTTTTGCTAAGAATCTTTATCGAGTACTCGCGATAAGCTGCGCCATACCGTCCGTAATCTTATCAATGAGTGATAATAGTTATAAGTGTCAGTGAGTTACGGGCTTCGTACTCTGATGGTACTTGTTCGCGACAGGTAACTTCTGAATCCTGTTGGTGCTCGTATCCAAGTGACCATGAAGAAGAATCATTTCTTCCTGCTATTATTGGGAGTTCTTGCGTAAGTCATTTAAGATTTACCTACTACACATGCTTCGTAACGTAATTATCATTTCGGCGATATTTGTTTATTACTATACTATACTAATCAATAGTAGCTGATTACGAGTTATACAACAGTGAATACACTTTAAAATAATATGCCATTCCATCAAAAGAACTAATGTTTTGTGATATTGTGTATTTACTTATCAAACCTATTTTTTACATTTGATTTAAAAAAAAATTAGTTACACTACTGTTATATTTTTATGAGTATATTTTTAAAAGTGTGTACGGACGTATTATTAAGAAATATATTAAGTCAGTAAATTCATACGTTTTCACTTTATAATATTTGAGCCTTTTACTAAAATATAAGTAGAACTAAGACACATTAGTTCCGAATCAATAAAATTTTAGACACAACATAATATTTACAGTTTTGAAAATCTTCGGTTACGCCCTTGCAGATTGCGTCATATTTATCTATGTACTTAGCAATTTCACGTCAGCTCGTTACGATAAAAAATTTTTGATACAGTCACATGATTTTAATGTATCGAAATAAATTTTCAGTTCAAACGTTGCAGCCGGACAGAACAACAATGAGTTATACATCCCGTTGGAGAGTGACAATCAGTTTCCCCCGGAAAACCATTCAGATATCGAAGACGGTACTATCGAAGGCAGTGGCAATGGTATTGTTGAAGAACCAGGAAGTGCAACAACTGAGTTTGAAGTAATACCGAAAATCGAAGACATAAAACCTTCTGTACTTTTGGAAGAAGAAACTCCTTCAACATCTGATTCTGATGTTGCCTGTCCGAAACCATGTGTTTGTAACATAGAAGGAGATTCAAACAATTTCGTCGTAGATTGCTCGGGATATGGTCTAACAGAATTCCCATCGTTCATAGATCCAAGAACAACCACATTAAACCTGCAGAACAACAAACTAACTGAAATACCTAAAGAAATATCTGTATTAAAGAATTTAAAAGTGCTGAATGCGAACAATAATGAAATCATGGAACTGGCACCTGGTGTAAGTATTACGTATTCCGATAATTCTAGAAGGAAATAAAAGTAAACTCAATTCCACAAGAATTTAAATAAAAATCAAACATCAAAGTGTATCTAGTAGAATAGTCTCGGTAATAAAGATAGATACATTTTTAATATATAAAACTAAGCTTTATGATTCATAAATACCATCTGAAGTTATTCGTTTTAATGTATCAAACTTCAATGTATAAATATTTAAAGAATCTTTACTCTACGTTAGTTAATTTTGAGTGTAAAATTGTTTAAAATAGGTAAAATTTCTTGGTCTTTCAGTCAATCAGCGAGCTGCCCGAATTAGTTATACTGAAACTTGCAAATAACCGACTCATAGAATATCCCAGAGATTTGAAGAACAGCCTTATTCTTACAAAATTAGAGGAACTTGACTTGGGAGGCAACGACATGAGAACCGTAAGTAACTAATTACGAATTGCCAATTTAAAGAGAAAAAAAAAACGAACGAGAACTGCAATCAAATCGGTCACTCAATCAATTCACCAATTCAGTCAAATCCATTCATCCAGTCCATCGCCGAACATTACACAAATAAAATTACAAATGTTGTAAAGTTTAATTCATTGTTAAAGCACGCTGCTTAAGGAGGAAATTGAGAAAATTATACTTATTACACTTCCAGGCTCCTCAGTAAATGCGTACAAAAAATACGAAAACCGAAACCGAAGTTTTCGACAGTAAATTTATATACAGAATATATTATTTTACTTTATATTATATGCATAAATATAAATAAAATTGACGTGTCTGTCTGTAATATTAAAATAATTGGCTTCTATCACACTCAGGGGGTTATTTGCACAGTAATACGGCATAAATATTCATTTTAATTTTTTTGTCTGTTTATCTGGGCTAACCTTCGCAATGACTAAACAATTGTTTAGAAACATTACGAACAGATAGAGAGCCATATAGAATCATAAAATGGTGGAGGATCTAGGCTATATTTTATTCAATAAAACGAAGAAAAATTTTTGGCAAAAAACGAAAACCTTTATAAAACAAATGGTTTTTGAGAAACTTAAATCTAAAATATTTCATTATTTGTTTATTTAGATTTGTTAATAAACTTCACAATTTAAACACTGCTTAACCTAAAAATAATCTAAAATAACAGGTACCTGAACTAGGATAAACCTATATCGCATGTGCTAATAGATAAACTAACAAAATTTTTCTGATTCACGTATAAAATGAATAACATACCAAATAATAATGGTTACTTTCGTTAGTACCTATACTTAGTCGGGTCATAAGTTCTGTCAAAACCGTATTATTTAAAATTTTTGAATACTGGCTAGATGAAATTCACCAATTTTAAAAATGTAACGTTTGCGCTTGCCGAAAATAAAAAAAAACATTAATTTTCATTCATTTTCAAATATGGAGTGGTCAAAGAAAGAAGAGAAGAGTAGCGGTTATCGCGGCGTTGCACCGCTGTAGTTACGCGCTAAAACAGAATTTCAATATTCTACAAAAATTTAAAATAAACGATTCAAGCTTCGAAGATCGTAAGAGGACCGGCCGACCTCGTAAACTTAGGACACCCGCGATCATCAAAGCAGTGAAGGCCCGAATCCAACGAAATCCTGTTCGTAAACAAAAAGTCTTAGCTCTTCAGGTGGGCCTAAGCAGAAGCACGGTCAAAAGAGTGATCAATGAAGACATAGAACTACGAACTTATCGTAAGAAGACCGGACATTTTTGAATGAGCGTTTGAAAAAAATTAGGCTGAATAGATCCCGCGGTTTGTTGCGGCGGTACGCGGGAAAAAATACCACGAAATTTAGTTTTCGGATGAAAAGCATTTTAACATTGAAGAAAGTTATAATAAATAAAGTGATAAGGTGTATGCCCACAGCAATGAAGAAGACAGCACGCGTATACCGAGGGTTTAACGAGCACATTATCCTTCGTCACTTATGGTTTGGCTTGGAGTCTCATATTGAGGCTTAATTGAGGTGTTTTTCTGTGAAAAAGGTGTAAAACCAGTGCCGAGGTACCATAATACCGTCCTAACAAACATAGTGGAACCTCTTTCTCAAAAAAATGTTCAAAAACAGACATTGGATATTCCAACAGAAATCTGTACGAAGCATACAAAACTGGTTGACCGCCCATGGAATTGACTTTATCGGACATGAAGACTGGCCCTCTTCTATTCCAGATTTAAGCCCAGTGGATTATAAGATATGGCAACATTTGGAGAAGAAAGTCTGCGCTAAACCTTATCAGAATTTGGATTCTTTCCGAGCATCTTCCATCGGCAGAAATAGATATGAGTGTGGTACGTGCTGCGATTGATGATTGTTCGCGTCGATTTAAGAGCATGTATTCAAAATAGGGGAGGGATTTTGAATAATGTAAATAAAATTGTATTCTAAATTAAATTAACATTCATTTCATATATAATTTCTATATAATTATCAAATGACTGCCTCGTTGTTCTAGTGATTGTAGTAGTGCGACTGCTGATCATGAGGTCCTGGGTTCGAATCCCGGGTCGGGCCAAAAAAATTAATTATTGAGTTTTTCCGTCAAGAAATTCTCAGTAGTTGCCTGGAGTCAGGAAGTTGGCGGTGGCTCACGCCCGTGCCGGAAAGCACGTAAAGCCATTGTTCCTGCGCCTGATCTCTCTCCGTTCGTGTCGATTTACCGTCCCATCGGATTGTGAGAGTGAGGGAATAGAGAGTGCACATGTGCTTGCGCATACACTTGGGCACTATAATCCTGTCCTGCGCCGATGGCTAACCTCCGTTGAGGCAGGCCGCCGTGGCCGAAATTCGGTCTGGAGGACATTATAATTATCAAAAAGTGTATCATTAATTTTATTAAAAGTTTTTGGCAGAACTTATGACCTGACTAAGTATATAATCATAAATTAACATCTTGCAACTATGTTTGATAAAGCCACATTAATGACCAGATATTCAAACGCTACTCTATGTCATCACTTTAAGTAAGACACCACGAGACTTTACGGCATCTTAAAATTGAGTAGCGTTGGAATATTTGGACATAATAGATCATATCCAGGCGAAAACGGAGCGTATCGCTAGTTATACATATAACATTCATATAATATCTTGTTGTTTTCTAGAAACTGGCATCAGATGTATTCCTGCAGTTTAAGTCTTTGAAGAAACTTACTCTTGCGACATCGTCACCAGAATTAGTTGATGAATTTTGTGCATCTTTGAAGGATGCTTTAGAGACGGTCTGTACTGGATCATGTAAAACACAAACATATGATTGCCCTAATACGCCACAAAACATTGATGAAGACCTAATAGATGCCACACTACCGGGAATGATTGCATTTAACACTGAAATCGAAGATGGCGATCCAGCTGTAGATGTTCCAAATGATGACGAAAACGTGACAACTGGAAAACAACAAGAAGTAACAGAACCGTCATCTTTATCAGATTCATCGAGTACAGCTAAGACTGTTTCTACTCCTGGAGAAAAATCCCAACCAGTTAACGAATTTTCTCTACGTACAGCCGTAAACAAAGAACCAGCTTCAGAGGTAAAATCAAATTCCATTGTAAACAAGCCAGAAGAAGAAACTGACAGTTCTAGCAGTGATCGACCAGATGTAAAAATAGGTGCAACCACTTCAAGTACGAACACAAGTGGAATAGACAAAAGTGTGATTGGTATCATCGTAGCTGCCATGGTCGTTATTGTAGCTGTTATTACAATAAAAAAGAACTGGAGTTCGATCAAGAAACGGTGTAGTACGTCAAGGCCTCCTAATGATCGCACTGCAGCAACTGCGAATGGCACATCACCAGAGGAAGTTCCCTTACAGGATAAGTTGCCAGTATAAACATCTCGATCTGAATTATATAAATTCTAATGCAAGAACACTTAAATATTATAAATGTCTATAATCTTGTTACCTAATAGACAGTACACAAATATTTAAGCTTAAGTTCAGATAACACAATAAAGTACAATGAAGATCGTGATGTAATATTTGTAAAATGATAATTAATGTTTAAATATAATAGATTAAGTTCCGTTAAGGTCGAGTAAAATATTAAAGTATGTTGTAAATAAATGTATAAGAGTAATGGTCAATGCATAGGTTATAATGTAGGTGACAATAAACATTACTATTACGTGTTTTATAATAAATTTATTTTTATATAAACTATAAATGCTCTATTTATGTTTTATACTCTTTACTATTTTACCTGTCCAAAAAAAAAATTAATTATCGTTTAACAAACTTCCCTAGACATGCCGATTGGTGCGCAGTGAGCCGATAACTAGCGATAACTCGACAGTAATGTTGCTTCCCATCAATGCAAATTTGGAAAGTGTTTTTGAATGGATTTCCTGCCAATAGTCAGTCTGTTCATCCATCATCAACACAGAAAGGTCCACTTGCCATGGCTTACTGACTGTAAGAGGCGATTATGAGAGAAATGCCTAAAAGATCTCATGGTCTCATTCGATAGATGTAAAATACATAGACCGTCAAAAGATAAATAATGTTTGCAATGAAAAGTACCTTGGAGAAAACACATGAAAAATAAAATTGACCGCGTGGACTTATATTTGACAGAGATGGACACTTGGGTATGTCGATACTCCTCTCCAGTCCGCCGGTGACCCGTATTGCTCTATGGTTCCCAACTATGAAAATAATGGCGATTTGGATAAAAACACAAATTCTACACGCCTCAATGTCTCTTGACTCTACATCAGGCTTTGTTAAACTTATAGCCCCTATTAATTTCCCTACACCTAGCAAACCTCCAAAAACTGCTAGAACACGAACGTTTTTTTTTGTAAATTGGTGTGACGATAGTAAATAGGGAGTGATGCACACGCAACGCCTTCGCTCCGCGGACCCTACACCATTTAAACTAGGTACGCGACGTCGCAACGGCGAACAGACGTGGTGGTGGTTAGTCGCACGTGGTGGTATTACAAATGGCGTGCACCATCATGTATATAGTACGAGTTTGTCGTGATGCCAATACGATCAGCCTGTTACAACCTAGGGTTTCGTGTACTCGACTTTGATGAAACATTTATTTATAAGCATATACGTCATAATATACGAGTAGGTCAAGACAAGTGAGTGGTTGTAAGTTTGCTTTACCTATATATAATCATATGTATCATTTAGCATCTAGGGCTTCAACACCACTTATCACCACGTGTGATTGTGGACAATCACTGATTTATAGTAAGTAAAAAATTATGTATTTACTAGCGCCATATGAAAATAAACAATGTATTGTGCATATATTTTGCAAGGAATAACAGCTATAAACGGCAACCTCACATTTAGCTTTTGTAAAAATATAAAAATTAAAACACTTTGAGTCGACAAACTCCGCAATGAAATTGTTGTTGACAAGAAATCAAAAGTAAAATAAACATATAAAAACGGTTATTACTCGTAACAGTGAAATATCAACAAGTTTAGGAAGTTCTTGACGTTGTATTGATTATATTAAATTCGTAGCAGACAATTGTTTACTTCTGGCACGTCATGATTCATGATGCGATAAAAATATTGCGTAGATTTAGTTGATGGCGCAGCAAGTATTAAGTTTTTAATTTTTATTCCTTTCAGTAAAATAATTGAATTATTTGTTATTACTTGGTTAGATCCATGCTGAATGCATTTACTGATGATTTATTACGGTTGCAGTACGAATGGGTTAGATCGATCGGAGTAGGACCAGACTCTCACATAATAACATCCTGAAATAGCAGCTTAATGCTGCTGTGTTTCGTATGATAAGTGTGGACAACCGGAGAGACTTTTTACTGGCAATGAGGCATTCCATCTTAGTTCTCAGGGGTGCATCTACAGATGTAGATGCTGTGGGCTACAAGCATTCACTTACCATCAGGGAACTATGTGCTCGCCTGCTACTCTAATTCAATAGCAAAATTTAAAGTATACAAATATATGCTACTTATCTAATATTACACTGAAATATAGGTACTCTCTTCGTAATGTTAAAAAATATTACTGACTAATGACGGTTACGACTTACAAATCAAAACCTATATTATTGCAAAACGGTAAAATTCCGCTTTATTGAATTAATAATTAAACGACATTAATGAAAGAGATTAAAGTTGTAATCAACAGCAAAACAGTTTTAAAACTTTTCGACTAATGACAATGACACCAAATTAAGGTGAGAGATAAAAGCCGTAGTGGAGCACGGTCCAAACGGGTCATACGCAAACGGATGCGCGCCTCGCTGCCTGCTTGCCTGACTGCGTCAACCTGTTTGATGCCGTTATTAGACGCTTTCCGCGCGGCAACAATAATGCTGTGCGCTTGTCACCCGTGAGGACTAAGATGGAATGCCTCGTTTCCAGTAAAAAGGGTCTCCGGTTCTCCACACTCACCATACAAAACACAGCAGCATTAAGCTGCTATTTCACGGTGGTATTCTGTGAGAGCGTGGTCCTTCCCCGGTCGAGATGACCCATTCGTGCTACAGCTATACTACTAATATAACTGCAGCATGGCTCTACCACGTATAAAAACGTTTTCTTACTCAATTACATTTTTAACGCATCTCCGATTTGTTGACCTTTTAAATATCGGACATTATTTTCAGGTAATTTCTACAAACTTTGGATAATAGGATGAAATATTGATTCGCGATAATGCAAGAACATAACTCAATCGTAAACTCCATATTTGATTCTATTCATATTACGCCAATAATACTACTGTTGCTAATAAGGATTTTGACTTTATTATGAGAAACTCCGTAAAACAATTTAAGTGGAAGTCATTAACTCGGTAGTTGTGTCCGTGGCTTTTGATCGTTTGGTATCAATAAGCTGTTTCGATAAGTATATTTACGAGCTTAGCGAAGATCGCATTAATGCTTACTCCCGTTCATTGTTCAATAATATATTTAACAGCGCGACTCAAGTGTAGTTGCTCTCGTTCCGTATTGAGGGAGAAACAATTTCTTGAACATTGTAAAAGTACAAACCAAAAGATTAGATCTTGGATGGATTAGATCTTGGTTGATTTCTTTAACTGTACGTAGTTTTTTTCTTTCAAAGTATGCTTGCTAACTTATTTTCGGAAAGACCTAGGTACAATCAATAAGGGAATTTAAAAGTTCTTTATATTTTTTAAAGTTTTAATTTTAAAGAACTACACGTACATTCTGATTAGATTAAATGACAATTATTATTAATTATTTATTTTCAGACTTAGGTCCATATATGCATATAGGTTTGCTTGGAGACAGTGAATGACAATAGCGCATCGCATAGTCATTAACATAGTCATAAATTTAAGTATCATGCATTAAATCATTTTCTTGTTAATAATCTTTCTAAAAAAGTGCAAAATGTATATTCATAAAAAACACGTTAAATATTAATGATAATACACGTGAATACGTTAATTACGGATGTAACCCCTGGTACATTATTAGCTTACGGCAGATCATTGCTGGTTTCTCTTTATTTATTAAACTTGTCACGTTTAAGTTTAAGTTACTGTGAATGTACATGTGTACTGTGCAATACAAAATTTTTAATAAATTGTGATGGTAAGTTGTAATTTACCATTGTGTCGCGTTTATAATGAAAGTGTCCTGGACATAGATTATTTCCAAGGCCACTTAGCCCAATCGGCATATATCCAGCTGGAGCAAGCCATCCAATAGACGTCGTCCAACAGGCGTAGTCTTTATTGCTGATTGTATTAATAAAGTCAACTACGAGAACATGAGACTATGGAGAGCTATATTAAAAAACATTAGCTGTAATAAAATCTGTAACCAAAATTGTTAAATCGATTCAGTAGATATTTACAAATACTATATTATTACGATAATAAATTCATTCGCGAGAGTACGCAATTGCTAGTGACACATCATGTAGCGTGAACGAGACGGAAAGCGATTATGAAAGGCGGCTGGCACGAAAAGGTGCGTATTTACACGACCAGGTTTTTGTACCAGGTATTTGCTATATGTACTCGTAAGACTTGAAAGTATTTTACACGGCGACTCGGCCGTTCGTTGGGTGGCTTCGGCCGCACTCGGAACACTACGTAAGCACTGTCAGCTTCAATTGGACTCCTTAGGAAATGAAAATTCAATCCAAAAGATTGTACCTATATTGCAGTTTTACACCTCCATCTTACGTGTATTCAGAGTTCGCTAGGTTCATATTTTATCTGAATACACTCTTGTTTTGGTATTGTTTTTAATTTGATTTAATCAAATTGATACGCAATTTCATTTAACTGACTCCAAACTCTTTTTAGTAATCAATATAAGTAATAAAAAACTGTTTTTTTTTCTGTACCGTGTGGTGGCGACATAAAATAATCTACCACTTCATATCATCCTTTTGGTGACGTAAGAGGTGAGAAAAGGTAACGCCACAAAAATCTTATGGTTTCTCATAGATGGCGGCGTGGTGGTATCTCGTTAGCGCAAAAAGTGCGAGATGTCTGATGATGCAATTTTCAATCCAAGTTTGGCGACTAAGACAAATCCAGCCTACATCCAGAGAGACCCAACCTCAGCAATGGACTCTTAAAAGAAATATACTTGGACATGATGTGATGTACACGAATTATGGCAGCGCGGCGTATAAGTCTTTCTTGCCCTAAAGCCCTAAAAGGATACATATGTATGGGGACTGTTAATTTACTTTTTAAATTTTATACATAGTTTTCAAAGTGTAATTTTTTATTTTAATTGGTTTTGAATATTTATAAGGCAAAAAAGGCAACTCAGATATTACATAAAAGACTGCAAATTTGTCATTGACCTATTGAAATTGTAAAAGAAACAAAGTATTATGTTAGTATTTGACATATTCTTATTTATATAATCGTTTGTAGTCAGTGGCGCACAGCAGGGGAAAGCGGAAGGAAACCACGCACTACGCTTACGTCATGAGTTGCCAATATTCTACGTAGTACACGAGTCAGTATGTCTCGATCTGTTTTTATAAAAGATCAAAGAAATGATCTTGTTTATACTTTTTTTTCTATTCAATACCTATTTTATTACTTGCCTATATGATGATTCGTACATTCTGCTGTTATTAAACAAGAAACCTAACAGTTGCAAAATAATTCTAGATAAAGGACGAAGCTTATTTTTTGGCTATTTAATAAACAATTACTTTAGTTAAAGTT
This sequence comes from Parnassius apollo, assembly GCA_907164705.1. Lineage (NCBI taxonomy): Eukaryota > Metazoa > Arthropoda > Insecta > Lepidoptera > Papilionidae > Parnassius > Parnassius apollo. The sequence continues at coordinate 139,337 of CAJQZP010001435.1, forward strand.
CACTAGTAAATACAAACCTTCCCACGAGTAAAATGAGCGATTTAAGGTAATTTTTTCATAAAAATGAAGCGGCATACGAACTAACAGTCCATCTGATTTTTTTTTAAATAATAAGTGACAAACGAGCACACAGTCCACCTGATGGTAAGTGGATGCTGTGGGGTCCATAGACATTTACATTTATCCTCGATTAAGAATCAAAACGCAGATGCGTTGTCACCCCTGAGGACTTCAATGGAATGCCTCGTTTCCAGTAAAAAAGGGTCTGCAGATTTCTACGCTCACTTTACGAAACAGCAGAACTAAGCTGCTACCTGATGGTATGTCCATGGACACCTGCAGCCAACTTCATACAAAGAAGGCTATAAATGCGTTGCCACCCCTCAGGACTAAGGTGAAATGCCCCGCACCCTGTAATTATACTGGCTGGCTCTATATACCTACGCGTCATTCCTACTGTTATTTTTAACATACACATTCACAATGCTGTATTAGTCCCTACTTTAACATATGGTAGTGAAAGTTGGGTGTGGCAGAAGCCCGAGAGTAGAATAAATGCAGTAGAAATGCGGTCGCTAAGGAGTATGTTAGGGCTGAATCTGAATGACAGGGTGAGAAACTGTGTGATAAAAGAAGAGTGTAGTTTGCAAGATGATGCAGTGACCAGGATTAAGAAAGGAATGCTTCGGTAGTTTGGTCATGTAGAAAGAATGACTGCGGAAAGACTAACAAAGCAAATATATGTTGCAGAAGTGAATGGAAGAGTAGGAAAGGGACGTCCTAGGCGGAAGTTTGTCGACCAAATTAGGCGATATACTAAAAATGGGCCAAATTAAGAGTACCCTTAACCGACGAGCATGTATGCGTAGGTTAATGGATGTGGAAGAGGCGAGAGGTATGTCAGGATCGTGCTAAATGGAAGTTTGTAGTCTCTGCCTACCCCTCTGGGTGACAGGCGTGAGTGTTTATGTATATTATGTTTTTATTTTTAACATACCCATCCAATTATACTGGAAGATGACATGTATTGCAATTAATTAAAGGCATATGTTTCATTAGTATCATTATTCGCGAGAACGTTAATAACAGTCTGTGATTTACGACGTAACGCAACAGTTAATGAATATTTAATTTTAATAAAAAATAAGTGTGGAGATGTAATCCTTGTGTCTTGGAAATAATGATTAAAATTTTAAATTACTGTTGGATAGTTATTCTAATAGCAAGATTAAAAGTACATTAAATATTACGAAACGTATACATACGATTTCCAGTATTATTAAAAGTTTAATGATAAGCAGTTAAGCCATGCAACAAGAACTTATAGCAATAAAGCAGATTTTTTAAAAGCAGTGTTGAGGTAATGTTACCGTTATTTTATCATAACATCACAGTTAAATAGACATTAAGTTTTTATACTATTTTATGCATTAATGATGCAGGACTTCACGAGAGAATCCCTATAGATTGATTCAAGGCCCGGCAGACACGCGCATTAAGTAGGGCTCGTAAATGTAACGTGCATTAATTCGCCCACGAGGTCACCAGCTGTTTCGTACGAATAGATAAGTCTATGCGGCAACGAACATAATGTGTAAAATGGCGATTTTACATAAGAAACAATATGTTTATAGGTAATTGCGTAATAAAAATAATACCTAACTCTTTTAAAAGTCTAGCAAAAGGAAGCACAAGAAGAAGTATAATTATACTCACATATACATAAAAACGAATATGCAACCTAAAAAAATTTATATCAACAAATAATTTTCTGTCCTCTCTTCTCAAATATGTTCGAAGTCAAAGTTAATAACATGCATATTTACGTCGTCTGTAAAATTTTACTCCTGTTATTTTGATATGAAGTGATCTTTATTACAATATCAATATGATAGATAATTTGGCAGTCTATATGAAAAAAATACAATTTACATTATTCCTCGCAATTTCTTTTTATATTGTAACCATTATAGTTGCGATCGCCGTCTGTGTTTACAATTTTTATTAAAATAATTGTAACTGACAATTTCTCGTACAGTACGCACTAGTTGTCTGTCGAATTTAACATCATGTTCTCAATAATGTCCTCATGACCGAATTTAGTAAAGTTACAGCCTACTATTATAAGTAGATATATTTTGTGCTCAAGGACCAACGACTGTGCAAGACGGGATTAGTGTACAAGTATATGCGCAAGAACTCTATTCCAGGCCGATGGGTCTGCAATCCGACGTGACTGGAGGGAGAGCAGGCGCAGAACCAACGACTTTTAGTGCTTTCGCCAATATCCTGACTAAAAGTTTAAAGTTACAAAAATAATATTTGAGACAAGAATGTTAGAAAATTATCATAAAAGCGTCTATGTAACGTGCATCATTGAATCGTTATCACAACCTTTCATTCTCGGACTACATTCGTTTTTATCTGTCATCAACAACCTATGTCAAAATGCTTACAATAATAACTATTAATAAATATTAGAGTTTAAAAAACTTAAATCACACGCATTGATCATGAGCTATGATGATCATAATGAGAATATTTAAGTCATAGGCATGAAATTATTCAGTCGTCTGAATGATTTATACATAAAGATTATACATAATCATCATCATCATTTACAAGTCCACCGCTGAGCATAAGCCTCCTCTAAGGAATGCTACAAAGTAAGGTCCTGAGGCACCTGCATCCGTTGACTTCCTGTATGCCTTACCAGGTCGTGTCAATTATACATCATAGATACATATAGATCACGCTAATACAAAACGTATAGAAAATACACGAGGCAGTCTTGACAGATTGCCTCGGCTCGACTGAAGAAAACGCAGACCATGATCCTCAGAAATCCAAAACCACTAAATTACATCTGAATAAATAAAATTTCTGATATGATCTGTAATAATACAGAAACCTTTAGAGTTGCATCGGTGTTTTTGATTGCCAACGATTCGAATGATTATTATTTTATTTTATATACTATGTATAGATACAAAGACAGACATCTTTCATATTACACAGATATTTTTGTTAGTGTAATGATGACCTCATACTCTTTGGGTAAAGTTACTTGTACTCGTATATACCATCTTAATAACCTTGTAATTCATGTGTGACAAGTCATTAGTTTCGGTCATTGACGTATGTAATGTATATTATCATACAAACAAAAAATGTCTCAAGGAAACATTTATATTCAAGTATGTAAAAAATTAAATACAATTTAATCAGGGCGAAAAAAATTTAACGAACGACTGTAGCAAGAAAGATAAAACAGATTAATAAAACACACAAATATTATGAAAAACGTCATATTGTGCTGTTCGATTACTTCATTCACCATAGTAACACCCTCTGGGTTTGCCTTAGTCAACACACGCTATACACGCTGTACAGATGTAAAGTTCGCGAAATTTATCTTGGCCGGGCTGAAGTTGGCTCTCCGTGACATTTGCGCACGCACGGAACATGGCGGCCTGGCGGGGCGGGGCGTCGATGGAGTTGTGCCACCAATGTGCCACTTTATATTTGCTCATAGTATGATTGTTTAGGGAAACGTTTTCTTTGTCTGTATCAATTATAGTATAATACATTGAAAATCATGTTTATTATGAAAATATCTTTATGTATTTTAATGAAACAATAATATCTTTTGAATAATTACGAAAAAAAGTTTGAATATACAGTAAGTACACGATATTGGTGGCAACAACAATTTCTTTCAGTAACCTCTAAATAACATAACTTTAAATCTCTATACTTACATTAAAATTAATTACTGTCCGTTAGTCTCACTAAAACTCGAAAACGGCTCGACCGGTTTTTGAGTTAAGGCGACATCGTGAAAAAATGCACCTCCTTTCATCGAATAGTATAGGACTATGACACCACTAACGAAAGTGATATAGGTAAATTCATGTCTTTATCTTGAATTTGATTGCTCAAAAACACGATTGTATAATTTTGACTCGATCATAATTATTTGCGAAAACACCTCTAAAAATCACTATAGTTGAAATTACAACAAAATCATTTGATCTATATGCTTGGGAATCACTCAAATATATTTTCATAACATCAATATTCATAATTTACTTGCTCATTATTTTGATTACTTAAATCAATAATTTTTTTAAAAAATATTTTAAGATTCTGACAATTTCTAAGCGCTTTTAATCGTCGCGGGCGCTATGGAATTTTAGACCTTATGACGGCGTTTCTTCAAGTTTTTATAGAAATTATGTATTCACTCCGATCAGTACGGCGATAGCGTTTTCGATGTGTCGTCTTAATTAGTAGAGATGGGCCGAATATTCGTTTTATATTCGGTATTCGGCAGGTTTACCGAATATTCGTATTCGGCGGAATATTCGGCTAAACCATCGAATATTCGTTAAAGTGGTACACAAAGTATCCACTGTATGTAAATGTACGAATTGAGTAATGCCATGTCTTTCATCATTTTACTGTTGAAAGTATATTTATTTATGGGTTAAATCTACTTGTGATATGTTTTTGAGGCACTGTAGATTTATTTCCAATTATAGCAAATAGAAAGCTTGATAAATTTTTTTTTGGAATCAAACAAAGAAACATTACATTACAGTCGTCAGTTTCTCTAAAATTGGTCCAAATAGTAGATCTTCTGCCACTCATTTTCATCACATACTTTTCAATTTTCACTAAGAAACTAAGAATACTTTTTTTTCACACAAAAATAGTCAAAACATAAGCATGTGCCGGCAATTTGCTCAGTACTAGATGATGCAATAACATTGTCAGGTGTAGCGGGGGAGCAAGGGGAAGGCTCTGGCGGTAATCCCGCGCGCTTACGGTAACAAGTTTCGACATAAATTGGTTAGGTACCTCGGTAATCCTGCCGAATAATCCAATATCGTTCATAAAAATTTTACCGAACGTTCGGCCGAATATTCGTTTTCGGTGAAATCCATATTCGGCTCATCCCTATTAATTAGCCATAAACAGTTTAATTAACTGTTTAGTGGTAGTGTAAGAATATCCAGTACTTTATATCATGCCGTCGGTGTCGCAAGACGTGACAAAGGGAAATTAAACAAGGAGATGGGCAGCACAGCAACATCTTTATCAGCATTATCAGCAGTGGACTTTTGATAGGCTGTAGAGTAAAAGTAAAGTTACAGCATATATATTTCCCACAGCTGGGTATAGACCTTTTATTTCTGAGATAGTTTTAGGGCAAGGGAATATAAGTCGCGCGGCCCCAATGCGTGTTGGCGAACTTCACATGTATTCGAAATATTTTTTTCTTATTTCTCAGACATACAGGTTTCCTCACGATGTTTTCCTTTACAGCCGAGCACGTGGTAAATCCGAACTTATATTGCAATCAACAATTTCATTGGTGCCCGAGTAGAATAGTCAAGCCGTGGTAGCTCAGCGTCTAAGCACTAGCTGTAAATTTCACAGTACGCGATAGGCTGTGCTAATAAAAAAATATTGCTGGATTAATATATAAGAATTTAATTAGTATTAATAGTCCATGTTGTTTTTTTATAGGATACGGTGACAAACGAGTCACAGTCCACCTGATGGTAAGTGGATGCTGTGGCCCATAGACATCCACATCTATCCTCGATTACGAATCGAAATGCAAATGCGTTGTCACCCATGAGGACTAAGATGGAATACTCCTCCTTTCAAGTAAAACGGGTCACCGGTTCTCTCACTCACCATACGAAAAAGAACTGCTATTTAGCCCCAAAGGTATAAAAATATATATAGTTAATTAGACTTATACTCATGCCAAGAGCTTGAATCTCCACGTCAACGAAGTCGACTGCTAGGAACTCGTGCCAATGAACTCTCTTTAGCTTTTAGTTTTTACCTACGCAACAAAACATGGTCGGAGAGATACTTAACATTAATACCCTTGAAATTATTCTATAAATAATTCATTATATTTTTTGTACAATGTTCTTGACGTAGCCAGTATGACGTAAAGTTATCAAAAATTACGTGTTTTTGAAAGCCATGCGGTGTAAATGTCGATCTTTTTACAGGGCTTAGTTAATTTTATGAGCGTATTTCAGGTAAAATATCATTTCTTATTTTACCTGAAATCTATCCTTATATATGACATACAAAAATAACGTCTTGTACTGTTCTGTTGAACTGAAATTCACAGAGCATAGGGGCCTCCAAAGTTGACAATTGCATGTCTGGCGATCGTACCTACCTAGTACCAGAACATACCACTTTATCTCTTATCTTTTACCGCACCTTTGACACTGCTTCTTGTTACCATTCAATGTATTTTAGTTCAGCAATCATTTTAGAGGGTTATTTCGCCATTTGGTATTTCATTAGACCTTTTCTTTATAGCATTAGGTGACAAACGAGCACACAGTCCACCTGATGGTAAGTGGATGATGTGGCCCATAGATATTCACTTATCCTCATTTGAGAATCAAAATGCAAATGTGTTGTCACCCCTGAGGATTAAGATGAAATGCCTCGATTCCAGTAAAAGGGATCTCCTGTTCTCTACACTCACCATACGAAACAGCAGCATTACGCTGGTATTTTCCGCGGGTATTCTGTGAGAGCGTGGTCCTGCCCCGGTCGAGCCGACCCATTCGTGCTACAACTATATACCACGTAAAACATCATAACATCAATTGATTAAAAGTAGCATAGGTTTTATTTAAACGACAATAATCACTACAAATGGCATAAAGTAAAGGAATATTTCAACCTGTACTATACGTCCCACGGATGGGCACAAGTTTCTTCTGATTTCTGTAAAGGGCATGGAAATGTCCGCCGCGCTGCACCAAGAAGTGTTTGCAGATTACATTACATGTCCTTGAAATATTTTAGAATACACTACATAGGGCAATTTATTATAAGAATGTATTGTATGTAATTATTATATTATATTGAAAATCATCTCCGTAATACGTAGTGACCGTTTCCGGTTCAGCGTGTCGATAAGGTGCATTTATCTCGAGATCACTTTGTTTATATTAAATGTGTTCGTGATGTGTACAGTGCATCACATTATCAATATCACGCTCCACTACCAACCAGGTTACGAGTAAATTCAACTTAATATATTACGTAATATAATGAAGAGCCAACGGAGCCACTATTATATAGAATACAACCTAACTTACGTATAACCATACCTTAACCTGTTTTATTATTGTAATATTAATTTATATAAGGCTGTTTCAGTAAGTAGCGTCCCGCCCCAGTTTTGCACGGGTGATTTCTGGATCACATCAAAAGCGCCACCTACCGGGTCCAAATGAATCTAAACCATCTGGGGACCCATTCAAACCATTTATATATATATATATATATATATATATATATATATAGAGAGAGAGAGAGAGAGAGAAAATTATTGTAACAATTTACAATGCACAGAACATCTCATCTCTAATATATAAAAATAATTAATATTTGTTCGTATTTTATGCCATGCCACACCCCTTCATCAGATTACGGTACAACCTCATCAACATAAAAGTAAAGTGTTATTTTTTATAGGATAGGGTGATGACAAACGAGCACACAGTCCACCTAATGGTAAGTGGTTGCTGCGGCCCATAGACATCTACATCTATCCTCGATTACGAATCAAAATGCAGATGCGTTGTCGACCGTCAGGACTAAGATGGAATGCATCGTTTCCAGTGAAATGGGTCTCCGGTTCTCTACACTCACCATACGAAACACAGCAGCATTAAGTTACTATTTTACGCTGGTGTTCTGTGAGAGCGTGGTATAAAATATAATATTGTAAATTGTGCTTTTAAAAAAATGTCCCGCTGGGTTTCGTGCTGGTTCTTACCAGGACAGAGGTTTATTTTTCCGAACTAGTAGTAAAAGTAAAAAAAATTACTTTCAATAGATATTACATATAATCTATACTGACAATGATTCTACTCTATTGTATTTTTATGATATAACAAGTTGTTAAAATTTGATTCGCAATCTTTATGAACGGAAATACGATCACATTCTAATTTTGTAGGCCACCATAACGGTACGGCACGGCACCGCCATTGCATGGAACATTTGTAAGAAGAAAAAAAGATAGTATTTTATGATATTTATTAACAACTATACAGCCTACTTATATTGAATTTCAAAAAAATGTGTTCGGAATTTTGAATGAGTAAATATAATAAAATGCTACATCATCATCATCATCATCATTACAGTCCTTCACAAGTCCGCTGCTGAACATGGGCCTTCCCCAAGGGATGCCACAAAGTACGGCCCTGAGCCACCTGCATCCATCGACTTCCTGCTTGTTTTACCAGGTCGTCACTCCACCTCCAACACGCGGCTGCCACTCGACTCGAGAACCTTTCTTTAAATCGGTTGTCGTTTCTTCGAGCTATATGGTCGGCCCATTGCAACTTCAGCTTACTAATTAATCATTTAGGCTATGTCGGTTACTATAGTTCTAATGCGGATATCCTCATTTATTAGTTTATCACGCAGATAAATTCCGAACATAGCCCTCTCCATAGCTCCCTGAGCGACCTTGAGCTTCCTCATACGGCCAGCAGTGCAGGACCACGTCTCATATCCATAAGCCATCACTGGCAACAAGCACTGGTGGTCTAATCTTGTTTTTAAGTTTTGAGGTATACCTGACCGAACACGGCCCAGCCGAATTAAATCCGTCGAATGATCTTTCGTATAAGTCCGAAAAAAATGCTACATGCTACAAATTAAATTTATAATGAAACAAGGTAACAACTACCTAGCAGTAAAAAGCCACTCTACCAAAACTATAAAGATTTTAAATGTAGATTCATCAACATTGATATCCGTGGTCTTCATTTTATTGCTAATAATTTAATTTTTTATTTTTGAGTCTGCCCTTAAATTTACTGTGCCTGGGTAACTGGGGGCGAATACCAAAAGATATTAAGTCCGCCCTTTGTTACCCGCTTATTTAAGGTTAAAGCATAAATAAATAAATAGGTTAAACGCTTAAAAGTTAATGAATAATGGCAATTTCTTAATAAATACCCATTGGCCTATAATGAGGCAAAAGGCAAATATGAAATAATCCTGTAAATACTGCGTAATTCAAAATAATAGTATGTCTGTTTTTATAATAGCGGTGTCGCATTATAAACTCCGGTACTTCGTGTCACAAAATTTTCATATGCGCAATCATCTATTTTTCAAGAGCACGTATGGTTAAGATGTTCGACACGAGTTGGGAGCACGTGTAACTTGCTACAATAGCACTTTGCACGTGCCATGTGGCAAATCACGCCACGTGGCGGTACTCGGAATCGATTTCCGCATAGATGTGAGCATTGAGCATGCCAGTATTGTCAGTCAATTAACTTTCTTTTGTTCTTGTGTAAAATTAAGAATGGTTGACTATTTCTATACATTTTTCAAGTAGCATGTAATAATACATCATTCAATAGAGTTAAAAACCACGAAACATTAAAATATTATTTGAATGCAAAACCGGAAGCAGACACTTCACATTAAACAGTGCGAAATATCGTCAGAGTTTCAAGGAAGAACAGTATTAATACAAAAACTCAATTTCCGTTTTGGTATATTGCGCGGAGAAGAATTTGCATAAAATTTAATAGGGTCCGTGACCCATATAATTATGTTAAAGTTAATGTTACAAGAGGGTTCTAAAGTCCTAACAAAAAGGGTATATTTACAGTCAAAAATCAATAGAAATAATTACTTTCCATGTCGAATTCGCCATATCGCGGATTGTTAAGAAGTCAGCCGTTGAAAGGTTAGTAGGTCAGAACGTTGGCACTAGGTACAGCCAGACAAGTATTAACTGATAATACAACGATTTATATCGCTGCATTTACTTATCTGCGAAACCGGTTTTTTATATATTATCATTGACCTATTACTACATTAGATTTCGCAAACTACGCAGTTACACACGTGGTTAAAATAAAGCTAATTTTATCTCCAGTGTGATTTTTTTTTCGATATATATACCCGGCAGACAGACAACTGCCGCATTATACACGCACCGTCTGCGTGTCAAATTTTATCTATAAGTCACATTTTTTTAATAGTTGAAATGGCAACAATATCTGTGGTGATAACGAATAGCATGTTTCGTTCGCTCCGTCTATTTGGATCCACAATCATGATCCGCGGGTGGATGGATCCATGGATAATTTTTCTCCTTTTCGATTTACCGGTGGATTATTTTTTTATTTTATTTTTATTTCAAAATAATCGCACGTTTTGAGGCAATTCAAAATAATCTCCGGTTTTTTTTTCAAAAATATTTTAAAACGTGGGTGCAGTTTGTATGAAATTTTTTTTATATGCAATATGCATAGCCCAAACCATTGGACGTAGAAGTGTGAGATTAAGACAATAGCTTCTTTTTATTACGTAGGCATCCATTATGGAAGGACTCTGGGAAATTCAAGTGAGTGAAATGAGGTGCTATTACAGTTTATTGTTACTTGACGTGACTACACTTTACGTTTATTGTTATTTGACGGGACGATTTCAGATATCTTAGATAAAAATTCTTTCATGAATTTTTTGGCTTTAGAGGCCTCGAGTCTTATTTAAAATCTAAGATCATTATCGTTCCGAAATATGAGAAGGTTTCCATGTGATTGCTTGAGCTCTCCGTTCCGAGAGATCTCATAATAAGCGTGGGTCGGCGACTGTATGGACGACATCACAACTTGGACGCGGGTAACACCGCGGGGCGATAGCTAGTACCACCTTTAATATTAGCCTGTAACACAATTTTAGGATATCATGGGCTACAGAGCTTCAATATGATTCGGTTTTGTATAAATTACGTGAGAAACAATAAATATTATATATATTTATTATAATCTTAAAGTTAACACAGTTAGACTTAAGTACTCTCAACTATAAAAATATCCCATCGGAGTCTGATACACACGTGCACACAAATTTATCATCATATATCATTCACACACATCATATTTCGTGCACATAAAAAATGTTTAATACTTAACCGACTGCTTATATTATTTTACAACATGGACAAAGATGTAAATCGAAGTGGTGGATACTACACAGGTGGATCGAAGAGGGAAAAGGAATATCCATGGATCATGATGGTGGATTCAAGTGGACGGAGCAGTTTTGTTTACAGAATATTACTTGTGGTATATTTGTAGTATGTACTTATTAGTATTTTAAAAAAGGGTAGATTTGGTAAACCTTTCATACTGATAAGTATTTCATGTTTGTATTCAGTTTTATTTGGACATTCAATTTTAACAAACAATGATATATAGCTTAATGTAATATGTATATATAAAAAATTAATATTTGTTTGTTCGTATTTCATGCGTTGCCATACCGTTCATTAGATTGCGGTAAAACTTTGTCAACATATTGCTTGCACTTCCACGAAGGTTATAGGCGCAGCTGGATCCGCTAGGTGGCACTACTATAGAATCCTGATATTACCCGTGCGAAGCCGGAGCAAATCGTTAGTTACAAAAATAATTGTATTTGAGCCGTGTGGTGGTGCTATATAAATATCCTTCATCACATTGGATCCCATACATAAAGAGGGACTTAGGAAAATACGGAAAGATCTTGAGGTGTTCAATCACGGGCGGCGTAGACATTTTAATACGAATAAGCTTTGCTAAAGAAAAATTTTCTTAGGGGTAAAACTAATCTAGATAAACTCGGAATGTAACATTACCGATATAAACGTTAGAGCTGTTTCTGAGGAAACAATTTCATAAAAATACCAAAATAAATACAAGAGTTACTCACATATAGAATAGGATAAAAGATTTAAAATACTACGACTAACGACGGAAAGCATCGTTCAAGGTACTGCGTAGGTTGAATACTGCGATCACTCCACCTGAGTGGGGCAACGTCGAAGCAAACCTTACCTATTTTGGGAGATCTTCATAAATAGTTCTGAATAGATTATGGACTGATCAGATGAAGGAGGAAAAAGACTAGAAACGAATCTGACGTAGGCCGCTAATTAGAACTACGTTCAGTTTTTATATTATAATCGTAACGGCGAGAGAATAAAGACTTACCCACTTCATATTATACTGCTTTAATAATGACGTAAGACGTAATAATGTAATAATTCACTATTCCGTCTAGTTAAATATCAGTGGAATTTAAAGCCTCTTGGAATTGTGTGGATCGCGTTTTGACCTTGCTGTTTACGATTATAATTTATAACACACCCTATACACGGAAGATAGCGTTTGGCGCGCCTAATGAAGACTTCTATTTTTGTATAACAGACAAGAGATATATTTTGTTCAGGGTTTATAAAGAATTTTATTATGAGTACATGTGAGCAAACCGTAAGAACAGAGATTTCTAACAACGCTGCATTCAAGATCAAAGAGATCTGATAACTGCAAGTTACGTCTTTGTTGCGTGTGAAATTATGTTTAGTTTCATTTGCAGTAACTGTGAACTTCACGGTAGATACATACATGATATTTTTTGCTACCTTACCTAACGGCAGGTTGTCTATTACTTCCAGTGTTCCATGTTAATGTTACTGGGTAACAACAAAGATTTGTAGAGGAAACGGTAGATGGATAAAGATGATATACGCACCATTGTACATTTGTCATATAGGTGAAAATATTATATAATTATTAAAAATATTATGTAAGATGAAACAGTTCTATTGTAACGGAAAACATTAAAGAGAAAACGTTTCATGATATAAAACATGACATGATGTAAGACAATAAATGTAAAATATTTAGGTATTTTCCGTTATTTGACTTCAAAAAAAAATGTATGATATTTTAACTGAGTGATCGTTGTTTTATTAGTTTTCAAATTCACATAATAATAATAATAATAAAAATTTGCGATTACAATTTACAGATTGGAAAGTAAATATGTACTTCTTGTTTTTCTTGCACAAAATTAAAAGATCGTCGTAGCACGAAGGAACGAACGAACCGGGGAAGAACCACGCTCTCACAGAATATCAGCGTTAAATAGCAGCTTAACGCTGATGTTTCGTATGGTGAGTGTAGAGAACCGGAGATCCTTTTCACTGAAAAGGAGGCATTCCATCTTAGTCCTCACGGGTGGTAACGCATCTGCACTTTGACCGAGGATACATCATGTAGATGTCTAGTGCCCACAGCAACCAATTACCATCAGGTGGACTGTGTGCTCGTTTATCACCCATATCCTATAAAAATATGTTTTTTTTTTCGTAAAAATTGGAGATTTAATCCTATGATATAATTTCAGTCTTTAAACGACGATATTTTAGATGATTTAAAGAATAATTTTGCCCGAAATTATAATTTATTCGTACCCTCCTCTGTAAAACTGCAATAAAACAAGAATCATTTTCATGTTGTAAGTAACCAAATCAGTGCGTCCATATAAGGTTGGTAGATGTACCAATCCATGTTGATTGGAGAGATGCGACTCTATGATAAACATGAATTAAATATACGCATATAATATGTCGGTTGTGGATTTTTTTCAAATCAGGATATACTATTTTTTACAAAATACAGAGCGTAATTTAGGCGACGACGAGCGTATATTTTCTTTACTAATGTGTTGGCGATACGTTATCATAGCTGGATTGGGTGCAAGGGCACCGGGTTACGGACAACGCCGACTGACGCCTGCTAATAGATGTGTACTATTTCCTTGTAATTGTTATAACAAAATAAAGACGAACGGAAAGCGTTAGAATTGTGTGCTAATTTAATGTTCTGCTTACTTAAGTTTTTGAACAAATACTCGCGAACCAATAGGAAGATGGTTTAATTTGGTTCGACGATAATTTAAACTTCCGCAAAACGCGAATGTACGTGTGTACCAAGCTACCAAGGTTAGTCACTGACTAAATACATTTTAATTATGAACTAACCCGATATCCGTATTACTAAAACGAAATTACTCTGAATCGCTAAAATGTAAAACACCTTTTACAGGGACCATTATTTTACAGATATATTATTACAAGTTTAACGATAAAGCCTGAGTGGAAAGCGTATAGAGGGGTGGGACGTTCGGCGTTTATGTCAAACGTACTATTATTTATTCTGTGGTCAAACATATGCGCTTGTATTGCTGTGTGTGTGAGGGCGCCATCGTTCGAGTTGTAAGGAAAACGCACCGCCACGCCGCACGTCCCGCCAGGTCACATGCTCCATCGAACGCTCACCACTGAAGTATTTTGTAAGTTAATAATTAATGTTTTTGTTGTAAAAAGGACAATATTATTTACACACTATCACCACAGAATAAATAATAGTACTACGCTATCACGTACTTCTACCACGCAGTTTGGTATTTGAGTCATTTTAAATAGAATAATATGTATTTTTTTCAAAATAATATCTAAAAACATAATATTGTTATTCCAATTAAGCGCGCCTTGATAATACTGAAATATGCTTATTATACCAGAAGTCTGCGCAAAATGTATTGCCTAGCCTTTAGTCCGCGTAAGAAACCATGTGTAAAATAGAAACCAAATACAGGAAGCGATGTGATATCAATGACAGAAATACGCAAATAAATTAGCATTCGTATTAAGTAATTAAGTTAAATAGCTTTAAGCTATGTTGTGTATATTCTGCATATTTTAAGTATTTTTAATAATAGTAAATTGTATAATAGGTCGGGGAAACTTTCTTAGTATTTTATATACAAATACAAGATTTGTTTATTTAATTACATTTTAGTTATATATATATATATATAAAATATAAAAAAAAAAAAAAATACCATTTTGGTCGATAACTCGTTGCCATGGCGTCCTCTCTTGATGTTAACCTAACACTACCCAAAGAATTCTGAAGAGACCGAAACAGTGCAAGGTCAGGACCATAATATGGTGGATGCATTAACACTTCCCAACCAAGCTCTCTCAATTTTGGCTGAGTGGCCAAAGATGTGTTATCATGATGAAAGACCATTCCTTTTCTGTTGATCAATTCGGGCAATTTTTTTCTTAATTTATTGCTTGAGTTTCATTAGTTGTTGGCAGTTGATATTCGAATCGATGTTTTTGCCCGGCGGTAAAGCTCATAATAAACGATGCCCTTCCAATCCCACCATACACACAGCATCACCTTATTGCGTGTTAATCCGAGTTTCGCTACAGTCTGTGGAGCTTGACTACCCTTTGACCATGATCTTTTTCGCACGTTCTTGTCGTAGGTGATCCACTTTAACCACAAACTTTAACCACCGTGATCAATATTTTCAAAAATGTTTCGGTTTTACTACGTGTCAATGGTGAATCACAAATGAGTACATGAGTCATTAGGTTTCTTTCAGTGAGCTCGTTTGGTATCCAAATATCTACCTTTTTTGTATAGCCAGACTTTTTCAAATGGGTCAAAGTTGTTTAGTGGTCAATCCTCAATTCCTTGGCTATGTCGTAACTACTGATATGCCGATCTTACTCCACTTTTTCAAAAATTGCATCGACTTTATCCGTATGACCAGAGTGAGCTGCATCTTTGACATCAAAATTTCCGGACTGAAAACGCTTCAACCTACTTTGTGTTATTCTTACCAGTGTAAAATTATTATTTTTCCCTTTTTTGTAATTAAACTTCGGAATGTATCGAATTTCTTCGATAGATTCACTCATTTTGGCGGACAGAAAACAATTGATATATGGCGGGAAAGTGTTTTTTACTTTTTATTTTTCTTAATGTATGTACTATAATATGTATTGATATTAAAACCAGCCAGATATAAACGGTACAGCCAAAGAGATTTTTCTTCAATGTTATACAAACAAAATACTAATAAACTTTTCCCCGACTATTATAATTTAGAATTATAGAAGATAGGCATGAGTCGGATATATCTAAACGAATCTAAAATCCGATTTCAAACACAAATCGATTCGTATAGATTGCTCAAACTAGAAAATCCGATTTCAAAAATCGACCTAACTAGCTAAACTCTTACGATCTGTACAACCAAACCAATCCAAATCGAAAATAAAATCGACAATAATATCCAAATCTAAACGCAAACTGTTGCGTAGAAATCCAAATCCGTTTTTTCAGTGTCTCTCTCGATGACGTGAAGTTTAAGATTCAGATTTCGGTTTGTCGGCTATGGAATATCGAAATCTATTACACATTGAGATGACAAGATAAATCAGGCGTGCGAAATAAAAAAAAAAAAAAAAAAATTTAGGGAAAAGGAAAAAAATTTTTTTTTTATATGGGATCAATATTATCCTTACTACTTAGTACGTAAAGTTTTATATTGGCTTTGCGAGATTATGCGTTGCTGAATTTTTGGTTCAGTGTGCGATCAATATCATTCTTATTGTTAAGTCGTTGGATTTGCGAGATTGTGTGATAATTTATTTTTGTTTTTAGTTAAGTGTGCTTACTTAAAATAATTTTTTGTTTTCATGTTGTTATGTTTTAGACTTTAGACCTAAATTTAATCCTGGTGGCAACTGCTCGCATGCCGGTCAGTCGTAACAGTGTATTGTATTATATTATTTACTGATATTTATTGCCTTAATACCTTTTTGTTTAGTAAATATATGAAAAAAGTTTATAAAAATGTTTAAAAATCAGGAGTGAATTGTGTGTGAGTGTACGTTTTAAGTAAGTTATTGATCATAAAATAATTTATCCGCATTTGTCGGAAATATATCGCTCAAAATGCAATATCAATGCGACATCCGTTCCGTGCGAACGAATTTTTTTTCAAAGACGGCATTAATAATAAATGAAAAGAGGTGTCGTCTAAAGTCGTCAAGTGGAGCAAATTGCGTTTTTAAACGCAAATCTTAATCCAAACAGATTCTGAAATAAAAATTTAAAAAAATAAAAAAGCGAAAAGAAACCAAAAAAAAAATAATAAGAAATCATTGTAAATATACCGATTATTAAATGCGCCGGAAAAGTTCTGATTTCATACAAAATTTTTCTGCTAGTCCTAAGCCTAGATTAAAGCATGAAGGATAATCTCGCAAATCTGTTTCTGTATTAGTTAGATTTTCGTTTGTCGTTTTGTTAACTTATAAAACGAAATCTAAGAGTACGCAAACGAATTGGCGTGGCTAAGCGATACGGAAATCGGATTTTTAAAAACGGATTTTGAAATCGATTTTGAAATCTGAAATCGGATGAATATCGGTTTGCGTTCAAATCCAAAAACGCCCATGCCTAACGGAAGATCCTTAATATCACTTTGTCCAACAGGTCCTTTTTAATCTTTCGTACATCCGTCAGTTTTATCAACACAACTTTTTAAGCTTATATTGTATTATTACAAACCAAGAGGAAAGAATTATTTATTGGAATTAAAAACATAAAAAACGAATCAATAATAAAATAAAATGAGCTGGTAAAGTCTAATTATCTCTTATACAAAATAATAAAAATATGTAATCATTGTGCTGTGCTAGTTTCATAGGTAGCTAAAGGTCTCGTGACACGTAGTGTAGTTGACTTCAGGATGTGGAGTCTGATGTTAATTTTCGTGAAAATAATGCAAATATCTAACCAGTGCTATATATAATTCTTTATCCAAACCGATAAACACAATATTATCCGAGTTGTGTTTATTGAGGGTTATTCATCTCGAGGTTGCCGTTCGAGTTTAATGTGGATTTGGATTGTTGTTGGTTGACAAATGATAATAGTTTTATTTAATTTTATATTCACATGCACACCACACGCAATTTATTTAAATAAAATATAAAGTACATAGATGTTTGTACTTTTATCATCTTTATTATTATTAATCTATATATATTATATAAATAAAATTGAAGCGTCTCTCTGTAATATCGCAGTAACTGCCTTTGATTGAGCTGAGAGGGTTATTTTAAAATGAATAATAATTTTTAAAATTTTTGTCCGTCGGTCGGTGTCCCGGTCTGGACGAAGTTCGAAGTGGCTCGCTTCGGAACCGATTGTAATGAAACTTGACAAATGGACAAAGAGCAACGTTGGGAGTGATGTAGGTTATATTTTACCTATAAAACTTAAATATATTTTTAATTTATTTATTATTTTAAATTTACGAAATAATGCTTTGGTGGTTATTTTGATTTTTAAAGACGTTACATTAATAGATCCAGGCGAGACTGGGGACTATTTTATAAAAAATTTATTGACCCTGCAGGCCATCCCTGAAACTTCCCGCTAATTTCAAATGCAAAGCGCTCCAAATTTCACCAAATTATGTTGCGAAATCTCAAAGTTATGTTAAAAACAAACGTTTTTTGACCCAAATTCTTTCTCATTCGATATCTCACGAACGAATAAAACGATTTTTATTTTCCAAACGGCATTCGACGTCAAGTTTGAAGGTAAGAGCTGATTGGTTTTTGAAATGTGAAATTAGTAAGAATAGCTTCCTGGGATCTCAAAACGTCGAGATCTGATGAAAACTCGATTTTCGAAAATCGGGGTGAAACCAATAACATCCCTATTTTAAAGAAAATTTTCAATTTTCTTAGCAGGACGTTAAAAAAATGTAAACGTAGATATCATATGGTTTGTGTCCTGCTAACTTGCAACAGTCTTACCACACAAGTTACAATATCTAGTCTAAATCTAAAGCCGTATTTTGCTCGAACTTACCTCCATAACTACGTAGACATAAGCGGGACTGTCCATACAGTCGTGCATAGCTACGAGGTTCGTGTGGTGAAGCGCCGTCAGCTCACGCAAGATCTTGATCTCCTTGACGAGGATCTCCGATGCCTTCTGTATGCCTTTCTTTGTCACCACCTTCACTGCCACCGACTGTGATGGATTCTGTGAATACCGAACTATAATGATCAATGGTGTCCCATCAATTATTTTATAACTACCATTAAAATTTACGCGTGACTTTATGAGTCATTAGCGATGAAATCATAAACACGTACTAAGATGTACAATGGCTACACGGCTAGCCGCTAGTGATTGTACTTGTATTTATTCAAATTTATATATGTATAACTAGATTTTGTGTTTTTTTTTTAATTAAATCCGTCCTTAATTCTTATTGACAGCAATAGAATAGTCAAGTCTGCGTAAGTTTACAAATGCTGTTTTCTCAGGGTATTTTTTACGTAGACGTTATTGGGGTAAGCGAGGAAATGCGTAAATTGCAGATCTACAGATTTGACAACTAATGGAAATTTAAAATAATGGTTACACTACGGTTTAAAATGCGACACGCATCGGCACCATGATTAGAACAATTCAAGTTATTTCAAAAAGCAGTTTCCCTTTTATAATAATTTTAATTTAAATAAATTTAAATATGACCTTTATACTAGTAAAACATGTTTTATGTCAATAGATTTAAAATGCTACCTAAAATATTTAAATATAAATCTATACATAAAAATAAAATAGTAGTGTCTGGTTGTAATATTTTAATAACTGGCTTCTATTAAGCTTAGGGGGTTATTCGCATGCTATTATTTTGCCGTATATTTTGTCCGTCTGTCCGGGTTTATGTTAGGAATGGCTAAATCGATGGAGATGAATCTTTATGAACAGATAGAGAGAGCTATGCCAGGACGGATCTAGGGTATATTTTATCCGAAAAACTTGAAGGTTAAAATTTTTTTAAAATAAATGATATTTAATTTTATTATACATCTAAATAACGCCACATAAGTAAATCTTATACAGGTGGATCCGGGACTGGTCTCTACTTAAATTAACGATTAAATTGTATACTTTTATTATTTAAGATCCGTGGAATTGTGATGACATGTAATGATGATAATTAATTAAGGCAAGGGTATGTCATCAGGATTTTGTTGTGGACGTCGGTGCAGGAATGAGTCACTGTGACTATCACATATATATATATATATATATATATATATATATATATATATATACACACACACACATGCACGCAAACACGCACGAACGCATTCACGTACGCACGCACGCATACAGAGAGAGAGAGAGAGAGAGAGAGAGAGAAAGAGAGAGACATGTACTTAAACCAAGCGCGTGTACTCAAAAAGTTAAATACACAGTTAATAGATCGGTAAGCGATGGCTGATGATTTAGGAAAACAAAGTGAACAGATTAATACTATAGATAAATAGATAATCATATTCAAATTTAACAAGTGATAAAAAGGAAACAAAGGAATAATCTACGAACGTACCCAGCACAGGTCTTATAGGTCGGTTGTTGAACTCACAGCCAACATAAGAGTTAATTAACCGATTCAAGATTTATGACCTAGTAAATGTAAGAAAAGGGGGCCCGGGGGGGGGGGGGAACCCCTTTACCCTGAAAAAAACCCCAAGGAAAGCCCAACCCCCACCCAACCAAACCCCGGGGGGCGCAACACACTTTTTCAAAAAAAACCCAAAAAAAAAAAAAAAAAGATCATTTAAAAAATTAGACATAGAATATAGGTGCATTGCAACCCTTAAGGGGTAATACGGAATACATCATTACTATAATGAGTCACGTCAACTACCCTACGAAACTGCTTAAAATATTCCATTCTTTCAAAGAAGTTCTAAAAAGGGCACGCCGACTCAGAATCAAAAATCTATTTGCAGCAACATACTACCCATCAATTTTTTGTATCTTTTAATTTAGTTAGTTTAGTTACTTGATCAAATCAGCAATTATTTTAATTCACAATACTCGTGATGCCAATATTCACTACACTGAGAGTACAGCGCCAATATACATTTAAACACTGCGAGCGGGCACTGTCTGAAATGTTTCTCATCACCAGACTGCGGGATTTGGGTTTGGCATTTTCGTTTAAATAAATAACGTTATTATTCGGTCGCTATAACTCGTTCGTTGATTAACAGGGCGTAGCTCGTGCAGGCGTGGTAAGTATTTGGAAAAGTTATTATTGAGTGTTGAAATGTGAGGGATTGGCAACATAGACAAAGACCGGATGATAAGGAATTAGGTTTTTTTTACTGGTTATGTATAGTCAGCTAGTTATTACAGGACGCGGCAATTCTATATAGTGACACTTGAATAGAAAACTACTTTTATAGACACTAAACACAGTTACTAGGTACACTAAATTATAACTCGCATGTTTACATAATCCATAGAAGTGGGTACAAATATAATATTATGTGTGTTTATGAAATGTATGTAGTGCGTAATAAACCTAATAATTTGAACTAGATATCAGAAAAAGTACCAAGAAATTCACTAACAATCATTTAAATTATTGCATATGACACGTAATAAAAAGGCTAATACTAAGACCAAAGAGAAAAGTGGTCTCTGTTCGTTAGGTGCGATAGATTTACATAGAAATAATTTAACTACTTCGAAGTCCAGGAGGAGTCTAAAGTAGTCCTACTGATGATATAAATGCCGACCGATCTTTTTTTTTTCAATTACAAGGCATTATTGTTTTCAAACGGGACGGTCTCATCGGTTTTTATAGATCAAAATATCCGAATTTGCGATTTTTCAAACTTTTAAAAATTCATTACTCCGAAAATATATACTTTATCGTAAAATGACATCGGATCTTTTTATTTGTATTTCGTCTAAAATTATCCATGACTTTATATTTAAACAAATTATTAAAACAGAAGATATATAGCCTTTACTTACGTATATCACAAGCAATAAAGCAGAAAATATGCAGCAATATTGATGATATTTAATATTTAATTATTCGCTAATTGTATTATAATATGTATTTAATCTGTAAAAAAAAGCGTTTTCAATAAGCACGTAGTAAATACTTAAATTTTGCCATTTAAATATAGATTTTATATCTTACATTTACATATAAGCTTTACAATAATAAAAAAAGATTTTGGATTGAAATTGATTAATTCATTTAATAAATATATTTTTTATTTAGAAATTTAGGTTTAGTTTACTATTTATTTTTTGTAATATAAAAAATTAAAATGCACTTAGTCACAATTTGTTTTACGTGAGTACTTAACTTAAGTTTCAATATGAAAACAATTAGGTACCTATTCTAGGCAAAAGTTCTGAGAAACCAATTATAGTAGAAAAAGTACACAGTAATAATGCTTGTTTTTGTGAGCATTTAAATTGTAAAGATTACGCTTTATACTTGCATGTATAGATCGACATGAGATCAAGTTGAATTGTTTGGAAATCTTTAATGTTCGCTAGATGTTTTACTTAACCTGATCTAAAATTTTTACACCTTAAATATTTTGAATCATATTTTAATTTTATTAAAAGGTTTTTTATAATCATCATTGTTCTATAAATCGAGAGAAAGCAGATCTTCTTAGGCGGGTCTTTATATTGCTCGGCCTAAACTATTTAAATGATATTTAAAAAAACATAGGAAATAGGATGGGAATAAGAATTTCTCCGTTCCTTTGCCTCTTTTCACGTTTCTTAACAATAAAAAAACAATTAGATGATTTCGTAACATTACTCGATTTAAACTTAATTACAGCCTCTATACGACATTCTGTAACCAACCTCAAACCCACGACTCTGGTGAAAAAGACCTTCCGACTTCGATTATCTTTTTGGATCTCTACTTCGCCGCTCATAAGCGGATGGAACCCGTTCTTATACATACGTGTAAGTTTCTTGTCGATGAAACATAATAAATGTACGTTAAAAAGGGCAACCAATGAAATGAGATTTTAAACGAGATCTCGGCCTGTTTTCTAATGCTGAGCATATTACATATTATGTACGTTGCAATGCTAAATTAAAGCATGGCTTGTTACAAGCGTGGGCTTTAAATTTGCTTAAAACCGTAAGGATACTACCAAATAAAATCAAAACTAAAATCATTCTTTTCGATTCAGTTACTAGATCGTAAACATAGAACATACAATAGAATGGCTGTCAACCTTATTTTGTACGAAGGTCGGCGTCGCCGGGAGCTCACATAAAGCAATTATATCGTATTTATCACTACTACACACCCGATTCGCTGTGTTGACAGACTGAGTAAATTTAAACATTTTAGACTTTTGATTAATGTTCAAGATCATCATTAAAAAATGTTTAAATTTTATTAAATATTTACTTGTAAATAGTGTGCAATTTGGCATTTTCTAAATAATTTGCATGCGATATTTGGAAAAGATTGTAACGTCAAAACACATCTTGTGTTGACAGTTATACGTGTGAATTGACGTGTTAGTGACATGTTAGTGGTTACAAGGGCTCCGCCCACTCCCTTGTTCTATTATGTATGTATTATAGTATTCTATGATGGTAAACATCCTTTTACGTGTGAGAGAGCCAATGTAATGACGTACATTCTTCCATCCATTTTGGATAGATTTTGATTGATACATTTTGATATGACAGATATTGATAATATTGTCGCAGCTACTCTGTAATGTCTCTACTTTTTCATGTTATTTTTTTCTTAAATCGCGTATATAAATAAACGCTTCAATGAATATGAACATATATTAATCTATCATTGATTAAAAAGGAAGTGCCTTTAATAAATTACGAGATAAGAAATCAAAACAAATACGTAAACAGAATATCAATGTTATCGGGAAAAGCAAGGATTTGTTTTCGAAACGTACGGTAAAAGCGACAAACAATCGGTTTGTTGACCCAACCAAATGCGTACAACAATAACATTCGATGGTTGAAGATCAAAACAAGCATACAAAAGTACCAAAATACATTTCATTAAAGTAAAACAGTTGGTGGGAAAATATTGCTTTACAATTTATTATGTATAGAATGACCCATGTCGGCGTTAGAGTATATAATATTGGTTCCTTGCATACGAAATTAGCGTTTTGTCGTACTGACCACTTTGATCTGAAATATCTCCTCTTTGTTTAAGTATTCCAAAATCAAAAAAATTCATTTGTTTTTTCCTCGTTATTTTTTCTTTGGCGTCGCTTATTACCGCACAATGGAAAACATGAAATATTTTTACGAGTACGAGTTCTACCGTGGCACCAGTACTGAAAAAACAGCTCGAAGGATAAACTTCAGAGATAGCTGCAGGCTTCGGGGTAAGTGATCAAACTGTATTAATCCACTTGAAGCAAATCGGGAAAGTAAAAAAACTTGAACGAGGAAGTACATAGGCTGCAGTAAAAGTATCGGGAATGGAATATTTCCACTGTTCCTGTCGTATTAAAATCTTTTTAATTGAAAACTCCTTGGTTTTAAAAATCGAATACCATTTATTTATTTAAAAAAGATTCTAGGTCTTGTCACAAGGTTTTGTCAAACTTGTTTAGTCGTTGAGAAAATGGAATTGACTTGAGAAAATTCAAGAGCGATGATTTATTATGACTTTCGAAGTGGTTTAACACAAAAACAGTGTGTTGACCGGATGATTTCTGCATTTGGTGATGAAGCCCCATCCAAAAACACAATTTATCGCTGGTTTGCTGAATTTCAACGTGGACGTGTCAAGCTCAGTGATGATCCCCGTCAAGGTCGTCCAAAAACTGCAGTCACCCAAGAAAACGTTGATGCTGTGCGTAAGCTGATTGAGGAAGATCGACATGTGGCCACGTTTGTCTCCAAAACCGGCCATGTTACGAGTATTCCTCTTGAGGGACAAAGAACGGTTAATGCAGAATGGTATGTTAGCATTTGTTTGTCACAGGTCGTTTCTGAACTCCGTAAAGAGAACTGCAACGGCCGCATCATCCTCCATCACGACAGTGCGAGTTCTCACACCGCACACAGAACAAAAGAGTTTTTAGAGCAAGAAAACATAGAATTATTAGACCATCCGCCGTACAGCCCCGACCTAAGCCCTAAATGATTTCTATACTTTCCCTAAAATAAAGAATAAATTGCGTGGACAGAGATTTTCATCACCTGAAGAAGCTGTGGACGCCTACAAAACG
Organism: Parnassius apollo; assembly: GCA_907164705.1. Taxonomy (NCBI): domain Eukaryota; kingdom Metazoa; phylum Arthropoda; class Insecta; order Lepidoptera; family Papilionidae; genus Parnassius; species Parnassius apollo. The sequence continues at coordinate 164,172 of CAJQZP010001435.1, forward strand.
GCCATTTTGGAGACCCCAACTTCCGAATGGAATGGTTGCTTCAATGATTGGTTTCATCGTATGGAAAAATGTGTCAAATTTCGCGGAGAATACTTCGAAAAGCAATAAATAAATTTTTAAATAGTAATGTTGTGTCACTTCCTTGATTCCCGAAATTTTCAGTGCCTCCTTCGTATTAAGTGAATCGAACATGCAAACACGCGTCGACTGCTGTGTTACTTTGCTCAACCGATACAAAAATGAAGGGATTTTAAATCGAATCATTACTTGTGATGAAAAGTGGATACTGTATCTACGATAATCGAAAACGCTCGTCGCAACGGCTGAACCCTGGAGACCCAGCCAAATCCTGCCCTAAACAAAAATTGACTCAGAAAAAGTTACTTGTGAGTGTTTGGTGGACTAGCGCCGGTGTCGTTCACTACAGCTTTCTAAAATCTGGCCAAACGATTACGGCAGATATCTAATGTCAGCAATTGCAAACGATGAAGGAAGAACTAGCTGCTAAACAACCGAGACTGGTCAATCGCTGTAGGCCACTGCTGCTTCACGACAACGCACGACCACACACTGCACGACAAACAACCACTAAGTTAGATGAGCTACAATTCGAATGTCTGCGACATCTACCGTACTCCCCGGACCTTGCTCCAACATATTAGCATTTTTTCCGGAATTTGGACAACTTCTTACAAGGAAAAAAATTCAACTCCGATGCGGCAGTCCAAACCGCCTTCAAAGAGTTTATTGATTCTCTCCCCCCATGGTTTTTTTAGTAAAGGGATCAATGAAGTATCTATAAGATGGCAAAAGTGCATAGATAACAACGGTGCATACTTTGATATATTAATTATGTTTTACAAAAAAAAATGACTTTATATTCCTCCTGGACAAAACGCCAACAAAACGCGATGACCGCTTAGTCCTTGAGCTAATGTGATATAAATTAGTACAACAAAAGAAAAATAGCAGAACATCCGATAACCATAAACAGCATGTTAAGTCCATCCGCGTGCAATATTTAGCACAAAGGATATTTCAAGTAAGTTGCACGCCTGCCGTCATCGCTTCGCTTTGCTTTACTTCTCACAAAAGGAGGCCCGACTTCGCGCCGGCCCCGGCGCTGGGCTAACATTAGCCCGCCCTACATTCCGCAGGCTAATGCAGCGATTGCAATCTGACCTGATTTCAACACGAGCCCTCTTGCTTGATTACGATGGAGTAAATGGCAAATAATTTATTTGTATTACATATTACACAACAAATTATATTAAACTTACAAAAGGTACATTGACAGACACAGAACAACTTGTGTATATAATATATTAATCTCTAATTTTAGCTTTTCACAAAATTTTAATATAATAAATTAACATCCTTATCATCCAGTATTTTTTCTTTTCTTTTTTAAAAAACGTTACCCCTACACTAGGATTTTCTCCTGTATCGTGGGGGCAGTATACAAACATAAATTGCACAAGGACAAACATCCAACCCGGAACAATTATTTGTAGGCCATACAAATACTTGTTCCGTGCGGGATTCGAACCCGCGACTCCCAGCGAAGCCACTCATTGCTAAGCCACCACGCCACGGAGTCGTCAAAATATAAGTATAAGACTAAAGAGCGAATTTTTCTACATCACATTGGACTGACAAAGAAAATACTCGTTCATTATATTGTGCCGTACAAAAATTATGCATAAATAAATAATATAACTTGCCGCAAAGGTTTTTAACCATAATATAGATGTTTTATAATAGTACGAATAATCGTTTTAAAATAGTTATGTCAAATATGTCTAAGGAATTAATCATTTAATGGTGATTATGATTTGTGACGTCATTATTGTCGTCAGCGCACCTGTTTGCTTAGTCGCAACATAATAGCTCTAGTGTCTATCACTTCTACTACTTCACAGATAATTATATAAAAATATTTGTACATTTTTAGAAAAACTTTTCCGTGGTTCGCGTCCTGTCTCTGGTTTTTTATTTTTTTTTTCAAGTTCCCTTCTTTTGTGAGAAAATCTATTATTTCAAGCCCTTTTTTTAGTAATTTTTAAAAATACGAAAATTTTAATAAAACTAATTGCACTCATGATTTTTTATTCAAATAATCAGTTCAGTTTTTTCTATTCTGTCAATAAGATATATAATATATAATAAGTAATTTATAAATGTAATTTCAAATAAAAACCCGAGCAAAGCTTGGTCATCCGGGTACTTATCTTAATATATATAAATTACGTGTCACGTTGTTTGTCCGCGACGGACTCATATAGTACTTAACCGATTTTAATTAAATTTGCACACCGTGTGCAGTTTGGTCCAACTTGAGAGATAGGATAGTTTTTGTTGCCCATGAGTGACCAACAATTTTTTTTGCGAATTTAAGGATTTTTATTAGGACATGACAGGGTCGTCGAAAAGGGCTGAACAACGTCTGCCTGGCAAGCTAGTATATTCTAAGTCTTCGATCTCGGGAACGATGGACGATGGTGCAGTGGTCCTTCACTGCAGGCCGTATGATGTTGCTCAGCGAACTATGGAGAGCGCTATGCTCAGGGTTTCTCTTCACGATAAACTTAGAAATGAGGATATCCGCAGTAGAACCAGAGTGGCCGACATAGCCTAACTGATTAGTTAACTGAAGTGGTAATTAGCCGGCCATATAGCATGAAGAACCGACAACCAATGGGGGAAAAAAGGTGCTGGAGTGGCAGCCTCGTTCCGGTAGGCAAAGTGTGGGGCGACCCCCACTAGATGAAGTGACTACCTAGTAAGACATGCAGGAAGTCGATGGATGCAGGTGGCTCAGGACTGTGCTTTGTGGCATTCCTCTTATATTCAACAGTAGACTCGTGAAGGGCTATAATGATGATGACAATGATGAGTGCAGTGCGCCAAAAGTAAAAGAGTGAAGGATCAACATATATTGTTATATTGCTGGGCATAGGCTTCCTCTCATTTCGAAAAAGGATTCTCAGTTACCGTTCACCACATTATTCATTACAGCCTATCTAAGATTCTATTGCCTTCCTTATCGCTCATTCAAAATAGTCGCCACGCTTAGCAGGTGGGTTTGCCACCGCAATTTTTTTATTTGAGTTGTTATCATGATGATGCTGCTCCTCGTCTCCTGGTTTCCTTTTCATGGGTTGCCTCTTACCCATCTACACCTAGGATGATATGGAGTAGTAGATTTTCATTCGCCGCTACTACACGGCGAGTCATACAGTTCAGTTATTTTACTTCAATTTCTTTAATATTACATACATCAGACCCCGTACGATGATCTGTAGACCTAGAAAACGTAAGCTGAGTCTGAAGAGCAGCGAGCTAACTATTCAGAACACGTTTTGCGTAAAATATGAGTTTAGATTAAGGTTCAGATGGAAAACTGAAAAGACAGTGTGCTAGGTGGTTAGCTCAATATATAACAACTTTTAATATTTATGTTGTTCGAATTGTGCGAGCTAAATTTCGAAATGGCAGAATCGATTGTGATGAAATTTCGCTAGTAGATTGAAGGCAATGTCAAGAGTGTTAGAAGGAATACTAGATATCTTACCACAAAAACTTGGAGGATTTTTGATGTGAAATCCAAAAACTATTTATTTGAGAAAACAAATAATTTTTGTGACGGTTTTATCATATGATATCTTATTCATTATAAATTACGTGTCACGTTGTTTGTCCGCGATAGACTCATAAACTACTTAACCGATTTTAATCAAATTTGTACACCGTTTGCAATTTGGTTCAACTTGAGAGATAGGATGGTTTTTTGTCCACATTTTTTTTGCGAATTTAAGAATTTTTAATAGAACATGACAAATGGCATGGCAGAACAACGCCTGCCTGGCAAGCTAGTAAACTATAAGAATTAGATAATTGAATTACTTGCCAAAAGTAAGAAGACTATTCCATTGTTGTCTATTAATGAAATAGTCTTAAAAACCTCTGAAACAAGCCCGCACTTATAGAGATTTTATCTCGTATATCTATTAGCCGACATCTAATTAAGAGGCAAATTTAAATTCTAATAGTTTAAAATAAACTTAGTTTTTATTATTATCAATGTCCATTTTTAAAGACTAATTAATTGCTTGTGCAACCTAACATTGATTTAATTTTGTTTTAAAGTTAGAATTCGTCAGTTCTCAGTGTTTATTATAAGCAAGTAATTACATTTTTCATTAGTAAAAACCACTCATAACTTGTTTGTAGCCACATTTAGTATGAAGAATATAATGGATGATAACGGTTTTTATTCGTTTATATCATATTCAGTTGTTATACACAAGTTGCATGAGTAAAACCAGTTTTATATATTCACAAGTACAGTGTCAGCGAACATCAGCCTTAATTTCATGGCACTTACTTATCATTCCTTGACCAAACATTGCTCAGCAAACCAAAGAAACAAGGAATAGTTAATAAATTATTATTACATTTTAGTGAACGAATCCTGATTTACCACGTGACGGAGAAGTGAGGAGTCCTGCATTTCTAAAAAATAAAAAAATAATCGAATACATGTGAAGTCCGCCAACACGCATTGGCTGCCCAAACGCACTAACGCGGTGGACACTTTATTGTGCTAAAACCCTCTTGAAAATGAGTAGAGGCCTGTGCCCAGGAGTGGGATGTAGCAACTATTTTATATAATAAAAAGGAGCCCGGTTTTTTTAATAGAAGAGGGGGCAAACGAGCACGCGGCGCACCTGATGGTAAGTGACTACCGCCGCCCATGATCAACCGCAACACCAGCGGAATTGCAGGTGAGTTGCCGGCCTTTTAGAAAGGAGTAAGCTGTTTTTTTGAAGGTCCCTAAGTCGTACCGGTCCGGAAAAAACGTTTAAACTATTAGGTTTACTGACAATTTAAGTATGGGCACAAATATAAAAATATTAAACGGCCTTGAAGGGCCATGGAGCCATATCATATTATACCGTTTTATGTTGTATCACAGGTCCTAGACAAAGAGTTGTAACCGAAACCGCTACCAACCGGAATTATCAATGTCGTACATTCTAGACCAACAGGCGCCTTTGTGACGTCTGTGGAAATATTGTATAATAATGATATTGTACTGTATTATAGCATAGCTAATTCTTATGCGGTTATATTGAATCTGCCTAATGGATTTAAATGAAATATAAATTGCATAGCATTAAATGAAGTAAACATGACGGCTCCGTGACGCAGTGGACTAACAATGAGTTGCAATGCAAAGGGCCGCGGGTTCGAATCCTGCAGTGAACAGGTATTTTCATGACCTACAAATAATTGTTAATCTGGATGTCTTTGTGAAATTTATGGATGTAAACTGCCCCCACGATACAGGAGAATAATCCTAGTGTAAAGGTCACGTTTTAAAAAATAAGATAAAGACAGAAAGACAGAAGTAAACGACAGAGAAAACTATTAAAGTCTGTTATGGGCGGTGCGTTGCGTGTACGATATGCACATACGAAGAGTACGAGACAGAAGTGCTTTGCCTGATAATATTGTAGTGACAAATAGCTGTCAATACCCCTTTTGATATTAAGTGGCCAAAAAATATCAAATTATGTACTTTTGTGTAATGTGGCTAGTGAACGGTTAAACCAACTGGTTTTTTTTGGCCAGATTTCATATTATTAGTGTAATGGTTCGTTTTTGAAAATACACGATAAAAAGATATGTGCCGCAATAAAATATTATCGTGCGCCCAGCGAAGTGACCGTATCACCTAGTTTCCTAATATGTGGCATTTTTTATGAAATAAGTGTTAGCTTTTCTTCCACTTCCTGCTAAAACCGCCTTGCATCCATTTGTGTACGAGGGGTGATCCAAAAGTAATGATAATGAAAATAAAACACGGTAATTAAAGTTAAAATAATAATTTATTTTTCTACATAGTCTCCTAACAAATCAATACATTTAGTCCATCTTTTTTATGAACCCAGGATTCCCTTTGAAAAAAATTCTTTGTCTTGACCCTCCCAAAACGCTTTAACAGCGGCCATTACTTCGCTATCGTCTTCGAATTTCTTGCCTCGGAGGCGTTCCTTGAGCCGAGGAAAGAGGAAGAAGTCACTAGGAGCTAGATCTGGTGAATAGGGAGGGTGTTCGAGCAGTTCTAATCCCGTTTCTTGAATGGCAGCCATCGCAACTGCGGCTTTGGGAGCCGGTGCGTTGTCTTGGTGAAACAGCACTCCAGCTCGCAGTTTGCCGCGTCTTTTTTCCTTAATGACCTCCCGTAATCTTCTTATTCGGTCTGCGTAGTAAGAGCTCGTAATAGTGGCTCCCTTTTCCAAATATTCCACCATAATTATGCCTTGAGCGTCCTAAAAAACAGATGCCATAACCTTTCCCGCCGAACTTGAAACTTTGAATTTCTTTGGCGTCGGTGAGGAGGCTCGCTTCCAAGTCATCGATTGTTGTTTCGTTTCAGGATCAAAATGGTGGATCCAGGTCTCGTCCATAGTCACAAAACGGAACAAAAAATTTCTTGCTCTGCTTGGAACTTTTCGAGATTGACCCTCGAAATGTCAACTCGATTTTTCTTTTGCTCGTCGGTTAACATTCTGGGTACCCAACGCGCAGAGACCATTTTCATATGCAACTCGTTCGCAAGGATTCTTTGAACGCTGCCATATGAGATCCCTGTGACCTCAGCTACATGCCTGATGGGTCACTCTTCGATCTGCCAACACAACATCTTCGACTTTTTTCACGTTGTCTTCAGTGAGGGACGTGGATGGGCGTCCTTCGCGATGTTCATCTTCAGTGGATGTTCTGCCAAGTTTAAACTCCTTGGCCCAGCGTGCACCTGTAGAATATGGAGGAGCAGAGTCCCCCAATATTTCCACTAAGTCATTGTGTATACCTTTTGAAGAATTTTTTTTCAAACAGAGGTACTTGATGACAGCTCTAATTTCGTTTTTCTCCATGTTGATGTTATCTCTTTGACAGTTCATATTCAAATGAATGTATCTTCCGGAAATCGTGATCTATTTATATGCGGACCTGAAGTAACCGATTATCATTACTTTTGGATCACCCCTCGTAAACATACTTTTTATCAAATCTCTACATATAAAAAATCTATTGCTCTCCGTTAGTCTCGCTAAATCTCGAAAATGGAGCGACTGATTTTAATAATTTTTTTGTGTGTGTCTGAGTGTGTAGTTATGGCCTATATATGTCCCACTGCTGGGCACAGGCCTCCCCTCATTTCTGATAGGGTTTTAGGGCAAGGAAGTGTCCGCCGCGCTGCCCTAATGCGTGTTGGCTAACTTCACATGTCTTCGAAATATTTTTTTTCTTATTCCTCAGACATGCAGGTTTCCTCACGATGTTTTCCTTCACCGACGAGCACGTGGTAAATCGGCACTTAAAATTGCAATTAACAATTTCATTGGTGCCGGCGGGCATCGAACCCGGGTTACTCGCGTTCTGTTATATTTACAGCGAGCGTTAACCACCTGAGCTACCACGGCTCTTCAGCCTGTCTGAGTGGGTACCTGGATGGTTTAGATTCACAATTAATCCCGGTAAGTGGTGTTGTTGTTGTGATCCAGAAATCATCAGTGATAAGCCGAGGTGAATAGCAAGTAGTTTATAAACATATTGGTTCCGTTAATATTCAAAACGAAACACAGTAATGAACGCACAACCTAGACGGAATCTCAGATCTCTTATTCAGCCGCAGTTTCGAACCATTATCGTCCGTAATTTATCGAACATTGTTGATCTGATTGCGGTGCTGGGAAATACTAGAATACAATATCTATGTCTTTACAATAGTCGTAATTGAGAGTTAAATAGATGACACAATAAAAAACACGCGTACCTACAGGAGTATTACCAACTATTCGTTAATTTGTAGTATTAGGCTGTTTATGTAGCAATAATGTGCTCCAGACCGAATTTCGAATCACGCGGGTCAGTCTCAACGGACGGCCATCTAGGACTTGCCATCTGCGCAGATCTGGATTATAGTACTCGAGCCAGCTACTGAGAATTTCTTGACAGAATAATTCAGTCAGTTTTGCCTGATCCGAGACTCGACGACCACTAGATCAATAAGCACTTAAAAGTTTATATAGTTTATGGTAGACATTATCTAAGGTATTTAAGATAGGAGAATCTACCATAATGACGCATTCTCGGATTACCATAAAGTAGACAGCTAAAATTAATCCAAGCTAATTTTATAGGTCACGTCAGATCTAGCGCCTTTTTGTCTACAGTACTGCGCGCACATGCGCATATTTACTATTCGACATCTCGTTACCATGGTCGCGAACGTAACTCAATTTTTAAAACAATTTTTAAAACATTGGCACTTGATTTTTAAGGCGTATGTACATATTTTAATTCCTTACATAGAGATAGTTAAGACTAAAATAATACACAAAATCTATGGTCAAGGCAATGTGCAACAAAACTTAAAACTGGAATAAGGACAGCTGTACGGATGTGGAACCAGATATAATGTCCATTGTTTAATACAGCTCCTTTTCTCACATTTGTAGTCGGCGTAGTATTGAGGCAACAGTTTAGTGGGACATTGACTCATACAAATACAACTATCAACTTACCAACATAATTTGATAAGCTCTTTAAACAAGTGTAGTTAAAATCTATGCATTCTTTTATTTCATTTTCTTAAGCCGTTTAGGACGTCATATTTTCACTTTACCAGTATTTAAGAAGTCTACTGCTGGAGCGTGTTCTTCATAGTGAGGAGGATGTTCCGTATTGCCACGCTTATAAAAACGGATTAGTGATTGCAGAATCAGACTTCACATATTCTAATCCGGGATTTAAGTTGCTTATACCGCCATATACAAGAAGCCATGAGATTTACCTGATATTTCTACAAAAATACGAATGGGGTCATGGAGCTGATACCCTATCCTTTAGCTTAGTCCAGTAGCTTAAAAACATCTTCCAATACAGATGTAAAAACTTTCAAGGATATAATGTCACCCATTGCCTCTCGTTTATAGGGTAAAAAAATTTAGAAAAAATTAAAAAAGAAAAGAAAAAAAAAAAAAAAAAAAAAAAACAAAAAGTCCAAAATTTTGTAATTATAAGTAAGTATGTCATTCGGACACTTAATATATGCAGTTAATAATCTCATTTACAGACTTGGCAATATCACTTACAGTCCTGAGATAAATACGTTTTTAATAATTGTATACATGGCTAGAACGCTCAGCGTCACACATGTTCACAGCAATAATGATAAATGTCCATCGCCTCACAATACCCACCGTTTTATCAATTATTTTCTCACTTTCTCAATCTCGATACGTCTGAGCTGAAGTATTTTACGATAAAAAGAGAAAGGCTCGTTGGAAGGCTAGGCAGGATGACACAACAATCACAATAGAAATGGACTTTTCAAAAAATCTTCCTGTGCCAAACATAACTACCAACAATGTTTATTATAAAAGGCAGCTTAGTTATTTTATGTTCAATGTTCATGTCCTTGCTGATTCTTCATCTTATTTCTATGCATACAATGAGAGTATTGAAAAAAGGATCAGATAATGTGGCCTCTCATTTCTTTAATTTTTTAGGCCACAAAATGGATATGCAGAGTAAGATTCTACAATTTTCTTTTCATTTTTAGAATGTTACACTACTTGGTTCACTGCTGCAATTGCTTAGAATCTGTCTCAGTAATATTCCCTATAAGAGGTTGTTCCTATATGGAATGCGATCGAAACATGGCATTTATAAATCAAAAGGCTAGGATTGAACTCCCTAAATAATGGGCTGAACACATATGTGGATCTTGAGAGACCGAAACCTTTCCATGTCAAATGTTCACAACATGTTTTCAAGAGCTGGACTGCATTACTAAAACCGTTTTACAAAAAAACTTGTCTATTTCCTATAAGACCTGTAAGTGAATTAAGAGTGCAGAATGAACATCTACAGCACATGTTTCACAGAAATTTTAGTAAAAGTCAATGGGAATCAAGCGCGGTTAACACACCAGCTTCTTTTCAATCTACGAAGGCAGATTTGAGGATTTAGCTTATCAAGACAAGCTGACTATATCAACAGCGAAATATAACTTGCAGTTTCTGAAAAAGTTCTGTAGGCCTGAAGCAAAACGATTTTACAATGAACTGCATCGTGCTGCAAATATAAAAGAATCAGAAGTTAACTAAACCAGCAATTTAGAAAAGGAAAACTATCATTATTGACTGTGAATGCAAAGTGGACAGTGATCATTATAGTCTGATTTTTGAAGGTTTTATTATTTTTATTTAGTTTATAATACCCAAAGAATGATTACTAGCCAAAGTAATAATATTATAAAACCTATCCTTGAACTAATATTAAAATTATTTTTTTATCTTTAAATCTGAGTTATTTTTCACCGTTTATAAAACTAAAACCTAATTATTTAAAAACAAAGAAAAAAGGACATTTATCATAATTGCAGTGGAATGAAGGGTTTCATATGCAAGAATAAGTATTAGATTGTACCATTTGGTGTTATGTATAGTAAGTGTGTAAGTTTGGCTGTCAATAGATTTCTTTAGCTAATTCTTACATTATTCATGGAACAAAAGGCAGTAATTATCTTACATTATAACCTGAAGCTATTTTACTTTAAATTTTTTAATATACATTTCGCAGCCAACTAGCATAATTAGACCTATAGTTAACAGCCTAGTTTTTTTTACTAAATGGCACCATTTACTAAACTCAAAAACCTGCAATCAACATTCAGAACTGTACGATAATAATTGTACACATATGATAATTTCGTGCCTACATATGATGTACGATAGCATGTTATTATCATATGCAGATTGTATGATAATTTCCACCATGATGCAAAATTTAAGAAATTGTTTTATTTTACTTACATGCTGATAGCCTAAGGGTGAATTCAATCAAATACCATGTTACTCCAGTGTGCCCTGGAATGATTTTACTCTATGGTCTTAATCTCAGATAACTTTGTTAGCATTTTTCCAACACAAACATAGAGTAGCTAATACTGTGTATTGTTACTCTGAGTTGGTGAATGAACATGCAAGCCAACTAAAATCGAAGTACAGTTGTTTATATAGTGCAATCCAATATTTTCTGTCCGCTTATAGTTTTCCGGATTATAATAGAGTTAACTGTCACTGATAGGGAGTATGTTCAGGTTCGAAAATTTATACTGTTGATTTGAAAGCGATCCCTTAAAAGAGATAAACTATAGGGTACTTGCATACATACAAATTTATTAATTTATAAATCAAATTAATAAATAATATGATTTATTATTTGTGATAGACATTATTTGATAAGTACAATAATTTCGGTCCATGTACAATAATTCTACACCCCTGGTACAAAAGTCAGCTCACTTCAAGAATTGCTAATGTTGCTAGGGATTACTTTGTTGAATGAAATTAATAGGGTGACCAAGCCATGTAATATTGCTAACCTATGCCTAATAATGCACTATTTACTATATTACATGAATGTATGCCTGTTTAGGGTGGACGAAGGACATCCCCAGCCGCACAACAACCAACTGTCTCTGATATTATAAGATAGATGCAATGTTGTATTAGATAGATCGGTTGAACATCATACAGACTGTTAGTTGAATAGTTGAGTTACCAGAGATAACCATTTTGCAACTGACTTCAAAAAAAAAAAAGAGTAGATTCTCAATTTGACTGTATTCTTTTTGTGTTACCTCAGAACTTTTTTATAGGTGACCCTATTTTAATGATTCTTTTTTATTTAAAAGCCAGTGCTTCCCATGTGGCCCATATAAATTTGATTAAAATCTGACCAATAGTTTTAAGTTATCCTTAATTATGCAGCATTTACATCTACTTAAGAGGATACCTTGAAAATGAATCGAAGTTTTGGGGGCATGGCTTATTCCTTTGTCGGTAAAGCTAACGGACGACTGCGGTAGTGTCAAAATGAAAGTGATGCAATGACTTCATAGTATGTAAATTATGAGATAGCCATACCGAGCAAGCGCTCGGAAAAAAACTAAGTAAGCGCCAAACAACATTTTTATTTATTTTAATTTATTTTTAGATATGATTATTTACTATGCCTTAAAAATAATTCCATGAAATTATTCGTAAGAATATTGTGGTGTCATCGAGAAATGTAAATAATTACTGCCTTATTAATAAAAATTGCTTATTCCAAACTTAATTCGAAGTTACGCTTGGACTAGCTAATCTCAGAGTAACTGACTATTTACTTCGTTATTACAATGTTATTAATAAGCATGGAGTAACCTCGGACTAACTATACATTCCTTACGCCGGGATTAAGGCTTGCGCTATGGCAACCCACTTATTTTAAAAGTAAAAAGAGTGAGTCAGTGAATGATTAGTGAATGAATTCAATGCTTGATGATGACATTAATGACAGTGACAGGCAATATTTTGAGTTTGACAAGAGATAAATGTTACGGGTTGTTCCTTGTTCCTCGTGTTGTTTTTAAAATTGGTGGAAAAACTAAGTTCTAAATATAATAATTTTTAGTATTATTTGTAACAAAATTTTAGAATTAAGAAAAGAGCGTGAAGGGCAAAATTAATTAAATAACCATTTTTGTTTTGTGTTTTGGGGATAAATAAAATTTTGTACATGTAATTATTGTATATTTATTTAAAAAAATCGTTAATAGTGCTGCCCGAACAGAATTTTCTCTAACCGAGTTATTTACTAATTATGTGACCGATATATTTTATCATCTCCTTATACTACATCCTCAAGCAGATCTTGCTTTTGCATTGCAATGTATATATTGTTTTGTATGCTCTTATTTAGTATTTAGTCCTCGCAGTAAATACCAAAACCTTTGCTTCCCTCCAAAGCATTGTTCTACAGTGTAACGAGGCCACCAGATGTGCGACCGGTTATACATTCTTCCTTTTGTTTATTAGGACGCAGGATAGGCGTGTATAAAGAAGTACAATCATAACCAGAATCTCGGAGAAGTCTGTCTTTAAATTCTGACTGCTCAAACATTTATTTTAATGCGACGATAATTAAATATTCTTGAGTCATGTGTGCTGGCTGCCTTGCCAATGTGCCACTGTATCCATGAACTCTAAATTTGCATTTTACACAACCTGAAACAAAGCACTCATAACTTCTTTAATATGAAGTAATAGATTGAGGTGATTGTATTGAATCTGAGAAAATAAATAAGTACCTATACGGCAGAGATGGGCTAGCTAGGTGCTATAAAACTTACTTGTACATTTATTGAACTGTATCCTTTCCTGTTTATGTAGTATTGTCCAATGTTTCCAGCGACTTTCGGGATTAGAATATGTAGCAATCAATAGCCCCAATCACTCGTCTAAATCCACGTAATGAATAAAAACCTGCAATCACTTTGTTCTGCTCCACATCACTTCTTGGCATTTTAATCCTTTATGCTGTTTTTGTTACTAGTGCTTACAACTTATGAATTTAACACGGGTAACAACGCGCGTAAACGTAAAGTTTTACAAAATGTCAAAATACGTGACTAGTCTATGCTTACTCAGTCGTTAAACTAGGTACCGCCAAGGATTAACTTTTATTCCGAGAGTAGATTCGGATTAGTTTACTCCCTCCTTACTCTATGTTTATTAATACTGAAATTAGATATTTTAAGCTTTAAACTAGGAGTAAAGTTAATCTTGCTCAAGTCTGTGTTTATTAATAGGGCTGTTAGAGCCTACTTTGCAATTTTTGCATCCAATCCAAGGTCATATAGTCAAAAATCATATACCAAAATTTTGGTTTGTAATCTATAAAACTTAAAAAAATATGTTAAATAAAAAACCAACAAATTTTCGAAGTATCACCTTGATAGATTATAGACAAAGATTATGAATTGTAATTTTCTGCCATGCAGTTTACCTTATAAATTTATTAAAGTTTAAATGCTACAGTATACGATATAACTTGATCGAAACTAATAATTAAGAACTATTTATAAAATACACCATAAGACAGTGTAATTCAAAGAAAAAAATATTGCTTTCTTTGTTTATATAATAACAAGGAAGTAAAACAAAAAAATAATGAACTATTGTAATGAATATTATAAAAAAGTTAACCAAAAATTATAGAAGTTATGGTGCTGCTACACTTTAGGAAAAAATTATAAGTGGTTCCATGTATATCCACTTTTTAAACACATATGTTAAAAATCAATTTATTTGAAACAAATATCCTACATATTTTAGTGATTTTGGAGTTTAAAAACTAAATAAATTGTATTAATTTTGTAAAACATGTAACTATAATACAGTTTTAACCATGGCTGATCTTAATTTAGGTACTTCTGATTGTTATTACCATCGCTGAATGAATCGAGATCAACGTATGACGTTAACGCCACCCACGATCAGGGCAAATCAATAATATATGCAGCAGTCGAAATATTTTGTTTCGTTAAAATTACAAATTATATGATAATGTGGTAAACAAACATCGATGATTAACAAAAATAGTAACTGTTGAAACATACAATATGATAATTATAATCATAATACATACCCGTCTCTTCCTTCCTTTGTACACCATAGCAAATGCTCCATGCCCAATTATATCTTGTTTAGTGAATTCATATTCACCAACTTGAATAACTTCCATTTTCACTAATTTTCCTTTAACCACAGACATTTTCGGTTCTAAAATATATACACTTGTTCTTAAGACAAAAAAGATCGATATTATAATTTCGGAAAAACTCTTTTTAGGAACTTGACTAAGCGCTACATTCTGATTTTGTGCTCATAATCACTTCCTGCAAGTTTCCATGTATAATTTTACAGTCACTGTGCACTAATATAACATTATTGCCTTGCCAAAACACAACACACAATGAACGCAAAATGTACGAGTGATTTTATTTTGTGTTGTGTTATGTTTGATTTTGCGAAGTAAAGACTGATGTATTGCCAGTTCAGCGTTGCGACTGTAAAAAATTGAGTTGCCGTATCTAAAAACGAAAATTGCCGTATTTATGAAAAAAATCCACGAAATTGCCGTAAAGTATTTATTTCTACAAATAATTAAATAAATCACATAAAATCTGAAATTTCTTCACCATATAGGTTTCTGATTGATTGAACATCACTCGTTTGTCTATGTAATCAATATTTTTCTTTGCTTTTCATTTTCTTACACATATCATTTGACATTTGAAATTTCTAAGTACAACCTCCTTGATTTTAACCGCTTGTCTTGCTAATAGAGCTTCGTTGACAGTGGATGTTATCAATTTATTTCTGGATTTTGTTTTCATATTGATTACTTCACTGAAAACTCTTTCGCAATCTGCATTGCTATGTTGTAGATAGACATAATACGTCTAAAGCAAATTTTGCTAATATTTTGCAGTCTGTAGTATCTTGGACATTTGCCCAAAATTCATGTTTTCATTTCTAATTCTGAAATTTTGTTTACATTTGGTAGCAACCTCCACTCGTCATCAATTCGTTGCTTATCTGATTCTCTCACAACTCGTCGTAATTGCTGGGCAAGTGGCGACAATGACGGAAAACAACTATGACGTCTTTGTCCTTTTCGCGTGTTTTGAAGTAAGAGTTTAAGCTTTTTGTAGAAAGTGCAGCCATTCCAACAAAGCCAAATTGGATCCAAGTTGAATTTACTGCCAGAGTAAATACTACAAAAGTACCGTACACATCTTATAGTTCATAATGTTGTACATTCATTCAATAATATAAACAAAGTAAATATGTATATCTCTTACGTTCATTACTTCTATCAATGTCTACCATGTGTCATGTTCATGCCATCTTTGTTAGTCTCATAAAATAAAAGATGGAACGGTAATTTCCCGTCATAGACAACCAAACTCTTTATTATCACTTAAGGGATGACGAAAGTGAAAAAAATATGGATATCAATACAGGTATTTATATTTTTTGTTCATAATTTGCCATCGTGGTTTATTGCAAAGCTGAATTGTCGTAATACTTGATATGGCAATGAAAAGCCTGCCGTATGCCGTATGATCTTTAAAAAAATCGTGGAATGCCGTATATTACGGCAATTGCCGTATCGATCGCAACGTTGTGCCAGTTGCTATTATTCATAAATTACACTATGCTACTACCCAACTACCCAGTTGCCAGTTGAATAATAACTTTATTACCCAAAGATATATTAAAATCATATATTAAAATATCTTCTTTATATATAATATCTACATATATACAAAATATTTATGTATTTATTTCTTTGACTAGAGAAGAACGAAAGGACATGACATACCTACGAAAAAAACGTGTATACTTAAACTGAGTCTGGCACAAAAATGGCGGCTTGACGTAGTGCTGCGCACTATACTTAATATCGATAATGTGGCGCTTATTTAGAAAAAGATTCTTTCATGTGATTCGTCTCAAACACCCGTGTGTTCTTAAATAGGTTTTTTTTAAATCAATATGACGGATTTTTGGCGCTTAATTGTAAGTCCTTAATTTTTTTTTACTCAACCTATCGATAGGGGTATTAAAATAAAGGAAATTAAAAGGAGATTACTGAAATATATTACAAGCTATACCTATGTTTTCAGTTCATTACCTTTAAGCAGTCATTTTTTTGTTTTTATAATGTAATTATAAAACAAAAAAGTATAATTATTAATGTTACAATTATTTCCCGGGAATTACTAAACAAGGAACACTAATTAAAAAAAATTTGCTTGTTTGTTTGTTAGATAATAAATTAGGCTCAGTCATCATACTCACACTAATCAAACTATAATAAATGCAAAAGTTTGAATGTTTGTTTGTTCCTCAAACACGCCAAAAGTATCAGACTAGTTTGAATGTAATAATTTGGCACACAAATAGTTTATTATCTGAATTAACATATAGGATACTTTTTATCCCTATTTAGAGGTCCCGAGAAATAGAATAAGAAATTTCGTAATAATCGAATTCCACGAGAGAAACATATGAAAATAACACACTCACCTCATTAAAGTCGCAATGACAACTGATATAGTTGTCTTTGACAAAACATGGCGCCCGAAAAAATTGATGCCAAATTCGGTAATGATAAAACTAATGTTGTCCTTTTTTACATACGAATATACTCATAAGCTAAAAAGAGACGCCGATATTTCATTACATTCCTACAACAAAAGATCTTTATCATGTCCTTTCTTTTTTCTCTAGTCAAATATTTATTTATAACATCTTTGATATAAAACAGAATTGCCAATAATGATAACTTAAAATGTTATCTATTATCTTTGGCTAAAACGTAGCTCTATTATCATAGAACACTATAATATATATGTATTACAGTATTCTATGCGTAGACCTATAGACTAATGATTAGCATCATTAGCATGGCCTCGAGTGAGAAAGGACGATAACGTAGTTTTAGGTTATACAATAATCTTTATGACTTTTAAACATATTTAGATAAATTTTTTAATTGTTCTAAGAACTGAACTGAACAAGATTCACCAATCTTAAGCTCACAAAACACTTTTTTCTCACTTAAACCAACTTGTAAACTCTCTAGATCGCTACGAACTGTCAAAGGTGTTTACCTACGTACGAATTTGTAAAATAAAGTTTATAAATCAAACACAAAATCTGATCAATTAACTACTCCTTAAAAAAGCTTAAGTCATTACATAATGCCGTTTTGTTTGCTCGATCGCAGTTTTATGTAGAAGATATTTAATTTTAATATAGATATATTTTTAAATGACATCCATTAGTTTTGAATACATCGTGAACATACACCCACGTAATTATATAAATATCTACTGTTTCGGACGGCAGGGACACGTCCAGTGCCCGCAGGCGTCCCGGGACAATCTCCCACTTCATGACGTTCTTTCCTTGCTTAGTGCTGGTGACGCACGTCCCACGCACCCCTGAATGCGTATGTATAATACGACCCCACTAGAACCTCGAGAGAGAGAGAGATAGACGATCAGCCGGGAGGAGGCAATTAAAACACTTTTTTCCTAGGTAGTTACTTAGGTGTCTGCTTCCTTTTTTCTTGTTGTTGTAGCCTCTTCGACGGCTGTGCTGCGACTGCGATTTGAGCCGAAATTTGCTCGACTTTTATACCCGCCGGCGTTACCGTACGGACGTTAGCGCAATTTTCCCTGTCTCGCGTGTTGTTTTTATTTCGAGCCGAAACCTTAGGAGCCTTTATTTATTAAAACTTTCACATAACCCTTACAAACTATACATTGTTAGATTGCTCTAGTACTGTTCTATAATATAAAATAATGATATAAACTCGATTGTAAAACCAGTGCGTGTTGCCTGTGATGACCTATGGATCTGAGATTGGTCCTTCACTGCTGGCCGCATGAGGAAGCTCAAAGTAGCTCAGCAAGCTAAGGAGAGGGCTATGCTCGGAGTTTCTCTGTGTGATAAATTTAGGAATGAGGTTATCTGCAGTAGAACCAGAGTAACTGACATATCCCAACGGATTAGTAAGCTGAAGTGGCAATGGGCCGGCCATATAGCTCGAAAAACCGATAACCGATGGGGAAAAAGGTTCTTGAGTGGCAGTCTTGTACCGGCAGGCGAAGTGTAGGGCATCCCCCCACTAGATGGAGTGGCTCAGGACCATGCTTTGTGGCATCCCTTGGGGAGGCCTACGTTCAGCAGGACAGCAGCTGGTTGGGCGGCGGGCCTAGAGGTTCCCGAGTTCAATTCCCAGGTCTAACCTTGACCCTATTGTGCGAGATGTTATACTAGGTGGACTGTATACGCGGATGGCTTCTTATGCCTCGACAAGATGGCGGACGCGGCACGCGGCAACCTTGGCCAATGCACTCGCTCTTCCTAATCTATTGCTTGCCAAGGTTAGGATGGAATTCTACTTGAGCACATTAGGAGAAACAAAATGGGGCGGGTTAACTAATAAACAAAATGCTCAAGTAGGAGCAAAGTTACAGGAAACACACTTACCGGGGTGTGATTCTGATGCGGCGGACGACGTTTCCGTTGCGGTGATGCGACGTGAGGTGGGTTCTTCTGGGGCGCCCCAGAGATGCGATCCAGGCCAGCGGTACAAAGGAAGAGGGCGGTGCGCGACGATATCTCACGCTATGTGAGGCGGTTACTTCTGGAGCGCAACTGCCTAAGGTGGTGCGGTTCAGACTAGCGGCGCGAAGGCAAGGGAGCGCTCGAGGGCAGCGCGCGAGCCTTTATTGCCACGGTTTTCCCACCAAGGCACCTCGGTCGGGCGCGCGTCTCATTGGTCGAAAGAATCGCGTCACCTTCTAGACTCCCCCCTTTTCCCTTTCAGTGTGTACGGAAGGGACATGAGGTCAAACACTTGGCAAATATACCCTCGAACAAAATTAAAATACACAAATCATTTCCGCGTAACCAGCAGCTATGGACCTGTGAAGGGCTGTAATGATGATGATGGCTGTTACTTATTTTTTTAGTTTTATATCACCCT
This sequence comes from Parnassius apollo, assembly GCA_907164705.1. Taxonomy (NCBI): domain Eukaryota; kingdom Metazoa; phylum Arthropoda; class Insecta; order Lepidoptera; family Papilionidae; genus Parnassius; species Parnassius apollo. The sequence continues at coordinate 183,648 of CAJQZP010001435.1, forward strand.
CATAGAAAGAAGTTATAAAACTACTGTATTTACAAGAGTGTAAAATTACGCCGTAAAAATAATATATAAATAGGGAGTTTGCATACACCATTGTTCAGAAATAAGATTTGAGTGATACTATAATAACACTTAGAACTGTATAAGCAAGTAACAGTTTTGAAAAACAACTTTTATACAGCTTTAATGATAAAATCGGATTCATCATCATCATCATTATTACAGTTTACAGCCCTTCACAAGTCCACTGCTGAACATAGGCCTCCCCCAAGGTATGCCACAAAGCACGGTCCTGAGTCACCTGCATCCATCGACTTCCTGCATGCCTTACCAGGTCGTCACTCCATCTAGGGGGGGTCGCCCTAAGCTTCGCCTACCGGTACGAGGCTGCCACTCGAGAACCTTTTTTCCCCAACAGTTGTTGGTTCTTTTGGCCTATTGCTACTTCAGCTTACTAATCCGTAAAATACTTAAAGGTGTATACTAGACTTTTCACATTCTGATTAAGAACCCGAAACTTCCTTAGATCCCATAACACAGACTTTATCAGCTTGAGCTGTATAATAACTCATAAACCACTCGTATAGGGATAATACCTTTTTGCAACACTTACACGCTTCTAAAATAACTCTAAGTTCTATGAGTGCTGGTATATTGATGTTCATAACGCTTGTGTGCTGCTTTGGCCAGAAATTAGATACAAATTGCAGCACGCAATATCGTAATAATTATTATCAAGATCTAGTAAATTTAATTGAAAGCCCTGTTGTAGATTTGTTTTAAGTAGTAATGCCGTTCGCACTATGATTTCACTGGGCCCAGTGGCGGTGCCGTTCGCATTGTGATGTCACCACCACATATTGATTTTTATTTAACTGAGGCATGTAACCACATTGTTTGGGCTTATTTAAAAGTTTTTGTTGTTGGTTTCCAAATTGTTGTTGACGCATACTGAATTGCTGAGGTTTATTAAATGCTTGTGGTTGCATTACGAACTGTTAGGGGCGCATATTAAATTGTTGCAGACTTAAACCATATTGTCGCGGGCTGAAGCCAATTTGTTGTGGGCGGTTATTAAAATTTTGTTAATTATTATTAAATTGAGGTAGTTTTGATTGGAACACTTGTGAAAATCTAAAATTAAATTTGTTAGGGGTTAATTCGGGTCTATTGACGATTGGTGCAATTGAATTAAAATTATATAATTACAATTAAACGAAGGATTAATAATTGGTAAGCCTGGTGGCGTTGGTTTGTTACTAGGATTACCATATATTTTATTACGGAAGGTATAGTGCTTATGAAAGTTGACTTCATCCATGATCTTCCATCATGACACTAAAAGCCTCAGCCTCTTCTAGTGTACTGGGCGCCTTTAATGCGCACTATATTCGCTGGCAAATTTTACAAAAAGACATTTAAAGACGTGTCATTATATATATATATATATATATATATATATATATATATATATATATATATATATATATATATATATATATAATTTTGCTACTCTTTACATTCTGATTGGTTAATCTACTTAATTTCGATATTGAAAACACTAGGTACGGATTGGATCCTTTTACAGAAATCTAAATATGACTCGTTGTTTCCATCAAGTTTTATAGCAATGTAGCTGCTAGGGTCTCCAAAATGCGATTTAGTAGTTCTTTAAAATCTTCCCGACATTTAATATTCTCACGCTTGCTAAATAGCTATTCGTTATTGCATATATTACATACAAATTTTGTTCATCGGATCCCCTAAATTTGTGGCGTAGCGTGCCTTAGATGGGCCCTGTATCAAAATTTGTTGGGGGCCCAAATGAAAGGCCCAAAACCGCATTTGCAGGAATTGAACTAATTATATATTGAATATAAGTGTATATGACTGCCTTGTTGGTCTAGCGGTTGGAGTAGTTCGACTGCTGATCATGAGTTCCTGGGTTCGAATCCAGGGTTGAGCCAAAAAATCTATTATTGAGTTTTTCTGTTAAGAAATTCTCAGTAGCTGCCCGGTCAGGAAGTTGGCGGTCTCACCCCCGTGCCTCGGAAAGCACGTAAAGCCGTTGGTCCTGCGCCTGATCTCTCTCCGGTCGTGTCGGTTTACCGTCCCATCGGATTATGAAAGGGAATAGAGAGTGCACCTGTGCTTGCGCATGTACTTGGGCACTATAATCCTGTCCTGCGCCGTTGGCTAGCCTCCGTTGAGGCAGGCCGTCGTGACCGAAATTCAGTCTGGAGGACATTATTATAAGTTAATAATTACTATTAATACTTTTAGGAACTGAGTTAGCCAAACAATTCAAATCAAATGTACACTTTTCTTGTCTTGTTCGGCGAACTTAATAGGTCGAGGAAAAGGTTTCTTCGTATTTCATATACACATTTTTTTCAAAGTTTTATTACATGTAGGTACTTATAACATATATATGTGCTATTGTTAGATAACTCGTTGCCATCTTGTAGGTAGATGACATAAGGCTGTAGAAATTTTGGGATTTTTCATCAAAAAATGCGACCTAGTCGCGTTTTTTGATTTGATTTTGACAGTCCTCTCTTGATGTTAACATAACACTACTCAAGAAATTCTGAATAGATCGAAACAGGTGAAAATCAGAGGGAACTATATGATGGATGCATGTGAGTGGCTAAAGATCTGTGTGGTCTGGCGTTATCATGATGAAAGACCACTCCTTTTCTGTTGGTCATTTACGGCCGTTTGCTCAATTTCTTGCTTGAGTCTTACTAGTTGTTGGCGGTAGAGATCCGAATCCGATGTTTTTACCCAGATGTAAAAGCTCATAATAAACGAAGCTTTTCTAATCCCACCATATACACAGCACCACCAATCCGGGTTTCGCTACAGTCTGTGGACTTGACTACGCTTTGACCATGATCTTTTTTAGCACAATCTTGTTTTAGATGATCCAGTCTCATCATCAGTGATTAATCTTTGCAAAAATGGTTCAGTTTTATTACGTTTGAATAGAGAATCGCAAATGAGTATACGGTTTCTTTCAGTGAGCTCGTATGGTTCCTCAATATCTATCTAATGTATTCGAAGTAGTTGTCATACTTCGAATACATTACTTAGATTTCAGAGGCTCTAAAATCTTTGTTTAGTTTGAGACATTAATATATCTAAATAGCAATAGTACACATTGACTTTAAAGTACGATTCCAAGTATGAAATTCTCTCACCTTCTAATATTCTTCATAAAAAACGCATCGTTATCTTCTTTCTTTTATTTTTAAAAGCAGTTTTTACACCCAACTCTTTTGCTAATCTCTAGACTTGGATCTGTTATTTCGCTCAGTATATTCAAAAGATTACTTAGTAAAATGTTAGCTTTCTTTAAGTCATTATTTTCATGCTGTAGAGCTTTAGAAAAAGGATTAATGATTTCAAATAGTGAATAAAAAAGGCGACAAGCACCGAAATTGTAGCTGTTTAAAATGATAAATATATTTTTACATTCGTCACTTTTTCCTTTTTAGTGGAAATTAAATTTAGTTGGTACAAAGTTTTCATTATTAATATAAATCATTATCAAAATAATTTTTCCTCATAGCTAATAAAGCGTCGTTTCTTGAAGACCATCTATTAGTACACCTTTTTAAGGCTATTTTTATATTATTTGAATGAATAGTTCCTCAGCATTGATAAATGTTTTATACTATTGCTAAAATAAGTACTATATTTTTTGGGTTATTCCGTTTATCAACCCCAAAAATCCACCCTAGAGTGGATACTAGCAAACGCGTGTTCGTCTAACCATGGTGGGACCAATTCCAATTTTGTTAAAATGTTGCCAATTCCAAGTTCATCTAACCATGGTGGGAAAGGAGACGGAGTGATGGGAAAGGATGCCATCTAATATAACCTACAAACATGCGTTTGGCGCAACCAGATAACCGGAGTTCACTTTTATTTGTTCTTCCGACTTTTTGACCAAGTACAGTTTGATACACACACCCCTTAATTATTAATTAATTATTAATAACTAAACAAGTAATCAGAAAACCTATTACGTATTGCCGTTACTGTCACCGTTACTGCTTTTAAAGTCCATGCATTATATGTATTGCAAAATTAAAATAAAATTAAATAAAATTAAACTTCCTCGTTTTAAATAATATTATTGAGTAATTTATAAATTCTGCAATTTGTCCAGGCAATTACCAACACTAATTTCATTATTAGGTGGACGTAATCTAATATCCTGGATATAATCGTCACTTTTAATGTACATTTGCTATGGTATTCTAAATTTCTTTGCTACAACAGATGTTTAGTAAAGAATTAGGCGTTTTTTGCAATGATTCCAAAAAAACGTGACTAATGAATGTTTGTCTTCATTTTAAATAATTTTAAGCCAAGATTCCAATGAATATTTCTAGACCTCTACTAATTATCTCCTTGGGCCAGTTTTTATCATATTTCTATAAAAACACAGTAGAGGGAGAAAATCGAAAAAAATAATAATATTATATGAATTCCGATTATCCACCCCGTCTTGGCAGCCATTATTTCTAGGAAACTATTTATTTATCCCCTAAACATACAGCTATAATATCCTAGTTTAAGGGCTAATGATCAATGTAAATTTTGTGTATGTAATATGTTTATCAATAAAGATTATTAATATTAATATTATTTATTCTGCGGTCTAGAGTGGATAGAACTACACGCGTTTCCGAGTATACACCCTAGGGTGGATTTTTTAGGGTGGATAAACAGAATAACAATATTTTTTCCAAAATATCAAAAAAAAATGACACTTCAGGAACGAATTTCGTAGCATCGTTTAAAATTAAATTTATTGCGTGTGCCCCACGATAAACATAATCGGTATTTAGTTCATGCTCTTTTATAAGGGTTTGTAATCCTCCATATACAACCAACACATCTGCCCCATCGTTACCCTGTCCTCTACATTTGGACAAATCAATTCCATATTCTTTTATGATATTTAAAATTACAGTTTTAAATCCTGTACTATAATCGGATACTGCTATAAACCCCTAAAAGAACTGGCAGATTTTTATTTCTTTAGGTACATTATCATAATTTTCTGTGATTGATATAAAAACAACAGAAAATGTGAAATACGTCAATTTTCAGACAGGTCCTCTTTAGGCACGTTGTGCATTATTTGACAATATGATTTTTTTCTCCGGAAGTACGGCCTAAGAGTTAAGTGAGATTGTGGATAATATTTTACGAATTTTTGCTTACATACGTTCCCGTATCATTGATACGGCTGATACGGCGATAGCTACGCCCCTGACTCACATTTAGGAATAAAAATATTTAATTGATGTGCTATCACCGTTAAATATCGGTACAATTTTAAACATTTCATTAGGAATCATCTTAACTTGCACTTGATCCTCCACTTTATACCTACAACTTTATTGTATAATATAACTGTATACGAGCTTGAGGTTCGTGACAATAAAAATTGCCGATAAAATTACCTAAATTAACACTTTAATTTACTTTACACAAATTAAAACTAAAAACACTAATAATTAAACACACTAATTCACTTAATTCCGCTCCGAAGCTTCGCTTGTGTCGCTGAGTTCAACTCTGCTTCGATCGCATCTTGCAGCGCCTACTTATATAAATTAGCAAAATATCCAGAATGTTCAAGTAAACACGCGCAAGGTACCGAGAATTCGAGTTTTAAACTTCAAGAAGTTTAGTTCTTCGGTTCGAGACTAGAACTGCCCCCTCCTAAGACATGCTCGTCCCGAGCATTATCGGTCCCATAATAACGCGCTAGGCGATCCACATGGACGATCTTAGGAGTCCCTCTTGCGCCTTTCTGTAACGGCTCCGCAATGTCAAGGGCTGTTCTATCCCGTGGTGCACCAACATTGTACAATTTCGGTGCTCCTCTACTACGTGTCTGAGGTCCCCGCACGGCCGCACAACTTGTACATGTACGACACCAATCCTCGACATCGTCACGATAATGGACCCAGTAAAACTGTTCTCGGACCTTCAGTAGAGTTCGTTTAACTCCCAGATGGACTCTTGAACGACCATTATGGCACAGCTGTAGAACATTCGGCACTTTAGCTTTAGGGACAACCATTTGCAAACGACAGCTGTCCCTTCGACCATTGTCCCATTTACGGCACAGGACTCCATCCTGAATCAGCAAGCTGTCCCATTGGGCCCAATAGCTTTTCGTGGTTGAACTCATCGCTGAGACGTCCCTCCACTTAGGCTTGGTAGCACGGGCCTTCATCCATCCCAGAATCGGCTTGATGTCCGGATCTTCCTGCTGTGCATGTCGTAGGCTGTCCTTCCACCCGTTGCTGAGGTTTTCTGTCCTGAGCATCCTCACGGATACCACTTCCTTACTCTCTTGCCTACTACAATGGTTGCAATCTTCAGGACAAGGTCTTCTTGTCAATGCATCTGCGTTGCCGTGAGATTTCCCCCTGCAGTGTCTGATAGTAAAGTCGTATTCCTGCTGCTGCTGGGCGGTGCTGTTAGCCGCACTTCCTTTCTGAGACCGTTCACCTTCCCTTCCTGGGGTGTGCTTAGGGCAGCTGGACCGAAGATGGCCCCTTTCCCCACAGCCATAGCACCTAGGGCTGTATCTTTTATTGTGGTCGCGAACCGTAACTGCTGTAACCTCCCTAGCGTGAGGTGAACGATGATCCTGTCGCCGCCAGGCAGTGCCGTTAGCTGTACTACACTCTCGAGATCGATCAACTCTCCTTTCCACGGTTAGTTTAGGGTAGCTGGATCGAAGATGGCCCTTTTCCCCGCAGCCATAGCACCTAGGGCTGTATCCTTTGCTGCGGTCACGGTCTGTAGCTGCTGCAACCTCCCTGACGCGATGGGAACGATGATCCTGCCGCACGGCTTCCACCTCCAGTGCATGGGCCAAGGCGTTCTTAAGCGTCTCGTGGTGCCCGAGCCTCACAGCAGCTCTGACTTCCAGGTCACGGATGCCGTCGATGAATGTCTGCACCAGGTTCCCTTCAATGAGCGCAGGTACAGACCGGTATGCTTTTCGCACCAGCTTCTCCACCTCTAGAGCCCACTGCTGCAGGTTTTCGTTGATGCGCTGCACGCGATCTTTAAGCTGCGCACGAAAGACGTGTTCCAGGTGAGCGTCACCATATCTCGCCTCCAATGCCTCAAGGAGTTGCTCATAAGTCACTTCCTCACCGAGAGCTTCCAGAACTGTTAAGGCCTGGTCGCGCAGGCCTAGTGTGAGAGCAGTCATGGCCTGACTTTTATTCCAGCCGTTCGCCTTCATAACAGCCCCGAACTGGATTTTGTAGGCTGACCAGGAAGAAGTCCCGTCGAACGGTGGCACCTTGAACCCACGTAGCGAAGGTGCTGTAGCTACTACGGGAGCTGTCGTTCCATCCCCAAGTTTGAGGTCCTTCAGCGTTTTCTTCACGTCAGCCATCACGTTGTCAACCCGATTGTTCACATGGTTGATTCGGGTCTCATGTTATTCGATTCGGGTTTCAGCTTCCGACAGGCGGTTGTCATGTTGAGCAACCCTATCCTTCACCTCCCTTATCTCTTTCCCAAAGGTAGCGTGAAGGTCCTTCATGAGGAGCATCTGCTCTTCCAACCGACGAGCCTGTTCCGCCTGCTGATCTTCCAACCGACGGGCCTGTTCCTCCTGTCGGCGGGCCTGTTCCTCCTGTCGGCGGGCCTGTTCCTCCTGTCGGCGGGCCTGTTCCTACTGTCGGCGGACCTGTTCCTCTTGTCCGCTCTGCAGCTGCTCTTTTAACTGACGGACCTGTTCCTCCTGTCGGTGAGCCAGCTCCTGCAGCATCACCATCAGAGCACCTAAGTCGGGTGCTGCAGATGTAGGAGCTACTGACGGGCCTGCAGCCGGCGACTGTCCCTCCGACGTCTGCGGCGTTGCACCACCAAATCTTCGTTGGTCCGTCTCCTGCTGGCGTTGACTTCGAGTACGGACACCCTCCGTTTCCTCCTTAGGTAAAATCGGCATTATTTTATCCCACTTCTGACACCAATTGTTACGAGCTTGAGGTTCGTGACAATAAAAATTGCCGATAAAATTACCTAAATTAACACTTTAATTTACTTTACACAAATTAAAACTAAAAACACTAATAATTAAACACACTAATTCACTTAATTCCGCTCCGAAGCTTCGCTTGTGTCGCTGAGTTCAACTCTGCTTCGATCGCATCTTGCAGCGCCTACTTATATAAATTAGCAAAATATCCAGAATGTTCAAGTAAACACGCGCAAGGTACCGAGAATTCGAGTTTTAAACTTCAAGAAGTTTAGTTCTTCGGTTCGAGACTAGATGGCGCTAGTGCGCCGATTTTAGCGCGTAACAACTATAATATACGACGATAATAAAATTAACAAAATAATTCAAAGTTACAATAAAACACAGTCAATATAAATGTAAAACAATTAATAAGTAAGATACAAAATATCAAATAAATAAGACCTCAATAAAAATTTAGATGAACAAACATACACCAAATTAATAATTTATAATTGCTTTATTCCTCCAGGGCAAGCTTCTATCGCGCCGTTATTGCATGGACGCGATTACTTATCGAATTATTTCTAGTATATCTTTATGCAGCTAGATAAGTTTAAGTAAGCTTAAATAAGTTTCACAGATTTTTATATAAAACCAGATAACGTTATATCGCAAGAGTCTGTAAAAAATTGCAAAATAAGAAAGCCTTACCTTGCACTTGTATAAGACACTCTCATTCTGTGACTTCTGCTAACCTGGATAAAGGAAGCAAAGATATGTGGCACACTCCACTAGGGTCCATACTGTTTTTGCCAGACGTCAGTACACCATACAATCAATATACATGAATTTTAAATTAAATATATATCCTTACATTTACTTATACGAACTCCCCTGTAACACGAACTCCCCCTGTAACACGAACTATTTGTCTGATTTTTTTTGTGACGAACATGTCGTATTAACGAGGGTTTACTGTATATACATACACACACACACACACACTCACTGGGGTGGCCATCTCTCCTATAAGATGGCCATATGGGAGGAAACATAGGAAAATCGACACTTCAAACCTCAAAAATTGTCTCCAGAAAGGGAATAAGACAAGATGACTAGACTGAATAGTCTAAGCCTGAACTATCTAGCCACCTTGTTTTCTTCCCCTTCTTTTGAAATGCATAATGTTAATGCCACATGGGTGACATTTGTCTTCTAATACCGTGCGCCAAACACTTGTATACGGTGCACTGAATCACACACGCGCACGCCTGCATCCATATGCACGCACGCTCAGGACTACGACGGAATGCCTCGTTTCCAGTAAAAAGGGTCTCCGGTTCTCACCATACGAAATACAGCAGCATTGAGCAGCCATTTAACGCGGGTATTCTGTGAGAGCGTGGTCCTTCCCCGGTCGAATCGACCCATTAGTTCTACAACCAATATATAGCTGCATTGTAGCTCTACCACGTAAAAAAAAATAAATAAAACTAAGATGAAAGTAAGATGTCCGTACAGAAGCTCATGTACTCCAATAATAGCAAACTTATTCTAATACATCTTTCATGCAGACCTAATTACATTTGCTTACTCAAGTGTCGCGATATAGGCCACACACAGAGTGCAAAGTCAGCAACAGCATTTACACTTGTATATCAATCTGTGTGGAGTTGAATCCATGACCACCTTCCTTATTCGCAATTCCTTCTAAATAACAGTTCTTTGCTCAAAAAGGTTGTAAAAAATCGCTTCCAGCCGGGATAGCACGGGCAGGAGACAAAAATTTTATCCCCCGATTATATCTACTGACAAGAGATGAAATTGCCTTATCCCTATGCCAGAATTTTATCCACGCTGCGAGCATGGGCCTATGGTGGATATAATATCCACAGTAGATAAAATAAACCGACATGACCGGAGAGAGATCAAGCGCAGGACCAACGGCTTTACGTGCTCTCCGAGGCACGGGGGTGAGACACCGCCAACTTCCTGACTCCGGGCAACGACTGAGAATTTCTTGACGGAAAAACTCCATAATTAATTTTTTGGCCTCACCCGGGATTCGAACCCAGGACCTCATGATCAGCAGTCGCACTACTACAACCACTAGACCAACGAGGCAGAGCCCTATACAGTATATTATATATATATATAAAAAACATAGTATAACTGTTTTTTATTGCACTAGAGTATAGGAAATTTCATATTAATTCTATAATGCCAAACTTCTTCATAGAATAGTAGTCTCTAAATATAAGTTTTAATGGTTTAAAGTGCTGTGGGTGTGCACGGTCGAATCTGACAGTTTGAATTTTGACGAAACAGCGCTGCGGTCGAATTCGACCGCTTAGAGATTGAAGGGTTTTGAATAGCCTCGTGAATGATCCTATTTTTTTAGGATACGCAAAAAGATGTAAGCACAAACCCGCGTTAAAGAACATTTGACTGACGTGAAGCACCGATGCTCCTGAAAGTCTGTAATTTTAAATTAATAAAATTAAATCCAAACCTAAGTATACTTCCTACTGCAAGATGAAGTCTTGTAGTAGGTGGTGTACTTGGGTTTATACTATAATGTGGCGTCAACCTGCTTACGACGTCCAATATACGGACGTCAAATAGGAGACTTAGCGCAATGTTCGCAAATTGTCATGCTGATCACAGAAATGTCAAAATCTAAAAAAAAATTGGACGTCATTTTTCTTCCAATCTTGCTGTACTGAATTTTTACGTAGTTCCTCTAATTTTCGTTGCAAAAAGAATAGCGCTGCTGTCGATTTGTGAATACTTTCATTTATGGCCGTATTTGACTTCCGCACAAAATTAGAAGATGCGACGTTGCCGTTCCGTCGCCGTTGCCAAAGTGTTACTTGTATTTGGTGATATATGGTTATGACTGCCTCGTTGGTCTAGTGGTTGCAGTAGTGCGACTGCTGATCGTGAGGTCCTGGGTTCGAATCCCGGGTCGGGCCAAAAATCAATTATTGAGTTTTTCTGTCAAGAAAATCTCAATAGCTGCCCGGAGTCAGGAAGTTGGCGGTGTATCACCCCTGTGCCTCGGAAAGCACGTAAAGCCGTTGGTCCTGCGCCTAATTTCTCTCCGGTCGTGTCGGTTTACCGTCTCATAGGACCGTGAGAGTGAGGGAATAGAGAGTGCACCTGTGCTTGCGCATACACTTGGGCACTATAATCTCCGTTGAGGCAGGCCGCCGTGACCGTAATTCGGTCTGCAGGACATTATTATATGGTTTGTACTGCGCTTGGTACTAGTAATTTTACTTTTAAACTTGTTTTCTTAACCTTATATTTACTTACACATAATATGGATGTCCGAATATCCTAAAACTTTCATACTGAATGATTTTTGAATTAAGTTATATTTTTATAAATGTAGATGCGGACGTCGGCTTATCGGTTTATTTCATGATGCACTATATTTTAACATTTTACATTTGGTATTTCGTCAGCAACCCATTATTCTCTTTGAGTATAAGTTACCTTCTGGTTGAGTACAGGAAGATGGACTCAATTGTAGATATTGACAGGTTTCATAGAAGTTTGTTTTATTATATTGTGACTAATAACCTAATACGGTCTGGAGAAGAAACTCATTTTAATATAAGATTTTACGGCATTCACTGCCAATAGGTTGTTAATTTCTACAATAGAATAAATACATTCATACTGAATGATATTTGACGTCCATATTTTTGAATTTTGTTATATTTCTTTATGTGGACGTCAGATTATCGGTAAAGTTTAATACCGCACGATATTTGACGTCCATATAACCATGAATATATTTATATTTTAATTCCTTGTGTATAACAACACATTAATGATCATTGGTTTAATGACATTTTTCGCTTTTGTTTTATTCGTATTTTAGTGTAGGGAGGCCATGCAGTGTAAAATAGTCACTTTGGTGTTTTATAAAATGTTTCATTCTAGAAATGATAAAACGCCTAGAAGCTTAGAAAACGTGAGTGAAAAATTAAATTGTATTTCAACTAACTGCAAAACCAAACATAATATCATAATTTAACAAAAATAGCCTTTCACAAAAATGAATATAGTTGAGTAGAGTAATTTCCTATAGATTAGGTACAATAATCGCACTCATCCTTAAGATGCAGTGAGAGCACCAAAACTCAACACCATCAAGTAAACAAATTATATTTTCGGAGTTATTCATGTCAGCAACAATATGCCACGGTTTATTGTAGAAATTAACAACCTATTGGCAGTTAATGCAGTAAAACCTTATATTAAAATGAGTTTCTTCGCCAGACCATATTAGGTTATTAGTCAGAGGTTATTAGTCACAATATAATAAAACAAACTTCTATGAAACCTGTCAATATCTACAATTGAGTCCATCTTCCTGTACTCAACCTATACTCAAACAGAATTATGGGTTGCTTACGAAATACCTAACAAGAGTTCTTTTAGGCAGATCAGTACCAAATGTAAAATGTTAAAGTATAGTGCAGCATGAAATAAACCGATAAGCCGACATCCGCATCTAAATTTATAAAAATATAACTGAATTCAAAAATACGGGTGTCAAATATCATTCACTATGAAAGTTTTAGGATATCGGACGTCCATATTATATGTAGATAAATGCAAGGTTAAGAAAACAAGTTTAAAAGTAAAATTACTACTAGGTACCAAGCGCAGTATAAACCATATAATAATGTCCTGCATACCGAATTACGGTCACGGCGACCCGCCTCAACGGAGACTAGCCATCGGCGCAGGACAGGATTATAGTGCCCAAGTGTATGCGCAACCACAGGTGCACTCTCTATTCCCTCATTATCATAATCTGATGGGACGGTAATCTGGCACGACCGGAGAGACATCAGGCGCAGGACCAATGGCTTTACGTGCTATCCGAGGCACGTGGGTTACCGGGACACCACCAACTTCCTGACTCCGGGCAGCTATTGAGAATTTCTTGACAGAAAATCTCAATAATTGATTTTTTGGCCCGACCAGGGATTCGAACCCAGGATCTCACGATCAGCAGTCGCACTACTACAAGCACTAGACCAACGAGGCAGTCATAATCATATATCACCAAATACAAGTAACACGTTGGCAACGGTGACGGAACGGCAACGTCGCATCTCCTAATTTTGTGCGGAAGTCAAATACGGCCATAAATGAAAGTATTCACAAATCGACAGCAGCACTATTATTTTTGCAACGAAAATTAGCGGAACTACGTAAATATTCAGTACAGCAAGATTGGAAGAAAAATGACGTCCAATTTTTTTTAGATTTTGACATTTCTGTGATCAGCATGACAACTTGCGAACATTGCGCTAAGTCTCCTATTTGACGTCCGTATATTGGACGTCATTAGCAGGTTGACGCCACATTATATGTAAAATTGGCCATAGTGGATGTACAATAAATTACGGGATGTATACCAATTTAATAAAATATTATATATATATATACAATATTTTATATAAATAGTTCTGACTTTTGTTGGCTCGGTCGGGCTGTTCCAAATCTTGATTAAAATTTTGTGAAAAAATATTTGAGCTAATATTAAAATTGCTTAAATTTTTTTATACTGAAAGTATATCTGGCACTATCAATACATGTTACAACATAGTTAATTATTCTTTAAAACATAATTATTAATGAAAAATAAAAAAATATTTTTTTTTACAAAATGTGAAATTTTTACCTGCACAAAGGCACAATATATAGTCCAATACTTAAATAGGGGGCTGGTGGCACAGAACACTATTGTGAAAGTATGTAGAATGTAAAGTAAACATCTTGCCTTTGGCCAATCTTTTGCTCTAGCTTGTTTTCAAATAAAACAAAATATCCGGTAATCACTTATATTTTGATGCTCATAAAATAAATAAAAAATCACCAGTGCTCAATTTCTATTTTAGACAGCAAGAAATCAGTATAGCACATTATATAGCTGTGTCTCACATTAGTTGAAGCTCATCTTTTAAAATAGAAATTAAGCTATAACTCATTGGCTCTTCACAATTTTGACTATCTTTTCTGGTCTCCCAAGTCTTCAATACTATCTTCATCAATCTGAAAAAAAAGGTATTTGATGGTGAAGTTTTAAAGGTGAATTTTTGTTTAAAAAAAAAAAAAAAAAATTTAAAAAAAAAGTGAATTTTTGTTATAAGGCACTGACTTATATTTAAATAATATCTGGCGCAATACATATAGGTGGTATAAAATAAGACAGGTGACTTGAATGCAGTGTCACAAACATGGGAACAATTACAATACATCCAGACTCATAAACCAAACATATACATTATGGCACTAAAACATTCAATAAAAAATATTACTGGAATCATTTATGTGACTAAGGAACGATTTTCAACAGTTAGGTAAATGTTGCCTAAGGCGTAATCTATAAATTGAATGAATATAAAAGTAAAAAAAAAATTATATTTTATTCCCACAACTGTAATGAAAAACCCTTTTTAATTTGTTTGTTTATCCTATGAATAACTTATCTGAGGATTGAAATACAACAAACAAATATTTAAAAATCTTAAAAATGAATTGACTTATATCCACTCAATAAAATAAAACGTGTCCTACCCAGTCTGAAGAGTACCTCCCGGCTTCCCTCAATTGCATGTACTATTCTCGTCACCACTAATCCCAGCAATACCACTCCAAACACCACCACACATCACCATTTATACAACAAGAAAGACACACTGCCCTTGATAATATGACACATGTTTCACCTTACACGAGGCATTCTCAGGTAATGTAGACTCTACTAGACCACTATAGTCTCATTTTATTAAATTGTGCATGTATAAGCAAATTAATTTATAAGATTACCACAAAGTAACATCTGATTCTATTATTTACCTTCAAACAAATATTTATCATTCTAATTTAAATAGTCAAAATTAGTATTAATGATTATCCTTAATTAATATATGTACATACTATAAGAATCTCCCTTTCAAGATAACATTTGCTTCACATAACCATGTTTTTATATAAAAGATATTTGAGTAACTGTTTTAGATTAGAATGCTTCATATAGTGTCCAAGCAAGAATGAGTAAAAAACAACAATAACAAGCAAAGGAAGTAGTGTTTCAATGAACTTCATAATTTATTATAAAATTTATTTAAAGCTTAGGATACTTAAACTATTATAGCATTACCTCTGGCCATTTTTCTGGTATAACATCAAATAGATCATCTTTAACATCCCCTTGAATAACTATTTCATCATCTCCAGTAACAGAAGAACCACAAGCAAATTTAGTACCAAAAAATTTTGCAGCAACTTTAAGATCAATGTCTGAAACATATATTTTACAAATTAAATTTCTACAAAACTCATTTAATATTATGGTTAATGGAATATATCCATAATATGTTCCTAAACAAGAAAACAACTTCATTTAAATAGGTAATCATATTGATTTTAGTGTTGAAATAATATTTTAAAAGCTTACCAAATGTACTTAATCCAGAAACAACAGTTACAGACTTCTTTTTTCCTCGCGGTGCGCGGGATATTTGTACAAGTTTAGGTACATCCTCCTTTTTTTTTGATTTGAGCATACCTTTGCCTCCCCTTTTTTGGCGTTTCTTTTCTTCTTCCCCACCGGCATTTTCTTCTTCATCTACAGAAAATATTACGTAGGTATTGGTCACTTTTGTATTATAGGATATTTATAAACAATTTGAAATACACTTAACCTAACTTTTTTAATCTTAAAAAAATCTACACATATATTTACCTATCTTCACTTTCTCAAATTCTGTTGGCAAATTCTTCTCAAGCCACTGTTTACATTTATCGTATTCAGGATAATATTCACAATACTCAATAGGCATTGAGCAATTTCCACAATACTGCACCTTTATAGGGTATGTTACTCCTTCACGAGGACCCATGGTTAAATCTCTGTCGGCCATTATCTAATGATTTCTAAGTTAAATTCAGATTATCGCATACTAATTTCAGTTATTTTATTTGTCTACTTTTGTAATTTCGAAAAAAGGAAAGAAAAACCTATCTCTCATTCGTAAAGCTAATCTAACTTAGCTGCCTCTAAAAAAGTACTCTGTGCTTAGATGTCAGTGTCAGTGTCATTTTTTGTAACTGGCTTTACGGCTCTGGGTTCTAGCCCTTCTGAGCCTATCATTTCTTTTCAGAATTTTCATTTTTATATATTTTTTCTTCACAATATGCTGATGCGTTACATTGTAAAGTTTTGGGGAGTTTTGACGACAGCTCAAACTAACGGACAGTTGATGATGACAGCCACCTTCATAAGGCGCCCATGCGATCAAAATAACTTTAGGTTTATTTCCACATCAAAGCACTTGTTTCGTCGTTTTCTCTAATAGTTCACACGCGCAGACATTTAATTCACAAAATCACATCACTTTTAAGAATCAAAATCCATTTCAAACCATTATTTAAGCGACAAAACAGGAGCGACAATCCGTCTACGGCCAAGTTCCCACCAAAACTCTCCTGTCAGTGTCATTCCTGTATCCTGTCTATGGAGTGTAGAGCAGTATCTAGTTAGTTTGTGGTGTAGAGGTAAGGAGTACGGACTCTGAAAAAAATAGTATCCGCAGGAAAGCCAATAGATCTAGTATAAATTTCAGTAGAGTCTATACTAAATCTATGAGGAAAGCGCTAAATAAGGGTGGCGCCACTGTAGCTACAGTCTAAACTTTTTTATTTGCAAAATATCAAAATTAACGAAATAATTGAAAATATTCTATATTTCGAAAAGTATATAAAATAAATTTTAACCAAAAATAGACGCGTTTTATTATTGACGACGTCTTTAGAATTTATCTGTGAAATGTGCAAATATCAGGATTTCTATTATTTACACCACAGTCACTCACAGAACATGTAACCATTTTGGAAAACTATGAATTACAAAAATTAAAACTATAATAATCTAAAAAATTTCAAAAGATCTAGGAGCTTACTTTTTGCGTGCCGACTTGTGATTCAAAGTTGGTTACAAAGTCATGAGGTTTGCTATCCTTTTCTATTTTGCTATATTGTCAAAAGAAATTTTCACTTACACTACGTGTGAAGTGAGAAGAAGTAATAGACGGACTATTACTAAACCAATAAGACTTATATTTAGAGACTACTTTTCTATGAAGAATTTTGCCATTATAAAATCTATACAAAATTCTCTATCCTCTGGTCTAAAGAAAAGTCAGGTTTTACTCTGTTACAAAAAGACTTTTTTGTATTTTGATAACAAAACGGATACATACTGTTACGCGGCTAAGTTGACATCTGTCACTAGCGCCATCTAGTGTTGGGTAACGGAGCCAGGGGAGAGCTTTCCAGAAAATGACATCACTAATCTTTCAGCCGACAGCGCCATCTGTTGTCGAAACAAAGAACTAAGCTTCTGGAAGCTCTCTCGAACTTTCCGCGCTTTGTCGATTGGTGCGCGCATTTATTTGAATGTTCTGGATGATTCGGTACAAATGTGTATTTATAGGCGCTGCAAGGTGCGATCGGGGGAAGTATTGAATTTGGCGAGACAAGCGAAGCTTCGGAGCGGAATAAAGTGAATTAGTGTGCTTAATTATTGGTGTTTTAAGTTTTAATTTGTGTAAAGAAAATTAAAGTGTTAATTTAGGCAATTCTATCGGCAAGTTTTATTGTCACGAACCTCAAGCTCGTAACAATACCAAGCGGATGTCGGCAGCGTGAAAATCACTATTATTTATATACATTACTCGAAATTATTTACGTAAAAAGATAAATTATATTCACACAAAAACTTTCATACCAATTTTATAACCAAAAATCAACACAACAAAACAAAATAATATCCACAAGAAAATGGCGTACGTAATGAACATAGATTATAAATAAATAACCATGGAGTAACTGAGTTTTTATTGCACTAAGGGATAGCAAATTTCATATTGAGCGTATAATGCCAAACTTCTTCATAGAAAAGTAGTCTCCAACCATAAGTATTTATGGGTTAAAGTGCTGTGGGTGGGAGCAGCCGAATTCGGTCACTTGGTATTTGACGGAATATCGCCGCGACCGAATTCGGCTGCTTGTTAGCTAAGAGGTTAATGAGGTGCATATCGGTTAATAATCCGTAATAAAATAAATTACAACTCCGTAGTAGCTAGCTAAGCGTTTGGCTGCGGCACTGCGGGACCGTGTGCTTGGTTCCATAAGGGACTTTTTTTTAGAAAAGCGACGATAACATAATAAACTTGACTTCTAAACCAAGACTGAAAATTTTACTGTTTATCACAATATTGCTATAAACATACTCTCTGTCTCGCTCTATCTATAACTGCTCAAATGCTCACCGCTCCATAAATACGAACATCGGCGACAGCAACTACTTTAACGGTATATCGACTTCCGAAAAAGGCTTTTGCATATAGTCAAAGAAGCTAAGCTTGTCTGCAGTCCTATAAACAGCGACATGCGAATATTCAGTGAACGGTGTTTGAATGGTAATTCCGAATCTGAATATTGAACGTCAACAACATGACACGAATTCAGTTTAAAGGACCAGTCCTGTAGATTATCGGATACGACTGGATATTGCAAGGTGACCTCCAAAATGGTGTTGCCATAATTTGCTACGCAGGTGGCACAAGTTGTCGGTAGATTGAGAATGTTGGTATTAAAGGTGGCGCTAAGTAATTCAGAGGCCAATTGCTTTCATGGGCCTAGAAGGGTGTCTCCAAGAGCGTTCCATATAGTTTTCAGTGATATCTGTATTGAGCTGAAGTTCAATATTAGGTATCTCGGAATTATTCTTGATAGCCGCTGGAAATTCCGCAACATTTTGCCCGCCTAGGCCCCGTATTAGTACGGGGCCCAGGCGGGCGAAAGGTGCGGGTGCAGTAGCTGCCTTAAGGTGACTTCTCCCTTAACTCTGGGAAAGGATTCCACATGCCGCCGCCTATAATTAGGACTGGTGCAATATTGAGCATTATATAGAGTCTCTATGTAACGGAGGAGGCCTTGGCATAAGGAACATTACTTCCTTGAAAAGACCTTAGAGGATGATGTCTTTTGAAGCGGCATTTGTACTGGTAGGATCCCCTGATCTAATCTGAGGCTGAGACCGAGGCTGATCGCCCGCCGCAACCTTTCGCCTGGTGCAGGTGCTTTGTGGACATGGGTATTTTGGAAAATAGCGACCTTTGCAGTATTGCTAGAAGAGAGCCGACAACTGAGGCCTACACTAAGGTAGCGACAAAGACATTGAGCATTGCCTCGCGAGTCCCCGCTTGGGATGGGCTGTGTCTTCATCTTGTAGCGAAAATGATGGACGACGTTTTGTATCCTTCCCCGGATTAGGCTGATGTGAGAAGGTCACAGAAGGGGGCATCGGAGAGGAAGCGAAAAATAACGACAGATGACTCAATTCGCAAGTGGAGAACCCGGCGCCACGGGAGATCATAGCAAGCTCTCCTTCACCTCTTCCCCTGATTAACGTCTTGGTGGTTTTTCGTTGTCTTATATGTTAGGCCTTGAATTGGCGCATGTGGCGTTTGTCCCGTGAATATCTATATTAAGAAGAAGTGAAGAACTCCAACTCCACTCCAAAATCGAGAAGGAACCTATAAGTCACCGTCATCGGGGCTGCGGTAGCGTGCGAAAGCGTTCTCGTAGCCCATGCAAAGGGCGAAGTGATAACTTAGGGTTTTAACTGATAGTAGTCCGGTATAACCTGCCTGTCGCCCCTACTGTAGACAAGTGTTCATAAGGATTTACTCACATACAAAAAAGATTATAGCAGATTAGAACAAATAAAGAATGAAAAGGAGTAAATCAAAATCGTATGCGAAATCTGGTGGATAATTTAAAGACTTCTTATGTAAAGTATCAATTTAATCTAGAAATATTGATACAAAAAATCACATCGTTAAAACTTTGGTATAAATTAACTTTATATTTAACTTTATTCTTTGAATAGTAGCAGCAAACACATAAATAGTATTATAGCCTTCGGTACTAATATTACATAGCTATATCAGTACAGTTGAGTGAGATTATGAGATGAATTTGTTTTATAGTATGTAGGTATTTAGTAGAATGTTTTTATACAAAAATAATAGGACCAATAGACAAATTTCATGTTTGTAAATTTACCATTAAATATAATTTCATTTAAATAATTGGAAATTTAACCATATTATTAACAGTTTGTATTTTATATAACCAAGTTATAATAAGAAGAATATAACAGGAATACTCTAGAATTCTTGTTATATTATACTTATATAATTGTATTTATTTGAAACTTAAAATTATGAGCTACTTTTACTATTTATAATTTGGGATAATACCCCACGTACATAAACATAATAATTTAATTTAAATAATTCTTCTACATTTGTGCTACTATGCCGAATGATGTATAATGTACATAGATATTATATACATTCATCATTGACTATCTCTACCTACCTTACACTTTTCACACGGTTTCATCTTTTGACAAAAAAGACGAAACATCTCGACATAATTTCCATTTCGGAAAACATTTTGTTTTCTGAAATATTATTGCTGTGAATTGTTTGCTTTTCTAATGGACTGATATTATATGTCATTAAGATGCCTATTTTATTACGTCACGTTGTTCGTGCGGACACAATCTGGAGTAGATAAAAACAAGTTACTTTAGTTAGCATTACAAATTCAAACGGTAATTCGCGATAAAATTTTAATTTATAATATTGGCATTGTTATAATATATAAGAGCTGTACATAAGTTGTCTTTAAAAAGTATATGACCTAATAATATTGTATTAATCGTATAAAAAAAAACATTTTTCTAAAGTGACTTTTGAAGCTTAATGGATTGCTATAAATATTTAATTACAAAATCAACTGGATTAAACCATAAGTATTGAAACTAAGAAGTTGATCAGATAAATACTTAATTACAAAATCAACTGGATTAAACCATAAGTATTGAAACGATGAAGTTGATCAAGTACCTCGTTCCCATTCGTCTTTATAAATTGTTTGATATCGTTTAGGAAAATACTCAGAAGCAATGACCATAACGATCATACATATTATCAAAACTTTATTTTAAATTCATCCAATCTTTCTAAAGAGGTTTTAATGTTATTTCCTTACTGGCAACTTTATATTAAGGAAAAGAGGAAGAGGTACTTTCTCAAATACATAATATGTATAATAACCTATGAGGTACTTGTACGTGACGCTACTCTATACATTGCACTTGGAGTCTATTTTATACATCTATAATACTATCGTGCTTTTTATCGGAAGCTTTGAGTTTCTCTTGCATTTGTGTTAACATATCTTGCATGCGGCGGATCTGAAACATTAATTAGTATTTATTAGCTGCATAGCAATTGCTGCTATTAATTTCTGATTCATGACCCACAAATAAGTAACTAATGGAAAAATAAAGGAGCTTTCTTCCTCTAATCCGTTGTACTACAGGTGCTAACTGGACTAGCAATAGGGTAATAAAAATTTGCTATGAAATATGTCTAACCGTAATACGGTACAACGTGATCTTCAAAACTTTATATTGATAATATTAAGTTCACTATTACTTCCTCCAACATTTTCTTTTAGGGTTATTTTGTTTACATACACACATGTGCGCTATAATCCTGTCATGCGCGGTTGGCTAGTCTCGTTTTGGTCTAGAGGTCATTATTACATATTAAATATATCGGGTTTCTCCCGACACCCGATTTAGCACCTGAGTCATTTATTGAGAACTTTCTTCGGATAAGCCTCGGATGCCCTCACAACTAAAACAAATCCAAGAAAACCGGAATGATGTCATTCCCACCCCTATCTATATTTACGTTTAAAATTTATATCGGTCTTACACTTATAGGTACAGTATGTAATTAAAAACCAGTTGATCTTTATAGGGAAGTATAGCGAAATGTTTTTGGGTCGTTATTAAAGGGGCTTTAGGACCCCCACATATGTACATACGGAATTCCGTTACGGGATTCCGTTTCGGATTTCCGATTCGGGATTCCAAACGCAGCAAGTCCATATAAAATAAGGACCGGTCACACACTTACGAAGGTTTTTTGCGAGAAAGATTCCGTATGTGTGTGACAAACACATTAGTTCCGTTTCGGAATTCCAAAACGGAATTCCTTATGTAGTGTTTGGCGAGCCTTAGTGTTCACGATAGGTAACTTACTGAATTCAATCTTGTGAAAAAATGTTATTCACATCTGAACTAGCTCACATGCGCATCAGTAAGGCCGGCCACTTACATACGGAATTCCGATTGCCCACAAAATTTCGAACGGAAATCATTCCGATACTGATAACAGCCCGAATCTGCTCGTATGTTACATGACGATCATCTAATATAATAGTTCGCACAGCTGCGATGTTTTCAGGCGTGACCGCTGTTCTTGGTCGACCTGCAGAAGAAACAGTGCTGAGCGACACACGACCGCGTCGGAACTCGGCATACCAGCGGTATATTGTCGTTTGACTCGGTGCTTCAACATCATAAATCGAAACAAGTTCGCTGAGACATTTATCTTGAGATAAGCCGCGACGAAAAATGTGATATATTATGGCACAGAAATGTTCACGTGTGAGCTCCATTTCTGTTAACGAAATATCAACTTTAAACCAAGACAGTTTTTGTTTTTAAACATTTTTTTTTAAATTGATTGCATGTCATTAAGATTCTAAGAGGCCAGTATTCAAATTCTAAAAAAGGTTTTGTTGTAACTCAATCCGAAATTTTCTTTCCCGATCATTTCAGTGTGCCCCTCGTATCACTGTATTTGATAACGCACCTAATGGGAATCACAGGGTTTTTATAACATGATGTTTATTTTAATGAAACTACTATTCAGCCTTACCTCTTCATCCTTTTGTAATAATAAACGATCGGTGTCTGTTATCACTACTTCATTGTTGTTGCCCATTGAATCCCTTTTCAGTTTTCTGTTGATAGGAAAATATATTTTGTTAGATTGATTATTGAAAAAAAAAATATTTAAAAAGGTTTCCAGCCTTTTATAGAATATATTTAATCGCAAGATAAACCAATAAATATTATGATTTCTTAAATTTACGCGAACACTACACATTGTCATTGTCATTGTCCCAATGTCATTGGGACGTCAAACATCTCAGTCCCCCCGTGACCATGGTTGCTGTAAAGCACCCGAAACGTCGGGAATTAAAAATAAGTAAAAGTAGTGAAATAAACGCGATAAAATCCGTAAATTTAGTTTTATTCAATAAATATTAGTCATTTTTAACGACGATCCCATCCAATAATAACTATCTGAAGATTTTTTCTCTCTTCTTTAAAAAGAAATAGCCACATTGTGTTAGGAAGGGAAGAGTGATGCCGGCAAATCCGTTATGATGATTATAATGATGATGTAGCTGCTACACTTAACATATAGGTTGCTAATCACTGTTTTATTCCTTTCTATTTGTTATTAGGAAGACGCTGCTGGCAATCTCCCGCCTTGCTTCCCTGTGTTGCCTCTTACGACACCCATGGGACGATATGGGGTAGTGGATATTCTAACACAACGACTACACGGCAAATATTATGGTTTATATAACATTTTAGAAAAAATAAATTAATATCTACCTAAGTACCTAGTCCAATACGTACCCTCTCTCCCGCATAGCATGTTGAGATATCTGTGAGATGCACTGTGCTCTAAAGTTTTCGTAGTGAACGTCTTGCGTTACGTCCTTTAAGTCTTGCATGTGTGTCGAAATCAACATAGTTCGTAATTTTGTAAAGTCGGAATGCCTTGGGTTTTCCACTGTCAAAGAATATAAAAGGAGGTAAATTTCCTTTTTATGCCTTTTGATTAGATTACAATGAAATTCGCCGCTATTGTAAATAAGTGATAACCTATTGCAGACCTTATTTTATTTCGACCGAAGTAGCACAGATAACTACAGAAATCAATTAGTTTAACAAATGTGTTTTATTACACAGGGATGTTATAACGAAGATGTTAAAAACAATGTTTTATTCAAATGCTATAGCTTATCACTTTTGTAGTACACAATACACCTGATGGTAAGTGGATACAGCGACCCGTAGACATTTCGATTAAGGATCAAAATACAGATGCGTCATCGTCTCTGAAGACTAAGAATGTCTGGTTTCCAGTATAAATTTATTCGGGTTCTCATCACTCATACTACGAAACACAACAGCATTATGCTGCAATTAACGTTGGTATTCTGTATGAGCGTGATCCGTACCCAGCCATAATATGCTAAAGCGTGGCTCTAACACATCATGTAAAAACACCTGTACGCGCCTTCCTTGCCAATAGGTAATCTATGGTGGACGAAATCGGGGGTTTCATTCGAAAATCCCACAGTTATGCAATTCAAAACAGCATAGTAGTATATAGCATTGTCCAAGGGTAATTGATGGATAATGACATAAGGCAAAAGGTTGATATTAAATAAATAAATATGAATGTATTAAGAAAAAGATATTAAAGAAGAAAAAGAAGATGGATATTATCTAGTTTCCGACCGTTATTCGTTGTATAATAAGTGTACGACGTGGTGGTGAAAGATACAAGCGATAAGAAGGATAATAAAGGCGTTATGGCGAATAAAAATTGTTTATCTGCAGATGTTTGTAGCACAAATAGGTCGGCTTGACCGGGGAATAACCACGTTTTCACAGAATACCAGCGTAAAATAGCACCTTAATACTGCTGTCTTTCGTATGGTGAGTGTAGAGAACCGGAGAACCTTTTTTACTGGAAACGAGACATCCTATCTTAGTGCTTAAGGGTGACAACGCATCTGCGTTTTGATTCTTAATCGAGGATAAATGTAGATGTCTATGGGCCACAGCATCCTCTTACCATCAATGGTCTGTGTGCTCGTTTATCACACTTCTATAAAAAAATCTATTTGATAACTTGAACTTGTGATATTCCTCAGTCTATTAAAAAATAAACAAAAAAAAATTAAAACCAAATTAAAACACTTGAAAGAAGATAACTAATTTCCACATAACTTCTGATTTAAAGATTTTTGATAATCATTGCCAACAATACGCGAGCAATCCGAGTTTAAACCCGGGCACCACTGATTTTGTTAATCGCAATTTTAAGCGCTGATTTACTACCTACTTAGCGGTAAAAGTAACATCATGAGAAAATCTGCATATAGTTTGAATGAAATATTTCGAGGACATTTAAAGTCTATTAACACGCACTGAAGTAGCGAGGTGGGGATAGTTATCTGCTCCATAACACTGAGAAGGCCTGTGCCTGTGCTCAGCTGAGGGACGTAACCTTACTCACCGTCAACAATACCCCAGGGGTACTGGCGGCCGCGTACACGTCTGCCGCCCACCTCCAGTACAGTGTCGGCTGCTACTACTGCAAATGGCACTGCAGCCTTTAATTCCCGATCCTGTTGTTTGAATTCCTCATCTTCATCGCTGTCACACTCCGGAAACTGGTATACCTGATTAAATAACTAAAAACAAAAAAAGTATTCAATATTAGATATAAAAAAATTCGATTGCCAGCCTCAACTGTATCATTTATGGGATAATTAATGTATAACTATGGGGGGAGCAATATTGATCAGTAGACTTTTATGGACTATAATGCAGGGATGCGTAAAAATACTTAGATGGGTAGACGACCTGGTAAAGGATGCAGGAACTCAATGGATGCGGTAGTTTAGGAGCGTGCTTAATGGCAATCTTTGGAAGAAGCCTATATCCAACAGTGGACTAGTAATGGGCTGTAATGCAGATGGTGATGATAAATATTGTTGCGCGCCTAAGTTGACGTCAGGTACCTGGCACTAACGCCATCTAGTGTCGGGGACCAGAGCGAGGAGGGCTTCCTAGAAAATGTCGATCTTGACTTTCGACCAACAGCGCCATCTAGTGTTGAGCAGAAGAATTTTGAAAAACACTCGAACTTTCTGCATCTGGTCGGTCGGCGCCCGTATCTACCGGAATATTCTGGATGTTTCGGTGTAAAAGGTGTATTTAAAGGCGCTGCAAGATGCTATCGAGGCAGTATGGAATTTGGCGAGACAAGCGAAGCTTCGGAGCGAAATAAAGTGAATCAGTGTGATTAATTATTAGTGTTTTAAGTTTAATTGGTGTTCGGTAATAAAAGTGTAAATTTTGGTAATTCAATCGGCAGTTTTTATTGTAACAAACCTCAAGCTCGTAACAATATTATTAGTAGTTATCAAATAAGCCATGCTTAGAAAAGCGTGATTTGAATCACCTAAGAATATTTTCGGCCGTCAAAAGTTATATAGGAGAATTAATTTATGCAGTTTTAGTTTTTGGTAACGTGTCCTTGTAGTAAGGTGCGATGTGAGTACCAAATATCAGTATGTAGATGGTTAAGAGACGTAATATATTTTGAATGACAAAAACTAGGTATGCCCAATGCCAAAATGTGTAGGCAATATCTAATTATAATTCTGTATTCAACAAGTGGCCGATAAATATGAAGGAACTATTTTACGTACGTTAGAATTTCAGATAGAGCAAGGTAAACATACGTACACTTTATTAACTTCCCGCTATGAAAATTAATGATTTTTAAAAATCTGGAAGTTTTTGGTTTCACTCCAGTTTTCGAAAATCAAGTTCTCATCAGATTTTCACGTTTTGAGATACTAGGAAGCTATTTCGACTATTCCTACGAGGTTGTCCCTTCGTATGTATGTATGTATGTGAGTGTGCTGCGACGCGCGCGCGTGTGTAGTGTGTGTGTGTGTGTGTGTGTGTGTGTGTGTGTGTGTGTGTGTGTGTGTGTGAGTGTGTGTGTGTGTGTGTGTGTGTGTGTGTGTGTGTGTGTGTGTGTGTGTGTGTCTTAACCTCAAAAAACAAACAACATCAATTACCGCAAACTGTATCAAACTGGGTTCATTCAATGTGCATTCATTCTCTCGAATTTCTTTTGAAAATTTTATAAAGGTGGACTTTATATCGCTTTGCATTTGAAATTAGCGGGAAGTTGCAGGGTTGGCCTTTAGGGTCAATCGTACTTTTTTATTGAATAAAGCTGACAACCGAACACACAGTCTACCTGATAGTAAGTGTTTGCTGTGGCCCATAGACAATCTACATCTATCCTCGATTACGAATTAAAATGCAGATGCGTTGTCTCCCGTATGGACTTTGATGGAATGCCTCGTTTCCAGTAAAAAGGGTCTCCGATTCTCTACCCTCACCATACGAAACAGCAGCGTTAAGCTGCTATTTTACGCTGGTATTCTGTGAGAGCGTGGTCCTTCCCCGGTCGAGCCGATCTATTCGCGCTACAACTATACTACTAATAAAACTACAGCATGGCTCTACCACGTAAATATTACATTAAATATATTAAATATATTAGCTCAGATTCGCATAATAAAATAAAATATGTTTGTAGTTAAAAGAGCATCTCCCGCCCTCCCTCAGTAGTGTGCATTATCCCCGTCACCACTAATCCCGACACCATTACACCCAACACCACTACACCCAACACTACTACACTGGGAAAGACACCACCGTCCATAATACGACACGTGCTTAGCCTTTAAACTGTCTAAACGACGCATCATCAGATGAAATAGACTAAGCGGTGGTTGAACGCTGACTCAGTCCAATTTTAAGATTGGTTAGGTCTCTGTAATTATATAATTTCTGAGGCTATGAATGTTTTTGAATAATTGAGAAGTTTACTTGTATTTGATGTTCTTCTAAGTCGTTAAGTATGCGTGCTTTTAGTCGCTTCACTTCGAGGACTGTAAGCGAATCTGCCTTGGCTATCACGACTACGATGTTCACCTTCCTGTGCAGTCGCCTCATCATCTCTAAATCGACTTGTCTTAAACTGCAACATAAAAACAATTAAAAGACAATCAGTTTTGCCGTTAAAATGTTGCTATTCGTTCAATTGCTATGGACATTAACCGATCGTGAGATGGTCCGATACCATTACTATCAATCAAATGAGGCGTATCTCCCAATGTGGTTGATAATTGAACTATTAGCGCAACGAGATTTTATTGAACAAGTAGTGATAAAATAAATTCTTCTGTTAACGTCAAACGAGGATGCGAATAAGTGGAAAAATAATATGAGAGAGCGTTGTTTAGTTTGTTAATATATTTATAAACTATATTTAATATAAACTATAATATTAATATAAACTATATTAAATATAAACTATATTTATAAACGCTACTAATATATTCTCGAAGAGCTACTAATATATTCTCGTTATGAACATTATTTAGGAAAAGCCGAAGACATTTGAAATGTTTATCACTTTTATATTTTACCTGACTAACCCAGAAATTTCTTCATGTCTTATAAAATAAGTTTTTTTACTTCCATACAGTATTGGTCGTTTCTCATATAATTCATTGCTCTTTTGGGAAAAATAGAAAATATTTCCATAGCTATCTCTTTATCTAAAGTATTTTTTAATTTCAGGATGAAAGTGGTTACTGGGGCCAGATACGGGTTGTCAAGTGGAGGTTTCATTTTGTGAAGAAAAGAGAAATAAAAATTGTATGTAAAATTTGAAACGCATTCTTTTTCACATTTCACTTCATTAGCAATTTTACTTTAACAACTAATAAAGCTAATATTAGTCCAAAGAGAAAATAAACACTTCATTTTAATTTTTATGGAGCTCACAAAACCACATAACATTGTTATCTACTATTTGTCGAGATTTGACCGAGTTACAGAGATCTTAGTACCGAAATGCCGAGTTTGTGCCTCTCGTCATATAATATTGTAGTTCTGCCTAACAGAGGTTATGTAAAAGGTGTTTTTAAATTAATTTGCAGGAATTACGTACTTTAAAAAAATTATCTATAAAATTACGAAGTCATTTTATTAATGTTCAAAAATTAGTACATTGTCAAGAAGTATTCATATTTAACTCCTGCCAGTCGTGCCAAAATGTAATGTTAATGTTATAGTAAGAAAGTTTTTTCTCTGCAACTATAGCAAACAAATTGTGAAGCATTACCAATTCGCTCATCCTTTTGCTTTTTTCGTTAATATCGTATTCATCGTTTTACGATTTATCTACATAAGTTTATAGTAAAAACTTGGATAAAGTATCATGATTTAACCAAGAGTAAGAATCTATCAAGTAATTATTATAATTTTGTCAAGTGATCAAGTCAATGACACAACGATTGTCGTCTATATGAGGGCACGTGTGCTTCCGCAATAAACGACACTATCAGTAGTTCTGATCAACTTTGACCCACTGTATTCATCTTGGCACGTTTGTATATGTTCCAAATAAGCGGGAAAAGCCAAATATGTGATTCTTGACCTGATATTTTTATTTCATTCATGATTGACAGCAGATGTGTTAAATTTTCCTATCAAAAAACTAGCAATATTTACACAATGACACATATTTACATTAAATTTGGCATGTACTTGGCGGTTCTAAAAAATACATCGATCCATGATAATGATTACATATATCATATCAATAGCGTAAGTTAGTGTCCTATATAAGACCTATACTATATTATTGTGTTTATGCACTCTTATATTGGATCATCAAATTTCTTACATTGACTGATTGCCTTGCCATCTTTTTTGCCATCATGGTGATCCACATTGGTTATCAATCCTGCGACAGGGGTCAACAGCCCATAACTTTTTCATCTCACTCACATTTGTGATAAAGGGCTTTTCTAACAGTGAAAAAATATTCGCCATCTTTGCGTTCGAAATGCTCTTCTACCACTGCCTTCATTTCTTCATCACTCGAAAATCTTCGTCCGCGGAGGTCTTTCTTCAAATTTAAAAATAAGTAAAAATCAGCTGCTGCAAATTTGAAAATAAGTAAAAATCAAATGCAGCTGCAAAAACTGAACTCCTTTCGACAGTTGGCCTCTTCTTTTTTAGACAACCACTTGACCCACTTTTGTCAATAATGCAGCGTAATGGTTCCCATTCATTGTACTATTCTTAGGAAGGTAGTCAATTAATAAAATTCCTTCACAGTCCCAAAAAACAGTCAGCCTGACTTGGATGCCGATCGCTCTACTTTGAATTTCGTGGCGGTTTGCAACATTTTTCATTGATGTTCCGCTCCTATTGGTCGTAGCGTGATGTTATATAGCCTAAACCTTCCTCGATAAATGGGCTATCCAACACTTATATAATTTATCAATTCGTTCTTTTCTTCCTTTTCAATTCACTGCATTGACTCTTGTTTTGACTCTGGATCGTACTGCCGGATCCGTGTTTCATCACATTTTGTGAATATTGCCACAGATGTCCAAAAACTCCTTGCGACTCGACGCAGCTATTCCAGTGGAGTAAACATTTTTGGTACCCATCGTGTGCACACCTTTTGCACGTGCAAATGAGTATGCAAACTATTGCCGATTCGTTCCTTGCTAATGCCTATGGATTGATCTATCTGCCACAACTCGATTTACCGATCTGCTAGAACAAGTTTCTTTAATCTTTCAATAGTTTCTTCATAACGGCAGTATTTGGCCACCCTGATTTGCTAGAAGATGACTCTGTAGTCTTCTTCTAACGACTCCCTGCTATGCCTAAATTCTCCTCGGTTCCAACGTTTTACGGCGGCAAATGAAGGTCCAGACTCCCCGTATACTGTCAACATCTCTTCAAATATTTCCGTCGGCGTTTTATCCTTCTTTGTGAGGAATTTTATGACAGCTCTGTACTCTAATTTCGTACAATGAGACTTGACGATGTTTACGGATTAATTACTTTTACTTTTTTAATTTTTTTTAATAAAAAAAACTTACTGAAAGCGTAATGTTGCAAATGACGTGAAACTCTATATGTACACTAAGGAGGGTATTCGAAAATAATAATATACAGCGTGAGACAGTAATAACATTTAAAGGTACTTAGGCGGAAAACTTTTAAGCCGCCCTTCGTACAATAACTACACTTTACTAATTTTCGATTTTTTTCTAAGTAAGTAAAAATAGTTATCATAAAAGTACATATCATAGTTCATAGTTTTTAAATAAGTACTGTGATCATACAAGCACATAGTGCCTCTGATGGTAAATGAGTGCTATTGCCCATACATCGATCTTCGACAAAGCATCAATTTATAGGTGCATTGCCAACCCTCTGCTAAAATGGAATGACTTGTTAGCACTAAAAGCGTCTCCAGTACTTGTCATTCACCACATGAAGTAAGTATATTGCTATACTGCTACACGTTACTCTGTTGTTATTTTTTACTGTCTTAAACTTGTGTTACCTCATAACTTTTTAAGGGTGAATCGATTTTGATGATTCTTTTTTATCTGAAAGCTGGTGCCTCTCGTGTGGTCTCATATAAATTTAATTAAGATCTGACCAGTAGCTTTTGAATTATCTTTAATAATGCGTGTTTAATTTACTTCGAATACATTGATGATGTTCTCATTTTAATTGTATTGAAGTCGGTTGTACAAAAATTTATATTTTACCACTTGTAACAAACATGCTGCAGTCACAACAATGACGCATCGTCGTTCCATCACACATTATATCACGTTCAGTTGTATTCATAAAGTCGATTCCAAAAATTTAAACTTTGGTCGATTGACAAATAATGTATGGCATAAGGTGACAGTAGATTTACTCTACTGGGCCGATTATCCCGAAGCAAAACCTACGGACGAGCGACCTATTGTCAAACATTTAATTTACATACATATTTTCCATACATAGCTTGATGTGTTGAATAATGATCATACGAAAGTGTATGTAGTACGTAAGGTTATCTTTGGGGGAGTTAATAGTTAATTCGTAATGGAATGTAATAATATTGATGATTTGTTATATAATTTATTTTAAATATTTATACATAATGTATTTTAATTTCTCAATTGCGTACCTATGAGCCCAGGGAGGGACGAAGTAGAGACAGCAGTGCACTCGATTGTCTTGCATGTGTCTGCGGTTGAGTCCACTCTCGTCGGTGAAGTACTGTCGGAACTGCTCATCAACGTACGCTGAGCAGACTCTCCACGAATCTTCGCAATTGATCGCGTCACCGAAGCCCGGCGTGTCTACTATAGTTAGCCGTAACTTAACACCGCGTTCTTCTATTTCCATAGTTTTCTTTTCGATCGTCGTAGTCTTTTCTATTCTATCTATGAGTTTGGGAAAAATTTGAAATTTAAGTTACAATCGTACTCTTGGACACAGGTCTCCTTTTATTTTTGAGAGATTTGGATTAGTATATGTCTACCGTGCTGCCTGAATAGGTGTTGGCGGGCTTTACATGTTTTCGAAAATATTTTTTTTAATTTCTCAGACATGCAGGTTTTCTTACGACGTTCCTTTACCACCGAGCACGTGGTACAACAGTACTTAAAATTACAATTAACAATTTCATTGGTGCCGGCGGGCATCGAACTCGGGATGCTAGCGTACTGTGGAAATTACAACGAGTTGTCCAAGAACTGTTGGCTGTTGTCAATCCAGTACTTAGCCATGTGGTGGCAGCCTAAGAGACTCACATTGGGGACATGCCAAAAATGGTCCCGTAGGTGTAAGAGTCAAGTATAAATGACAGGAAGATCTCGTCGCATCTTATATCTATGCCAGATATAAAATACCCAGATCAGCGAGGGGGAGTAGCGTTAATGCTGCGAAACGTTTGATACCGCGATCACCAATCCGCTCTCTGATCCTACTTATTAAATGAGAGGCGCA
The DNA here is from genome assembly GCA_907164705.1 of Parnassius apollo. Lineage (NCBI taxonomy): Eukaryota > Metazoa > Arthropoda > Insecta > Lepidoptera > Papilionidae > Parnassius > Parnassius apollo. The sequence continues at coordinate 216,416 of CAJQZP010001435.1, forward strand.
CGGCCCCATGTCAAGCTTTGGCCTGTGGCAAACGAATTTATAGTCTACCTGATGGTAAGTGGATACTGCAGCTCTGGAAAACTACAGCCATGTTTAAAAGAAGAAACTGTCTCACACCCTATAATTACAGTGGCTCTCCATACCCTTCAGAAAGGAAGACCGCAGTGCAGACACTGATATTTGGCGGCAGGCATTTCTGTGTCTAGATAGGAGAGTCGTTCCTATCTAGACGGACCCTAAGTTAGAAAGAATTCCTACCACCTAAGGATACCTATCACCTTCAGTGAAAAAATATCTAAATGACTCTTTTTTAAAAATTAATTAAATTCATCATCATATAAGTACGTATTTTGACTAACCTTGTACGTCTGGTAATTTTCTATTTTTGTAAAGATCCCCCAAAAAAAGACTGTTGATCAAAGTTGACTTGCCGAGGCCGGACTCTCCAACCACCATAAGCGTGAAATCAAACCCTCTCTTCACAGACTTACGATGAACTTGCTCGGGGAGAGTTGCGAAGCCGATGTAGTCACGCTCGCCACGATCTCTTTCTGTAGGCAATAAAAAGTCAGAAATAGAAGAAATGGAATCAAATATTTTTCATTTTTCTTTGCGTGTATTAATACCATACGCGATTGGTGAGCCAAATTGTCTTGCAGTTTTTCTCTGAGTTTTAATTATTAGCTAGCAATTCAAGAAATATCTTATATCCTTGTTTTTCTTTTTTTTAGCTCGTAGACAGCACACTGTTGTATACGAGCCTCTCCCTAAATAGTTTTTACCTTTATTTGAAATTATCCTCAATTGAATGTTCATTCATTCCAACTGATCATTTCAAACTTGGACTGTTTTATATATATATTATATATATATATATATATATATATATATATATATATATATATCCGATCTACGCAGACTAGGCTTATAGGTACTGTAAGCCTAGTCTGCGTAGATCGGACCAAAAATTGATAATTAAAAGTTGAAAGTAGCCTTCGTTAACATAAACATCGGGACGTCAAACACCTCAGTCCACCCTTGACTGTGGAAAGTGCCCGAAACGTCGGCAATTAAAAACGATAAAATACATAAAATTAGTTTTATTCTATGTGTACTATTAGCGTAATTATAAACCATTATCTGTATATTACCATCTTTTATGCAAATAAATATTATTATTATTATTATCCTTATTAGTCCACCCGGACACAGAATAAATAATAGTACCCGGGACCGCTAGGGCCAAAAATACCTACTTCTCTCCATTTTCGACGTGGTTTAGAAACGTATAACTTTTCATAAAAGTCCACTAAAGCATGCCACACAGAAGTATTACGTATAATTTTTTTTTAGATTTTAGGATTTTTACTGGCATCCTTTAAAAAGATCATGCGGGGCATAGGCTCTTTCCTCATTCTCATAATGCCGTCCCGTAAAATCTGCCATATCTGCGTAAAGGTATTAAGTCATTTTAATATTTAATAGGTTTCTGTATTAAAATGCCTTTTAATAGGTAAATAGTACTGCAGTCGTTAAATTATTAATGATCAAATCACGAGTTGAGTATGCTTTATTGCTTTTAATGTCTTGTTTTGTCACTTGTGGAGTAAATTAAAAAGTATAACACTTTGCTTGGCGAAAAATATGAATAATTTATCTTGAATAAAACTGATTTTAAGGATTTTATCGCGTTTAATTTAACTTTATTAACTTATCTTTAAATTCCGACGTTGCGGATACTTTACAGCATTCATTGTCACAGAGAGGGTGGGGGAAGGGAGCTGAGGTGTCTAACGTCCCGATATCATAGCACAGAATAAATAAGTTATAGATAGCCCAGCTATCTTCAGCTTTTGAACATTAATTTCTAGTCCAATTTGCGTAGATCGAGCTTACAGTACGTACCTACGTAGCATACTACCTCAACTTACGTAGTATAAACCCAAGTACACCACCTACTACAAGACTTCATCTTGCAGTAGGAAGTATACTTAGGTTTGGATTTAATTTTATTAATTTAAAATTACAGACTTTCCGGAGCATCGGTGCTTCACGTCAGTCAAATGTTCTTTAACGCGGGTTTGTGCTTACATCTTTTTGCGTATCCTAAAAAAATAGGATCATTCACGAGGCTATTCAAAACCCTTCAATCTCTAAGCGGTCGAATTCGACCGCAGCGCTGTTCCATCAAAATTCAAACTGTCAGATTCGACCGTGCACACCCACAGCACTTTAAACCATTAAAACTTATATTTAGAGACTACTATTCTATGAAGAAGTTTGGCATTATAGAATTAATATGAAATTTCCTATACTCTAGTGCAATAAAAAACAGTTATACTATGGATATTTATTTATAATCTACATTCATTTCGTACGCAATTTTCGCGTGAATGTTATTGTGCTGATTTTTGGATTTTTCTAGCGTTTTATTAGTGTTTTAGTATAGTGTTTTATAATAAAATTGAAATGAAAGTCTTTGTATGAATATTATTTATCTTTTTACGTAAATAATTTCGAGTGATATATATATATATATAAAAAAAAAAAATATTGAAATAATTGTGATTTTCACGCTGCCGACATTTGCTTGGTATATTTTGTTTTTGTAGTATCAAAATGTAAGTCTTTTTTGTAATCAAGTAAAACCTGACTTGTATATAGAAGGTTTTGTATAGATTTTGATAGAAAAGTAGTCCCTAAATATAAGTTTTAATGGTTTAAAGAGCTGTGGGTGAGTGCGGTCGCATGCGACCGCTCGGGATTTGACGGACGCATGTGACTGCATGGTAATTTTAAGGCGACTGAAGGGTTAAAAAAACAACCTCCGTGTGTACAACATAATGTGCTGTAAAGCACCTGAAACGTCGGGATTTAAACATAAGTTAACTAAAATATAATAAATAAACGCAATAAAATGCGTAAAATTTGTTTTATTGATAGTCGTAATCATTATATAATTTTTTTTCGAAATATCTAGGGAGGCAAATAACCTTCATCGGAGTACTATAGCAAACTCGCATTAACCTTTCATTCAAATTTTATTTAACAAATAGGCAATTAATTCACAATTATTAGATTAACAAACGAGGTATCAGTTCATCATAAGATAAGTTTTGCACTCCTTTATCTGTCTCAACTATTCTCTTTCCATATAGTTCTTTTTTTTTAATATATTTTATTTTTAATTAATTCCCTGACGTCTAAAACGTCTAATCATAATCATAAGCTTAGCCTTGGCGATAGAAATATCTAAAACAATTTTAATAAGTGAAGTAAGAACTGCAACCAATTTCAAACAAAGTAGTCCAATAGATGCATCGTCACTCCTAAAATAAAATTGCTCTCAGGCTATAATTATACTGACTTTCCTAACCTTTAAATTGGAACAGGGTAATGGATACTCCGCAGCTGAGCCACAAATGATACAAGAAGCCCAGTCAACACTTTTACCTTTTAACATTTATCATGACAATTCCAGGCCTGTGAGAGTAGTAGCTAAAACAATAAAATGATTTATCAAAAGAGATGTAGCAACAGGGGAATATGTCAGCTACTTCCTGTTGTTAGAACTATTCAATTGCGCTCGCGTAACAACTTCCTTCATCCTAGGTATCATCTATAAGACGAAGGAAAACGCATAACAATGCGAATAATTTACATAGATGGTTACTCCGTGTTTCTTTCGTCGAGGTCTATGCACCGAGAGCTTGATTATTGCAATGTAAGCAGCGGCGTGTGACACGACTGGTTCTCTTCGCAGCCAGGGACACAGTTCAGCGCGTGCCCACCTGATATTGGGGACAACTAGCGGAAGCGACCTACGTGCTCATGCAAACGCTAATACAAATTCGTGTTGTTGTTAATTAGTACTCGCTTTAAGGGAGCGGACGTAGCCATCAATTATTATCTTGAATCTAAAATATAATAGGGACAAATAGTAATTTTCTTAATTAATTTTAGAAAAAAAAACCTTTGACTTTCGTAAAAATATGAGTTTCGCAATTACTCTTGTATTAGTGATCATCAAGTCCCACTAATAAAGAGAATTTACTATCATGTCTTTTATTAACGATAATTACGGTTCCCATGATGCAAATAGAGTAAATCTACAAAAATCAAACTCTATTGTTAGTATTAAAAGTAGAAAGATTTTAAAAGAAATAGTTGTTTCATGGTCTACATCAACAACGACTCTACAAAAGTTTAAATATATTATTTTTATAGTTATTTGCAATAATATTTTAGTAACTTACGAATTTTAATCACGGTGGTCAATGGTAAAATTTTCTTCTGATTTTCATCCTTGTTATTCTCTTGATCGGAATTGATAATATTTAGGTCCTTATCATTGATATTTATGTCTATGATAGCGTATGTTTCGCTGGTTTCCATTTTAATTAAATTAATTATAAATTTAATAAAATTTTGCAATCAATTAATGTAATATTTCAACGCGTTTCCTTTAACTATTAATATGATTATAAACTTCAATGTAGATACGTTCAATTTATATATCGGAAGGATGCTTTAAAAAGTGTATAAGACGCGGGAACTGTCGTAAAGCGGAAGCGTTACGCAGCTGCTTTAATAAAGGAAACCGATTGTTGTATTTTGATGTAAATACTTGATAAATTCAGCTGGACGTTATTATTTTCATATGATGACCGGCGGAGTCGGGGCCGGCGCGCGGCCGACTGCGCGCTATACTAGCTCAACACACTATTCAAAACTGCGCGCGGGACACAAAACCTCGCTTACAATAAATATACTTTATATTACGTCATTCATTAACTACAACTGAATTATACACTAGGCCTATAAAGTGACCCTGTAAAGAATTGGGTTAAGCTGTCTGCTTAACATAACTATAGTAATCTTTGTAGGAAAAAAAACATAAAAAATAAAGAAACAGTAAACCAAAATCGGTGACACATTGCTAATAAAGAAGAAAGAAGAAGAAGAAATAAAAAGAGCCGTGGTACCTCAGATGGTTAACCCTCGCTGTAAATATAACAGAACGCGAGAAACCCGGGTTCGATTCCCGCCGGCACCAATGAAATTGTTAATTGCAATTTTAAGTGCTGATTTACCACGTGCTCGGCGGTGAAGGAAAACATCGTGAGCAAACCTGCATGTCTGAGGAATAAGGAAAAAAATATTTCAAACATCAAGTTCGCGAACAAGCATTGGGGCAGCGCGGCGGACACTTCCTTGCCCTAAAACCCTCTCAGAAATGAGGGGTGGCCTTTGCCCAGCAGTGGGATGAATATAGGCTGTAACCTTTACTTTACTATTGCTAATAGATGGCTTTGAATAGCTAAGCGTTTAGTTGCGGGGCTGCGGGTTACAGGTTCGATTCTCATACGAAGCAATTATTTCTGAGGCCTACAAAAATTGTTTTAGATCTGATCTGGTTTGTTTATGGGAAATTTACAGCCGGCTCCTTGACTCTAGCCTAAGGTATCCTTCTATGGATATCCTCGTTATGAATTTTATCTCCAGAGAAACTAAGAGTATAGATATATAACCTCCAACAGTTAAGGAACATATTATCTCGGTTCTGTATCAAGTCATCACTACGCTCTAATTGTACAGACTCGCAGTCCTTCGACCGCGCCTCAGCCGTGCTGAATTTGTTAAATGACCTCTTGTTCGAAGTTGCACTTACCTCGTCGAACAATTTATACGTGGTAGAGCCATGCTGCAGTTATATTAGATGTATAGTTGTAGCACGAATGGGTCGGCTCGACCGGGGAAGGACCACGCTCTCATAGAATACCAGCGTGAAATAGTAGCTTAATGCTGCTGTGTTTCGTATGGTGAGTGTAGAGAACCGGAGACCCTTTTTACTGGAAACGAGGCATTCCATCTTAGTACTCACGGGTGACAACGCATCTGCATTTTGATTCGTAATTGAGGATAGATGTAGATGTCTATGGGCCACAGCAACCACTTACCATCAGGTGGACTGTGTGCTCGTTTGTCACCCTATCCTATAAAAAAAAAAATTTTCGTAGCCTAAACGTATCCGTCGACAACTACGAGAGTGCTGTTTGGTAATTACTAACGTTAGAAATTATATTCGTCTTGTTCATATTGGCCGTTAGAAGGCATTATTAAGGTTATCTATCTATACAATAAACTTCTATCCAAAAATAAATTTAAAAAAAAACGGGCACCTATGCATAGAGCTAATTTTATTGTTTCTGTTAGATTGTTTGATAATTTTAGGTATTTAGTCTTATACTCAGAATTTTGTAAATTAATTAGCAAGGAATACATTTCGTCAGTTTTATCATAACATTTTGAAATGAAAATGAAGGAATAAAATATACTTTATTGTACACCGATAAATAAGAGGACAAAATAAAAAAGGTAAAGGCCCTAATTACATACGTATGCAAAGAGATAACCTACAATTCTACATAAATTGAGTCATTATACTTGTCTCGCTTTTTTAAGTTAATTTTCAAATAAGTTAAAAAGAGACAAATATATTGAAAGATGTTGCGTATAATTCATGCCGGGAAAAAGAAATGAACAAAAGTTAGATAAAAAACCGTTCGAGAAAACGTCTACTGAAAATCAATCCTCTACAGCAAAGATCGTGGAAGCTTAAAAAGCAATACATGACCTTAAATGATAGGTTGCAAGAGACCCTAAACAACTAAACATTACGAAAAGAGAAATTACTTATGTTGGATGCAGTAAAAAATTATAAAACTGTACATAGTTATTTATTTAAACAGCAGGCAATTTCTTAATATGTTAATGAAAAATAAAAATAAAATTGTAAAATATGAGTGCCATAGACTTCTATTCCGGTCACCTGTTACAGCTTATTTTTTTCAGACAGTAAACAAATCATCCAGTATATAATTATAAAAGATAAATATCCTTCAATTTTCTAATACAAGGTATGTGCCAATACAAATAGATAAGTTATTTATTGCAAGAGCTTGAGAACTTTATGTTTGATTTTATTTTTGCACTTGTAAAGTATGTATATCTAGGTTTGAATTTTTTCTATTATAATATATATATATATATATATATATATATATATATATATATATATATATATATATATATATAACAAAAATAAATGTTAATATTACTGAAATCTATAATACGTCTTTAATTGAACCCTAATCCCTTAAAATATAAATATAAACGCCTATAGTATGGATAGCCGTATATACATAACTACATACAACTATCTATAGTCAACATGATATTGAGGTTAGTTCAAGGGATATGATATCAGACGGCGACACTATTCATATTGGGTGATAAAAAATCCTAGGAGATGGCTCTCTATTTCTGTATATATTACTCTACTCTATGAGACTGACTCAGTGGCTGAAGTTTGGGCAAGCACGCGCCACGACGCGCCTGTTAAAACGAGTGGCGCGGGCTCGCGCGTGGCGCGTGCTTGCGCGTACAAATCAACACGGGCGGCACGGCGCGTCCTAACCGATAACATACGCAGTGAGAAGCGGGTGGCGCGGGGCTCGCGCGTGGCTTGTGCTCGCGCGTACAAACCAACACGTGCGGCGCGGCGCGTGATAACAAACGCAGTGAGAAGCCGCCTTTATACACTTCTTAGGTACGTTAATGTTTACTGCAGATACTAAAACCGGAGAATCTAGTTAGCCATTATCTATATTAAACACCAACATCATATTTTACGTCTATTTTCTAAGAACGTATAATATAGTAGGTATAGTATATCTGTTTTTAAGACGCTCTCTATGCTAGTAATTACTCTCAGTAAAGGCCTTATCGCTTACAAGCGGCCTCTACTAGGCAACCACATAGAGGAGGATATAAGGACCTGTCAGGAAGGATACGGGTGTACGCAAGTTATTTCACAAAATGTCTCATGGGGGGATTAAGCCTAGTTGCCATGCTTGTCAAGCGGGTTGACAACCGCAGTCTTTTATAATTTTGAGTTGTTTTCAGAAAGCTGCTGGTGCCCACTTCCTGTTTCATATTCTTCTATCGCCTCTTACCCTCGGAAACCCTCGGGACAATATGGCGTCGTGATATTCTTACACTGCCACTATACGCCTAATTTTAAAACATATGTACATGTAATTATATATTATTCAATAAATACATACGTAATATAATTATATAATCATTTATCTGTCGTTCACTTTGCCGGTATTTGACAGCAGTGCGATCTTATGACGATTTCCGACAAACAAAGATTTCAAATTAATTGGTCAACAAATTACAGATTTAAAATTATTTGTTATCTAATTCGACAGACCAAACGAATAAATAAATAAATACATTTCAGTAACAAAAATATAGAAATATATATACAAGAGCATAAAGGAGTAAACAAGTAAGTGAAATAAAAGCCTGAAGGTACAGGTACAGGTACCCCGAAAATTCAGTGGTATTTCTACTTCACATATATATATTTTTTAATTTTGGTATACGATTTTAGACTATATAGACTTAGATGTCATAAAAGGAAAACACGATAACATGCAAATTTCCCGATAGAAAAAATTTGTAAAGTAGGCTCTAATTAGTTACATTTCTCCATGATGCCACAATATTTTTACGAATTATTTCATGGAATTATTTTTAAGGCATAGTTAATAGTCATATCTATGTTCTCATAAACCAGTTTTTTCAATCCGTAACAAAGTCTTGTTAAAGAAAATAAAAATGTTGTTTGGCGCTTACTTAGTTTTTTTTTCCTCTTAAAATTTGCGTATTATGAAGTCATTGCATCACTTTCATTTTGATATTCCATCAGTCGCCCGTGAGCTTCATCGTATCAAAGACAAAGAAAAAGCCACGTCCCCAAAACTACGATTCATTTGAAGGTATCCTCTTAACGCAAGAAAAAAGGTAGCAATTTTAATAAGCGACGTGAGATCAGGGAGAGATAAAGGAATGATACAATTACTATTTAAGGATAGAAGTGTGCTTTTACACGTTTTTAAAATTTTCAATTGATTCCCGAGAAATATTGGTGGTGTATAAAGCATCTGTGTACATCTGCAGTACTGTCGTCTGCATAGCAATGAATGTCACCGATTTGCAACATGTCATTGATATGCATAAGAAATAGCGTTGGTGATAGCACGCAGCCTTGTGGGACACCAACGTTAACGAGCTTGTAATCGGAGCATGCACCGTCTACTGCGACCTTGATGCTCCGATCAGCAAGAAAACTGGTGATCCAATTGCACAATTTCTCGGGAAGCCCATAGGAATGCTCATAGTTTCCTATCCATCTATTAGTTCCCGGCAATGTAAATTCTAAGATATACATGAACTGCTGCAACGACCCATAGGCGGCCTTGTGGCTCTGGTAGTTATTAGTTTATGTCAAAGGAACTAAGAATTTGTAATTTATCTACAATACGAAAAGAAACTGATATCATTAACTCCACGATATTTATTTTAATCTTCAAGAAAACCGCGGCGACGTTTTTCTTGGTTAATTTAGCACACACAATGCCATTTATGAATGACACATGACATAAGACTGACTCTCTTTTTCCTTTCACTTGTTTTTTACATTGTGTGTAACAAAATAAGATTAGATAGACACCGACGTATTATGCATGCCAGCTATCGTATTTTAGACAGGTGGTAAAATTAAAATTTTATACAACCGACTTCAATATAAATAAAATGAAAACATCATCATTGCATTCGAAGTCAATTAAATAAGCATTATTAAGACTAACTCAAAAACTACTAGTCAGGTCCTGATAAAATAAGAATCATTAAAATCGGTTCACATAGAAAAAAGTTCTGAGGTAAAACACAAAAAAGCAGTCGAATTGAGAACCTCCTCCTTTTTTGAAGTCGATTGAAAACTGTTAAGGGTTAAAGAAACATGTTATTGAGAACATATTGTTATGTACATTCTCGATAGTAGAAACATTACTAAACCTACGGTTTGACCAAAAATCAACAACATTAAACAACCCTTTTTCCCAAATAATATTGTGTGAAAACACTGTTGCGCTAATGGAAATAGAGACCGTAGATAACCGTGGAGACCGAGAGAAAAGCACACCTTATGTTCCCTCATGTTTCAACACAAAGGTTGTTGTGAACAATTGGCTCTATTACTCACTTAAAATCAGGTGGACTGTTAGCTCATTTTTCATTCTAAAATTAACCAAAAATTGAAATCAATTACTCTCCATACAATTTAGCCAAGTTTATGATAACTTGTAATTTTTAACACGCTTTTATTAGCTTGACCTGTATGTATGTATGTATGTAATGGAATCTTTTAACGTCACTTTTACCTACTTCTAGGAGTCTGATTAACTTGAAAATTTGCACAGGGGTCAAGGGCCGATGACAATACAATAATCTCATAACTTTATATTAAAGCCCTGACCAGGATCATCAGAATAAAAAAATATATTTAGATTAGTGAGCAGGTAAAGCGTATACCACTCGTATTTTCTACTTTTTAGTTCGATTGCTTTTAAAGCGTGTTTTTTTTTTTTAGTTTTTTTTTAAACTATAATTTTTTAATATTCATTGTTATTCTTCAGGGAACTAAACAATAGACGTTATACTCTAACTCTCGTTAAACTTAAAATATTATTAAATTAATATTTTTATGACATAAATTAATATACCTACATCGCACAATTTCAAGCGTTAGTTGAAATGCTTGGAAAATCTCGAGAATTCGATTGATGATAGAATAAAATTTTCCAATATTCGGTGCTAAAGTAAGGTTATATTTAGCGTTAAATATATGGTTTGATAAAAAATGTTATTTTTTATCAAACCATATATTTAATATTTTTTGGTTTAAGGCGCGAGAAATCTATGAACGCCATTATAATTTAGCTTGCGAGATGGCAACATTAGGCTTTGCATCGTTTGGATATTAAAGAGGTTATGATATTCTGAAGATGACGATATTAACCTAATAATAAAATATTTGCAATCATAATATCTTAATATCAATTGCGAAGGAAGAGTAAATGAGTACTTACCCATCGTCATTTTTAAGGAGTGGAGCTCTTTAAGTTCTTCTAATTATATAGGCTATGTAAATTACGTATGAAAATTTTAATGAAATTTTCATAATGTTTTATGTTTTACAAAACATATATCTATCATGTCATATGCCAATATTTTTATAATGAGCTTCATTTTAATATTTTTTATTTAAGAATTTGTAAATCGAACGAGCGTGTACTATAAAATAATTACTTAAAGTCTTATAAATCTTTTCTTGAATCACTTCAGTCCGAGATTCCGCATTTTGTTAATCTCTTTGCTACGATTAAGTTATTGCGCATTTGAGTATTTTGATGTTCTACCGAAGCGAACTTTCCCTAAAAATAGAACTTGACATTTTCACTACACATCAAAAATGACTGAAAAAAATAAATAAAAATGCCGCGCGGCAACTATCTTTAAAATTGTATATTCTAAAAACAGTACAAAAATTAAGAATTAATAAAATCACATTGTTTGTGCGCCCTTCTGTGCGTTTTCGTTATGTAATGCGAGGGTCCCGGGAACAGCTCACGGGTTCGAGTTCGACCCTCTCCGCCCCTCTTGCTTTTCAAGCTGCCGCCCTGCGCGGGAACACTGTGCGCACAGCGCGCGCAAGGCCCTTCGAACTAATCGATATAACGTCCAACACCGCGCCTGCGTTGGTTTTCCTCCACCCTTTGTCCTTGTCCTCTGTCGCTCATAAACAAGTTTTTCTTCTTATCTAACTTCTTTAGTGGCCTAGATGCACAATTCATCATTAAAAAGAATCAAGGCCAAAAAACTTGCTATTTAAAACACAAGAGTTTCGAGAAGGTTTTTCTAACGAACATGAAAATAGTAAAAATATATAACGATGTGACCTCTTGTGTCAACTTTTTAAATAAAATATTCAACATGAGAGATAGATATTTTTATTACATATAAGTAGTATGTTTATATATAAAAATCCAATGTAGAGAAAAGCCGTGTACCAAATTTTAATTTACAATACTTATTATTTATTTAAGTAGATCTGCTTTATAGTAATATGTTTCGGTGAAATGGCTAGCATAGTTGGTATTTTGATTTGTTTTCGTAAAATTATGTTATAAATGATGAAATACGATGTTTACGAAATATTAAAAAAAAGTCCATACAGCCTCGATCCTGTTAAGAGATGAAATGGAGCTAATAAAATTTTCTTCGTAAAATAAAAAAATCGGGATAGGTTTTAATAAATAACATGTCTTTGGTCTTTTGTGAAAAGACATTCTCTGGAGGCTATTATCAACGTTTCAAAGGGCTTAAGTGAGAGTTTGTTTTCTCGGTTCAAAGTTTAAGTCATCTAATCTTATTAACTTTCTTGTGGGAAGTTATTGTAATTGGTTCGATTTTGCAAATTGGAAATTATAACATATCGCCACGTTTCAAGGTCTTTATAGTCGAATAGTATGGTTTGTAAGAGGATGTGTGTGTATCTAGAGAACAAAGAGTGATATTGACACGGGACCAGTTTCATTTAATGCATAATTATGTAACTTAGACCTCATAAATTTTGAGCTAAATCGGTAAAGTCGTTTTTTGTGCCGAATGAAAAATTGTATAAAATATTAAAACATGTGATATTTTTTAATTCTTTCCACTGGGAAGTTAATTGTGTGGACTTTCGGGTCGCAACTAGACCGCTTTTATCATTTATGTAATTATTGTTTGATCACGAATGTTATAGTATATATGTATGTATTTGATTTGAAAAATTGTATAAAATATTAAAACATATGATATTTTTTTATTCTTTCCACTGGAAAGTTAATCGTGTGGACATTTCGGGTATCGCCTAGACCGCTTTTATCATTCATGCAATTTGTTTGATCAAGAATGTTGTAGTATATATATATTTGATTGCTGATCTCTGAGAATCGCACTAAATCTCCACTTGCGCGTCAAATGTCCGGGCATTCGTTATAGTTTTCTATATTTACAGATATTTATTTTAGATATATCAGATACTTCAGAGTTTTATTTTGACACAATAAAATCGCACAACTTTACAGTAGGCACCTACATATTTCTACGAAAGGCTGTCGTGGCGAGCCAAGAGTATGATTAGTAGGTTTAAAAACGCTTCGTTTGCCCTTACACTATTAAAGAGTAGATTTTTATGACACAGGTATGGTGGCATTTAAAAACAAATTAGGACCATTTAGATTGTTTTCATATTAATTTGTAGTAAATTTAAATGAGAGTCGTGGAGTATGGTATAGTGCGAGTACCGTATTAGTAGTTTAACTAATGAAAACGATCACAAGATCGGCCCATGTCGACCAAAGACTTGTTAATTTCTGACTTGTTGATGTAGAGAACATTTTAATACCTAGCTTGAAACTGCTCGATCACTAAGATTAGCCTTAAATTACTTCAGCTACCGACATCTATGTTATTGTTTTCATTGTGTATTTTTTATAGAATAAGCGTGACAAACGAGCACACAGTCCACCTGATGGTAAGTGGATGCTGTGGCCCATAAACGTCTACGTTTATAATTGAAACGAAGAATTAGAACGCAAATGCGTTGTCATCCTGAGGACTGAGATGGAATGCCTTGTTTCCAGTAAAAAGGGTCTCCGCTTCTCTACACCCACCATACGAAACACAGCAGCATTAAGCTGCTATTTTACGCTGGTATTCTGTGAGAGCATGGTCCTACCACGGTTTAACTGAGCCAATTACGCTATAACCATAATATAGGTGCAACGTGACTCTATCATTTATAAATTATTAATATACTATGCTATTTGTACTTATAATTAAATATAACCGCTCAAAGGCGAGTGCGACTCGCGCATCGAGGGTTTTTACAAACTCGTATATATCTTTTACGAGAATCGAGTCTTGAATTTTTCCTAGTATGTTTTTAGTTTCTCCCCGAAATGTATGACAACATGCAAATGTCGTAGTTATTGTGAAAGTGTGTTAGCAATTACAGGATCGGGGTGCCCTGTCTTCAGCGTTATTGTACAGTTACTTTCACCAAAATAATTAACATTACTTAAGTTCATAAACTACGAAAACACCTGACATTACTTTGACGCAAAGATAAGTAGGATTGAAGAATAAATTTAACTTTGTACTTAAATTTTTCCTTTACTTTTGCTTCTCGCCAAATTTCAAGATTCTATGTCAACGAAAAGTCCCAAAACGGAAAAACTTACTCCCTTAAGCATTTACATAGGAGCTCGTTGTCACCCTATTCTATAAAAAAAAAAAAAAAAAAAAACCCAATAAGTTTTGATTTATTTGTGAGTATCAAAATATGTTGCATAAATGGCTGTATTTGTTTATTGCGTTGAGTTAGAAACTTGATTTATTTAGAGCTGTTAGGGAACGTAGTCCTATGGAATTGATATAAATTTCAACTTGATACCTCGACGCGTTCCTGAGAAAAAGGATATTCCAAAAAAAATCTGAACTGTGAAATTAATGGTTTTTACAGGTTGTTATTAATAATTCATGACTGTCTTCAGTGAAAGTAATAAAACAATCAAGAAACGTTTACTGGTGAGGACTAAGATGGAATGCGTCTTTTCCAGTAAAAAGGGTCTCCGGTTCCCTACACTCACCATACGAAACACAGCAGCATTACGCTACTATTTTACGCTGGTCTTCTGTGAGAGCGTGGTCCTTCCCCGGTCGAACCAACCTATTCGTGCTACAACTATACTACTAATATAACTGCAGCGTGGCTCTACTACGTATAAAAATACCACGTATACAATACATTTCTTCTACTCGGACACCTAAAAGTTTGAACTAAAACTTTTTGTAAATCCAAATGTGCATGCCTTAAGGCTTCCGTCTAGCTTTGCCGTTTTACTTTACCAGCCATTAGAGGTGGCGCTCTCCCCCTTGCATAAATACGTTCGAGATCACAGGTGAAGGTTGCTCTACTTCATTAAATATATAACTTATTATTTTTTTTCCAAAAATATTTTTTTTACTTTTGTCGTGATAATATAATTTTTTACCTTTTACGCGTGTCAACGCGTCACCTCGACTCGCTGTAACAGGTGTTCGATTTAATTACGTAATACGGCATACCGAGTGTTCATCGTCCATCGTTGTGCGTTGTGAGATTTATTGTGATTAATATAACTTTGTTATAATAATTTAAAATGGCAGTTAGTGGAAGTGAATTTAAAATTAAAACGCTTTATGCCAAGAGGGACGTATTTTTTTCACGTATACAAAGCATTAGCGATCACATAAAGAACATTAATGTAGAAGCGGTGCGGGAAACTTTTCTGAATGAAATTGAAACGGTGGATTCTTTGCCGACGGATTACGAAAGAATATTAGACCAAATTAATCATTTGGAATTACAAATCGACCCGAAATACATAG
This sequence comes from Parnassius apollo, assembly GCA_907164705.1. NCBI lineage: Eukaryota > Metazoa > Arthropoda > Insecta > Lepidoptera > Papilionidae > Parnassius > Parnassius apollo. The sequence continues at coordinate 231,812 of CAJQZP010001435.1, forward strand.
TGAACTACCAACCGCTGCTGGCATTCGAAGATATGTTGTGTCGCGTGAAAAGAACGGCAAAACTCCTACAATCTCAAAGCGAAGCAAAGCCGGAAATACAGGTACGTCCACGTGACTCAATTAGGTTACCGCCAATAGATATTCCGGTATTCAATGGTGATATTAAGACGTGGCCCTTCTTCTTCAGTAGTTTTCAAAACAATATACACAATAACCCATCGTTATCGGACGCTGAAAAATTATATTACTTAATTAGTAAACTTAGTGGCAGGGCACAGTCGATTTGCTCTGGTTTTACACCTACAGCAAACAATTACTTATTAATATTCGAAACGCTTAAAACTAAATATGAAGATAGGAGAATGTTAGCTTCCGAATATTTGAACCAGATATTCGATCTTAAACCTATATCATCCGCGAACATCAGTGGCTTAGAGCAGTTTCTAGATAAATTTGTGGCACGGTGGCTGCACTTAAGAATTTAAAATTTAATGACCTTATGGACGTGGTGTTTCTCCATATTGCACTAAAGAAATTAGACCCCGACACCGTGCGTGCGTTTGAAATGGAGCATCGTAGCGCGGAGATACCTTCCTTTCATTCATTAGCATTGTTCGTGCGAGATCAAATAAAGGTGATGCAGCGCTCTCCGAACGTTAAACAGGAGTTTAAAAGGTGCGTCGACCGTAGACAGACTCAACCATCTAAAATAGCAGGGTCGTTAACGTACGTAACCGCTACGTCAACATCACTTCAGCATACTTGTATCGTATGTAAAGATAAACACGGTAATTTATATAATTGTGCGACTTTTCGTAAATATTCACCAAGCGAACGATATAAATTAGTAAAGACAAACAACCTATGTCTGAACTGCTTAAGTGATAAGCATTTAGTTGCAAAATGCAATTCGAGTTCCGTATGTAGCAAGTGCGCCAGGAAACATCACACGCTATTACATTTTTTTTTATAGAAGAGGGGCAAACGAGCATGTGGCTCACCTGATGTTAAGTGACTACCGCCGCCCATGATCAACCGCAACACCAGGGGAATTGCAGGTGCGTTGCCGGCCCTTTAGAAAGGAGTAAGCTCTTTTCTTGAAGGTCCCCAGGTCGTATCGGTCCGGAAAAATCACCGGTGGTAAATTATTCCACACAGAGGTTGTACGCGGAAGAAAACTCCTTTTGAAACGTACAGTGGTGGACCGCCAAGCATCCAGATGGTGTGGATGGTATCGGGACGTTTGCCGTGTAGTGCGTTCACGAAATTTGGCGGCTGGGATTAATCCGAACAATTCCTCAGAGCACTCCCCGTGATAGATGCGATAAAATACGCAAAGAGATGCAACATCTCTTCGCAGCGCCAGTGAATCGAGCCGATCGGAAAGCACTCGGTCGTCGACGATTCGAGCCGCTCTGCGCTGGATGCGGTCAAGTGGAAGGAGCTGGTACTGGGGAGCCCCAGCCCAGAGATGGGAACAGTATTCCATGAGCGGCCGAACCTGCGCCTTGTAAAGTTGCAAGCGGTGTGCCGGCATGAATTACATTTTGAAAATAGCAACATAGCGGCGTCAAGTAAAGCGGATAAGGAATTCACCCCTACTAAAGTCAACGATTCTAGCGGTCGATCTGGTGATGTCGCTCTGTGCTCATTGGCAAATATATATTCAACCGTGTTACTGGGTACGGCGTGTATTTTGGTTAGGGATTCGCGTGGAAACGAACAAAGCGTCCGTGCACTGCTGGACAGCGGAGCCCAAAATAGCTTTATAACGCGACAATGTTGTCAGCGCTTAGGCTTAGTAATAAATAGGTCACTTTCATGTCCTGTAGTCAAAGGCATCGGAGGTACTAGTAAAGCTACCCAGGGATATATAAATTTAAAATTTTATTCTCGGATGATCGCAAATAAACAGGTAACTGAGATGGAATGCCTCATTTCGTAAAAAGGGTCTAATGAGATCGTAATGTTAACTTTGATATAAATGCACTAGTAGTGGATAGGGTCACTGAATTGTTGCCAACCGTTTCGGTTGACACCTCGGCAATGATTGAATTTAAAAATTTGACTCTAGCGGACGACACTTACGCCGTTCCTGGAAACATAGACATGCTCATTGGAGCATCGCTTTTCCCTCATCTTTTGTTAAACAATAAGGTCAGGGGCAACTCCTCACATACCGCGCCTTACGCACTGGAAACCGTATTGGGCTATGTTATCGTTGGCTCCGCCCCCATCATAGATAGTATTTCGGCAACCTCTTATTGTGGTATGGCTGTCGAACCGCTCGAGTCGTTAGTCCGCAAATTTTGGGAGATGGAGGAGGTGAACGTCCCACCCATAGCTAGCTCAGATGACAGATTGTGCGAGAAAATTTACGTCCGCACGACCGTTCGTGATTGCGACGGTAGATATAGTGTAGCGCTACCCTTTAAAGGAGATTCGCGTCAAATGGCGGAAAGACGTTTCTACAGCTTGGAGCGTAGGATGCTCGCTTCACCCCAGTTAAAGGAAGCTTATGACGGCGTCATTAACGAATATATAAGAGAAGGTTACATATCACTCGTGGCTTCGAAATTAGATAACTACGAAGACACACCGTCGTATTTCATACCACACCACGGGGTCATTAGGGAGGACAAACTTACATCTAAGTTACGTGTAGTGCTCGACGCTAGTGCTAAAACTAGCACTCACCTGTCGCTTAACGATATCCTCTATAGTGGGCAAAATTTACAGGGCAGTTTATTTAATATAATAGCCAATTTTCGTTTGTTTAGTATAGCACTATCCGCCGATATTCGCCAAATGTTTCTTTGCATAGGGGTCCGTGAATGCGACCGTAGATTCCAACGCATTTTATATCGTTTCAACCCAAAGGAACCTCTAATGGTGTTTGAATTTAACCGCGTTTGTTTTGGTTTAAAGTCGAGCCCATTTCATGCGTTACGCACGGTGAAACAGCTCGCCCACGATGAAGGTCCCTCTTACCCTAAAGCTAAGAGGGCAATTGAGAGCGGTTTATATATGGATGATTTTGTATACTCGGTCGATAGCGTGGAGGAGGCTACCCTAACCACCGCCGAGGTTATAAAGCTCATGAAATCGGGTCAATTCGATCTTGTGAAGTGGACTAGTAATTCGCGTCCGGTTTTAGATACAATCCCACTATCACACCGTCTTTCGGTGATAAAGGAATTCGACGATTCTGATACACACAAGGTGCTCGGTCTGTGTTGGTCACCAGAGTCCGACGTGTTTAGCCTTAAGGTAAATCCGCCCGTAGAGAAGTGCACAAAGCGCACAATACTGTCATGCGTTGCTAGATTATGGGACGTCATGGGTTTCGTAGCTCCGGAGGTATTATACGCTAAGCTTTTGATTAAACAACTTTGGTTATTTGAATGCGATTGGCATGACTCGCCGCCTGACAGCATTGTTCGATTGTGGCAGCGCTTTAGAGAGGAACTTCCTTTACGAAGAGAAATTAAAATACCGCGTCATATAAACGTCGATAGAAATAGCGTCGTAACGGTCGTTGGGTTTGCAGACGCCAGCGAGAAGGCTTACGGGGGGCGTTGTATATTTCCACGTTCAGAATAATGGTAGAAATTCGATTAGCCTCATTAGTTCTAAGTCGAGAGTCTCCCCCCGTAAGGTTGTCTCTCTGGCGCGCTTAGAGCTTTGCGCAATATTAGTACTCACCAAGCTTATTACCGCAGTTATCAGCGCATGTAGGGATAGAGTTCACATTGAAAGAATATTTGCCTTTTCCGACTCCACCGTCGCCTTATGCTGGGTTCATTCTTCACCCCACCGTTGGGATACGTTTGTCGCGAACCGAGTGGCCAAGATCCAAGACGAGTTGGAAACGCGGAACTTTTATCACGTGTCCGGTACGGAAAACCCTGCCGATTGTCTATCCCGGGGACTCACCCCGGTGCAAATAATGGACCACCCGCTTTGGTTCCACGGACCTTCTTGGGTTCACTTGGTTCGAACCTTCGTCAGTGTCACAACCGCCGGAAGAGAGGAGACACGCTCTAATGGCGAACATTTCGAGCGAGGTTTGTCCAATCATTGCTTTGGCGAACCGCTTGTCCTCTTGGTCGAAATTATTGCGTAGCGTAATTTACGTTTGTCGATTCGCGAAGCTTTTACCGCGACGTTCGTATGTCTTAGCGTCCGATTACAACTATGCCGAGTCGCTAGTATTACGTGAACTTCAACGTGCACACTTCTCTGAAGAAATTACAAGATTACAATCGAATAGAGCTTGTAGTCGCGCCTTTCAACGCCTTAAGCCATTTTTACAGGATGGGATTGTAAGGGTAGGTGGACGCTTGTCCAACTCGCAGTTGAGTTTCGACCAACGGCACCCTATAGTTTTACCGCGTAAAGACATATCATGAACTTATTAGTCGATTACCATCATAAATTGAAGTCGCACGCTGGCCCCGACTTGTTGATGTCGATTTTGCGTCAGAATTATGGGATGCTTTCTGCACGTAGTTTAATACGCAATCGGGTGCACAGATGTATAGCTTGCTTTCGGGCACGCCCCAAGCCGTCATTTCCGGAAATGGCTGAACTTAGATCTTGTAGAGTAATACAATCGGTAAAGCCCTTCACGCACACCGGGTCGGATTTCGCTGGTCCGTTTAAGGTCACGCTCACTCGCGGGCGTGGTATAAGATCCACAAAGGCTTACGTATGCATTTTCGTATGTCTAACTACTCGAGCGGTGCATATAGAACTCGTTGGTGATCTAAGCACAGCAGGCTTTATGGGTGCATTTAAAAGATTTCTATCCCGTAGAGGCCCTGTAAGTAAATTATATTCGGATAACGGTACGAACTACGTCGGTGCAAAACGTATTCTATCGGAACTACATGAGCTCTTAGCTAGCAAGTATTATAATTCGGAGTTCACTCACATTCTAGCCGAGAACCGCATTGAGTGGTCTCTGAACGTCCCAGCCGCGAGTCATTTTGGAGGCAATTGGGAGACTAATATTAAGAGTCTAAAGAGTCACTTATACCGAGTAATAGGAGATCAAATGTTGTCCTTCGAAGAGCTAAGTACGGTGCTCGCTCAAATTGAATGCGTAATGAATAGCCGCCCACTTTGTCGTACATTGTCTAGCGACCCCTCGGAACCGCTGGCTCTAACTCCAGCACATTTTTTGAATTTAACGCCTTTAAAGTATTTGCCCGCCGCAGATATGGATGAGAACAGACTTAGCATTTCCGCACGCTACAAATTATTAGACCGGTTAGTGCAATCGTTTTGGAAACGATGGAGGATGGAATACTTGCATACTTTGCAGTCTCGGCAAAAATGGAACACAGCGACTGAGCCTTTAGCTGTAGGAACTGTAGTTGTGCTCACCAAAGAGAATACGCCGCCTCTCCACTGGCCGTTAGGAATTGTCGAAGAGGTCTTTCCCGGTTCCGACGGAGTAATTAGGATAGCTCGCGTTAAGACCACGGTTGGGTCTTACCTGCGTCCTGTTGTCCGTTTGTGCCCCTTGCCTCTTCCATAATTTAAATTAGCTTTCTAGATTAAAAATTGTAGTTGAATTTAGGTAATCTTAGCGTTAGTTAGTTATTTTGTTAGTTGATCTTAGCTCTAGTTATTTAGTTGATTTTGAAGGAAATCCTTCAAGGGCGGGGGAGTTCCCCAAAAGATACATCTCCCTCACACCGCCTAGAATAATAGTCTCTTCCCGCCGCGCTCGTTGTTGGAACCACACCAATATTATTGCCTGCTTGATATAATTGTTTTAACCCGCTCCAATTTTGTGTTTTCCTAATCAAGCAGGATTCCTTTCATCGATTTGGCAAATAATAGTTCATTTTAGGGAAGAGCGAGTGCATTGTACTGCGCGCTATAGTCGTCGTTATATAAGCGTAGAATCATTTTGTAGATACAGTCCACTTAGATTAATAGCTCGCGTAATAGGTTTAAGGTTCGACCGGGGAATTAGACTTCGGCAACCTTAGACACGTGGCTCCACCATATTGCTTCTATTATATACGCTGGGTCTTTTATCAGCAAAGAACGTTGAAGGCGCGAATAAATTAATTATGATAGCACAACTTGTGCTTGTAGTATCAAATTTGGTTTTTGCAATATTCTGTATTTCTACAGTGATCAATATTATTCATCACGAGTCGCTGTAAGCAAACGATACAGTAGTACTAATGACGGCGGCAGGCCCGGAGTGAGTCAAAATATATCTATATTTAGTAAAATATATTATTACAAGGCTGCTCACACACCTATAATTTCGGAATTTCCGAGCCAAAAAAAATTATTACAATTAAACAAAACAAAATTAAACAGTCATTTACATTTCATGGCTCCCCACATGATAGATGAAGACATTAAAAATATATTGAGTTGAACAATTGATATTTTCAAAAGTTATCGTGTTTACCCCTCCATGTGGACTTGATAAATATACCACTTAAACCAATTTTTTAATGTAAAAATAGCAACTAATCGATTAAAAAAAATAAGTTCAACAATCATTTATCTTTCTGACAAAGTGCTTTTATATCATTTATATTTATAGTTCAATATGATTGTTAGAAACAATTTCATGCGACAAAACATTGGAATCTCGATTTTTAGGCGCTAGTAGAACATACCTATGCGCTTTGCGCTTAACGCATGCAAAAGAGCAAAATCCCAAAGCCGAATGAGAAAAACTACATCTTCCCAAAATCTAATCAACCGATTGATCTTCAACCTGTCTTCGGAAAAAGACTAGAGAAGCTATTCGTGGATAGAATGACGTGGCAATTATGGAATGAGAATAAAATGAGACGGCAGCAGTATGGATTTATCGCATAGCGCAGTACCGAAGACGCCCTGTATGATGCGCTCGAAATCGTAAAACGATGCCTAAAGAGTAAAGCAGTAATGGTCGTCATCTCCATCAACATTGAGAGTGCATTTGACAATGCTTTGTGGCCCACAATTATAAACGAGTTAGAAAATAAGAAAATGGACAGATCTAAATGCAGGCTAATAAGCAGCTACCTATTGCATAGGCAAATAAAGCTCACATATGCTGGACATGAGGTTATAAAGTAAACCTACAAAGGTTGTATACAGGGTTCTACCTGTGGACCCTTGCTATGGAATTCGCAAGACGACCCGTTACCAAGTGATAAAAGATATGCAGATGACATAATAGCTAAAGGAAAAACAGCAACACGTCTAGAAATTGAAATGAACCTAGTACTTAAAACCTTCTTAAAATGGGCAAATAAGATAAAATGAAACTGGCACCTCAAAAAACACAGACAATATTGGTAACGAAAAAGACAAAATTTGAAAATACAAAGATAGTACTCGGAGAAACGGAAATAAGTTTCTCTGACACACAATAGACGCCAACCTAAATTTCCTTAAACACGTAGACAGAGTCACAGAAAAGGCAATCCCACTATATAAAAAAGTGGCAAAAACAACAAGAACAAACTGGGCCCTGAATCCTGAAATTTTTAGGACAATTTACACAACTGTAATAGAAACAACAGTCTAATATGCTTAGATCGTGTGGGGTTAATTGGGACATGTGGTAATTAAGAAACAGATAAAAACCAAGTTTAACTGGATAATTAGAACCTTCGGTAAACTTACACGCAAAGCACATCGTACTTCTTCCTAAATCTTAGCGCCACCTTAGCTAGAGTTCTTTCCCTAGACCTTAGAGCACAAGGAAATGACCTACATATAACTAAAAGAAGAAAACCACTGGAACTATGTTATGACTTAATAACTACAGAGGAAGCTCTTGACTCTATTGGAAATGACTGGCCCTCTATAAATACGGACGTGCAAAAGATTACAGGCAAAGTGGAAGCAGCCAACAACTGCTGAAAAGACGGGAAAGAAATATATAAAACCAGATTACGCCTTGGCAATCATTGTAGCGTTTACCAAGCAGAATTAGTAGACTAAATTCCACAGAAGTGGAAGAAGAACAAACTAAAAATGGCGAACATCCTTAGCAATTCTAAATCGGCACTGGAATCAACTAACCCTAATGCACTACACCCCCTCGCAGCAAAAGTTCTGGGACCTATGCGCAAAATAGTAAGCAATTAAGGCAAAGTTAGGCTATTTTGGATCAACGCCCACAGCGGTATTCCAGACAATGAAAGGGCGGAAGAGCTTGCGAAGTCCGTAACGGAGACATTGAAGCAGACTTTAGCGTAAACTGTTTTCCTCTAACCTTCGCAAAACGCTCTATCAGGGACAAAACTCTACAATTCGAAGGTGAAGTAATTTTTAAGAAAAGTTAATGGAAATGTAGTGAATATAACAAGTGAAATTCATAATAGATGTAGAATAAAAGAAAAATAAGTTTGATAATAAATAAATAAGTTTAAAAAATAGGTAAATAAGTCATGTATAATGTAATAATGAGGAAACGATAGATCTCGTAGAAACATTTAATTAGATAGAACTGTAGTAATAATGTAGGTGTAGTAACCATAATGCAGTAATAGTTTAATAATAGTATAGTAATATAATAGTAATACTTTAGATTTTCATGCCTCTATAAAAAAACAATTGTAGAAAAACAAAAATGTAAGATGAGGAACGGTGGTGCAACAAACATCTAGACCGGAAAAGTAGTCGGAAATAATTTAATGATACTATAGATATTAAGCGTATAATAAATAATAATATTAATAAAAAAGACATAAAGGACAAAAAGTAAATAAATAAATAAACAATCAAAGGTGCTGTAAAAGAAAAAAACACAGCAGAAGTATTAAGTTAAAAAAACTAACCTCACCTAACCTAACATAACCTCATTTAGGTTATGTTATGTTAGGTCAGGTTTGTGTCCCCCCGAACGGGTTCCCGCCTTGTCGTGGCGGGGACCCGCCACAGGGGCTTTGTAGCCGTGGCTTGGTCACCCGCTGCGAACATAGAGGAACTCACATGCCTGGCCCAAGGTGAAGGGCCGGCCCGAGGAGGCCACTCCAAGTGGGCTTGGCGAGCCCATTTCGAATGTGTGTTGGTGGGCTGTGGCGAGAGGGGTGTCCTCTCCCTCTACCGCTACAGTCGAGGAGGAGTCGCGGAGGAAGAGGAGTGTTGGTATGGCGATGCGCCACTCGCCCTATCCTCCGTGACTCAAACGGGGCCACACCGTTGATGCGGTGGTGGTGGGGCTGCGGCGAGAGAGGAATGTCAGTCAGGTTTGTGTAATATATTGGTGAGCTCGAAAAAGACGCATGTCGTACATTATTTTCGAAAATTTATTACATTTACCAAAAGTAAGGTGTAATTATTGATATTAATCGGTGAAAGTAAATAAATTTATTACTTTTAACTTCAATCTTGGTAACTTTTAAAATTTTAAATTACTCGTAATCACACTTACTGTGAAATATATATATATATATATATATATATGCAGTATGACACTACATATCATTTGTTTTACTGAATATATTCTATGATGTATATATAATATTTTATCTTATTTATAATGATGGTGATGATGATAAGTTAATGTTTATAAATTTTGCAAAAGTATAATATCAACTAAACAATTCATAGTCTGTTCATTTTACTTTCATTTTTATTTAATTTTTATGGTCTGGTAAAGCTGCTGAGATTTAAGGTGATGTAGGAGTAAAAAGAAGATTTTTCACGCTTTAAAAGTACAATTTTTTTGTCATTAAAAACTACGCATTCACCTTTTTTAAATTCATTGTGAAATTTAAAGATTTTTCTTAGTGAATTATGGTGGCCAAAACACGATTGACACATTTTGGCTCAATAGAAAAGATCGCAAAGTTTCCTCAAAATCTACAATTTCAGGTACGTCCACTAAGTGAAAAAGCAGTTTCAATTGAATGTAATGAAATCAATTTCAATTAAATTCAGGCTATATGTTCACCAGTAAATACATGAGTGAATTATGGGTTTGTTTTTCAATAAAAGAGTATATATCATTATAAAAAGAAATATCAAATAAATATTGTGCGATTAAATAGCGCGCGGGCCGACCAAACAGTTCCATTTCCCCTTTTGAATTCAGCAAACCACCTAAAAATTGTTACGCGTGATGGAATTGAGTTAAGAGCCGCAGGTTTGAATCCCGCACGGAACAAGTATTTGTATGGCCTACAAATAATTGTTTTGCGTCAGGGTGTTGTCCTCGTGCAATTTATGTTTGTAAAGTGCCTTCACGATACAGGAGAAAATTCTAGTGCAGGGGTAACGTTATAAAAAATACTGATAAACATTTGAGTGTGCTTAGGCTGCCCAGTTTATTTTTATGTTGAAAATTACTCCTTCATTATTTTTTTTTTGAAAATCAAGTATCGATATTTTCTTAAATATATATATATATAAATATATATATATATATATATATATATATATATATATATATATATATCGTCAATATTTATAAATCGCGATATAAAGATATTCCATATTTATCGTGGAGTATCGAATTCACTATCCATTTCGCTTATTTTGAAACAGCGTTAGCGGAAAGAAAACTGAGTTTTATAGATTTGTCAGAGATGCAGCCATTAAAAGGAAACTGAGCAAAATTGATTCGTCAGCCTATTTAAATGTTTTGAAACGCAGCGTGTAGGAAAGCATGAAAATAGCCTGTTTATTCCAAATGGAAATGGGATATTTTTTTTTAATTAAAGGAAACTGAGCATAATTATCCGTCAGGGATGCACATTTTTAAAAAGAAACTGAGCTAAATTGATTCGTCAGAGATGCAGTTTTCTGAATTGAAAGGAAACTGTGCCAAATAAAAGATCCGTCAGAGATGCAGCCTTTTGAGTTGAAAGGAAACTGAGCTTAATAGGTCCGTCAGAGGTGCAGCATTTGGAATTGAAAAGAAACTGAGCTAAATAGGAAATTTTGAATTGAAAGGGAAAAATCTGTGGGAATTCTGATTAATTGATTGTGGGAATTTTGGAAAAAACACTCACTGAACACTATTTTAAGACGCTACTGTACACAATGTTATATGTTTTTCCATTCGGGGAAAGAATGTGGAGATTATGGGCATTTAACACACGCGAACATGCTACATACAGCTGACCATGAGAGAAGCACGGTTTTTCTAAGTTGATCCCCGCTGCCTGTAACGTTTGCCTTTGCGTTTTATTAATTTTCATTGCAAAACTGAGCTTAATAGGGAATTGCAACCTTTCGAATTGAAAAGGAAGATCTGTGGGAATTATAGGGATCCGTGGTATAATAACATTTTCACCTTTTCCTACGCCTGTCAAATTTGTAGCACCGATTATGTTCCGTCCAAGATGTGTCACACGCAGCCTTGTCCCGTTAGATAACCGAGGAGATTCTAAATTTCACATTAGCATGACTGGGACGCCTAATTTTAATTGAAGCTTATGTGAGGGCACACATGACAACTCTAGAGAATTTAGAAACTCTACGGGATATGAAGTGCTCTGTTCTGTGTCTGTAACTGTGTCTACTGACAAATACTCTGTTATTTCTCCTGCTACTTCGCTTAATATATCTGAATTTTTTTGTTAACGCTCTCATTTTTGGTGCAAGAATCGCCCTTTCACATAATCATTTGTCTTCATGCATGTTGTTCGTTAAATCTGAATAAACGCTCGCTATTAATTCGGAATGACTCTGTACTAAATTACAAAAATCTCTCGTCAATTTAACGCAGCCCTCAGCATCCGTTTCCAACCGCCCATCGCCAATTTTTAATAGTGTGTCAGCATAGGTTCCAGCATTGATATCATTATACCAATGCACTCTCATATTCATAGTTAAACTGAATTTTGTCACCTTGTTCCATAAAATAGACGACTTGAGGCATGCTTTAATTTCATCTGCAGGTGTGCCCTTTTGAATGACAGGTAAATTTTGGCGAAAGTCACCAGCCAGTAAAACCACCATTCCTCCCTTAGATTTAGTGCTTCTACAGCTTTTTTATGCGACATTGTACTTTCGTCCCACACTAAAAGTTTGCATTGTCGTAGCATTATACCTCGTGCACTATTTTTGCTAAAGTTGCAGATCGGCAATTCTTCCTGGGCTAGATTTAGAGGGAGTTTTAAAAAAGAATGTGCAGTGCGGCCCCGCTTAACAGCGTGGCGGCTATACCGGAGGAAGCTACGGCCACAGCAATGTTTTTATCTTTACGTGCTTGCGCTAAAAATACATTTAACAAAAATGTCTTCCCAGTTCCTCCAGGGAAAGTGCACTATTTTCAGATTAAATTTTTCCTAATACTTTGTAAAAACTCGTTTTTGGTCGGGAAGCAAGCGGGGTACAAATTCGGCTACTTGCTGCTGCAAGCTGGTATATCATAGTTTGTTTCACGTATTATTTCATCACGTAGTTCATTTCCGGTTGTTTGCTGAGGGCTTATCATTCCAAAGTCGCTTAATTTTTTTACCTACCATTGCCATTACTTTATCTTTAATTTTTCCAAGTGCTTCATTATAAATGTGTTCATTGTATGTCATGTTCTCTTGTGTCTGCTGTAACCTTCGCAAAATATCTTCCGCCATGTACTCTTTATATTTGTCCCACAATGCACATGCATTAGATAGCCCCCAAGGTGATATGAGAGTTGCATAAAGATCCCTAATTTTGGCTGGTGACTGGCACTGTACAGCCTCCTCCATGGTTTCATCCCAGTGATTATCGTATTCTAAAAGATGCAGAGCTTCACATGCTTCTCTATAAGTTGCGCATACCTGACCGTTGACAGTTTTAAGGTCTTTATATCCTGTAGGACCCCGAACAGGGTGCAGCAGCAATCGTAAACAGAAACATTCAAAAGTAGTTACATGGACGGTATACACACGACCAAGGGCATCTGATGACTACACCGGGCCAATTTGCAACAGGCGCGCTTTGAATACGGCGTTTCCACTCCTTCCTAGATGTGTTCCAAGTATAATAGCGGGGGACTTCAGAATATAACAACGTTTTTGCAAAGGGGTCGGTTTGACAAAGTTGAAAGAAGGCTGTTAGTGTAGTTTTTGGCGGTGATGCAATTCTTTCTTGGAAATTTCTTTCGGTGAAATATAGACGCTCTCCATTTTCTAAGTGCACAGCAAGGTGAGTAACTATTGGGTGCCTTTCGTGTAAAGGAGCCAAGAAGACGCCACGCTGCCTCTTTACTACTGACATAACGCCCTGCTTGAAAGGTCTGTACTTCATTAACGGGATTTGCCTCATCTTCACTCCTGAGATTAAATATTGCTTGGTCGCTTCCTTTATTTATGTACTTACAGATATACTTGATTGCGCGGACAGAGCTACATGCTTCTACATTAATGTGGGCATTAAACATTTTACATAGAATGGGCGAATACGGGACAATCCAGCTGTTATCTAAGGTTTCGAACGCTCCAGAGCGAGATTTGATTGTAACTTTCCTGCCACCATCTTCGGGAGCTATGCGTCTGTATAAAGGGTAGTCATTGTCATTGTGCACTGTTTCTATTAATAGCTGTTTAGGGAATTTCTTTGTACATTTTCCTTCTTTCATACATGGCGATATTATATTTCGTGCTCCACATGGACCGTGAATCATATTTCGGACGATGGTATCATACAATTCTTTATCTTGCTCAGGATGCGGAATCTCGGCGCTTATTATGTCTTCTATTTGGCTGGGCCGCAACTTCTCTTTAAGCCATATTAGAATGTGGGCATGCGGTAATCCACTTTTTTGCCATTCACTTGAATACATGAAGCACTGCACCTCTCCGAAAAATTTCCCTTTGTTAATTACATACATTAATTTTTGTACTTTTAATCGAAATACTCTAGCAACTAAATCGTGTCTGCCAGTACTTTTTTTGGCCCGGCATTAGTTCCTCGGTTATTTCTTTCCATGTGGGATTGCAAGTAAAAGTAACAAAAAGATCAGGTCTTCCGTAAGTTCATACGTAGGCGAATGCGTCTTGTGTGTACTCATGTAGGTAGAGGGGACTGTTAACGAATGATGAGGGCAGAATTACCATTTTACCTAAATCTCTGGGGTTTACATTGGCGTCGCTAGAAACTGCATCTTGTAAATGTATATAATTCTCAACGCGCAGCTTTTTTGATTTAAAGATATATAACGGAGACGTTCACTTTCTACCTTCACATAAATGTCTACTAAATATTGATGAAATAATTGTCTACACCGGGCTAAGAGGTTAAAATTATTTTCTCGCAATATCATATGATACGCATAAAAATCCATACATGATACTTTTTTGTTCGGAGTAGGCTCCTTTGTGACCGGGTTAATTAGTGGAATTTGAAAATGATAACCCTCTTGTCCTTTGCAATAAATCAATGGGTATTGCAGAGCGTCAAAAACTTGTGTGTATCGGCTACCCGTTGCAACGTATCATCACGTGCTCGCAAGACAATGTCTCGTGAAGAAAATTGATCACCACTAATTACAGCTGCTATTTCGTTTATCAAAGGTGCATTGGAGCACCTTTCATGCTCTCCTCGAGGGGTCCGATCTGCGTGAATGACGACTTTATAATCCTCTTCAGGTCGGTTTTCTAAAGCAGTTTTAAATGTTTTGACTAAAATGTTATGTTCATGCAAGAATCTTTGAATTTTGAACACTGTGTCTCTCTCAACTCCCTGGATAAATTGGCAGCGACGGTCTACCTCAATTTCTTCGTCACCTATAAAATATACTTGTAAAAAATTATGCTGTTCGTTTTCAGCTGGTAAAAGTGAACATATTCTATGATAAATTTGCCCTTGCGCCGTAAATGTAGGCGAAAATCCCGGCATTATTATTTCCTGTTCAACTCCGAAGGACGTCATTTGAAAGCATGAGTTATATTTTCGGATCCTGTTTAAAAAGCGCCGTGACTCATTAGCATCATATAAAAAAAAGAGTTTTCAAAGGTTCTTCTGGTTCCCCAAGTAACGGAAGAGACACTTTGCCATTGGAAAAGCACATGCCTGCGGTCTCATCTTTCCTTTTCCATTTAAAGCGCTGCAAAATCGACACGCCTTGTCCATCAGTCCGATAACAACTAACCTGTGATTTTTATAATCAATCAACGGATCATAATTGAATGCTGCGTCATTAAAAACCGACCAATTGTTTCTTTGAAAATTTTGTCGACGTTCAGCTTGGAGCTGTGCATTTGCATCTCTTCGCGCCTGTGTCTGTTCTGGTGTTTCAGATGCCCTTATAGTCGATTGTCGTTCATCTTGCTCAATGAGCCTGTGTTGAGTTTCATCAGGTGTTTCCGCGGCTCTTAAGGCGGCCTGACGTTCCGCTTGTTCGAATAGCCTTTGCTGATTTTGAGCAGATGTTTCAGTAGCTCATAAAGTAGATTGACGCTCTACCTGTTCAAGACGCCTTTGCTGACTTTGATCAGGTGTTTCAGTAGCTCTTAAAATAGCTTGACGCTCTGCCTGTTCAAGACGCCTTTGCTGACATTGAGCAGGTGTTTCAGTAGCTTTTAAATTAGCTTGACGCTCTGCCTGTTCAAGTCTCGTTAGCTGACTTTGAGAAGGTGTTTCAGAAGCTCTTAAAGTAGCTTGACGCTCTGCCTGTTCAAGACGCCTTTCCTCACTTTGAGAAGGTGTTTCGGAAGCTTTTAAAGCAACCTGACGCTCTGTCTGTTCAAGACGCCTTTGCTAACGTTGAGAAGGTGTCTCAGATGCTCTAAAAGTAGCCTGACTCTCTGCTTGTTCTTGCCTTCTAAGTTCAGCATCTTCTAAAGATTCTAGCGATCGATCTAATCTTCTCGCTTGTCTTTGAGAAGATACTCTTGAAAGGCTGGACTTACGTTTGCGAGGCATTATGAAGTAACAAAAAACCTATTTATAAAAAAAAAACGTTAAAATACCTAAAAGGAATTAAATTTCCTTTTAAATATTTTTTTTAAAAGAAAATCCAAAATATTTTTTAAAATTAAAAACACAAAACCAATTCAAGACACAACACGAATCCGAAAACGATAGCCAAAAAAAAATCGAAACTTAAACCAAATCACAAAACAAATCGCAGAAAACCGAAATCGAAAGCAGTAGTCAATATAAATATAACCAACGAAAAAAGAAGTAAGTGTATAGGTACCGTATACACTATCTATACTATTAATATTCCTTTGAAATATTGTTAAACAAACTAAAACAACGAAAACCAATTCACGATTCTAAATAAACAAAATCCAAAATCAAAGCCAGAGTCTAAATATGTATAAAGAAATACCAACCAAATCAACAAAACCGATCCAAGAAAATACACAAATCCCAAAATGAAAGCCAATATAAATCCATTCAACCTTAACCAAATCACAAAGCAAATAACAAACAACCGAAATCGAAAGCAGGTAGTCGAATAAGCTACGAAATAGAAAGAATTTAAGTACATAGGTACCGTATGCACTATAAGTTGACGCGCGGCTCAACGGCGGGAGTTAAGTACATGTCAGGAAACATTTCGTTGCCGCGTTTTAAAAAACCTAATAACTACATCTAGCGGAATCAATTTAAACTATGTATACGTTAGTTAATAAGAACTCTGAAAAATATTTTTCTTATAATTTTGCACATTTTTTCTTATTGTAATACCGATTCATTCATAACCACATATAAGAACTGTATTCATTTCCGTTCAATAAATATTACTAAGGCTTATTAATAAGGCTTACTAAGAACTGTTTCTACCACAGTTAAGTAATAGTTAAGGGTGAAAGTGTGACAGGTGGTGATAGTATTTCTGATCCATACTTATAATCACGCCTGTAACCCTTGCGGGGTAGGCACCAAAACGTTTGAAGAAAATCAGCTGGTGAATTTTATGTTTTTTATCGCTCTCTTCCCGTTTTTCCGCGGAAAAAAGTAACCTATGTCACTCTACAGCCACCGAACTATCCCCATACCAAATTTCATGCCACTCTGTTGCGACGTGAAAGAAGGACACACTTTTGCAACATATTCTATTTTCCCACAGGAATAAGATGTTTTTCCGCAGAAAAAACTAACCTATGTCACTCTACAGCCACCGAACTATCCCCATAAAAAATCATGCCATGCCAACGCTCTGTTGCGACGTAAAAGAAGGACAAACAAACAAACAAACAAACACACTTTCACTTTTATAATATTAGTATGGATGTTGTATAATAAAAATTAAGCAACAAAAGATCTTTCTTTTTTATTCTGCCACCGTCCTAATACCATTTTGATATATATATATATATATATATATATACATTGCCTTATCGTACTACATTATAAAAAACAATACGATATGTCGATATTTATTACATGAATATATCGATACTGTTTAAAAATATCGATACGATATATGTCGATATAGTTTTTCACTTGTCCATCCCTACTCGTCGCTATTGCGACACGAGTAGATAAAAGAAATATTGCTAGCAGCTAGCCGGTCACGATCGTTCGCCCGCGTCTGTTTCACCACCTTAAAATTTACGTGAAAACGATCCCGTTTCGTCTTAAGTTTAAGCTTTGCTTTATGACAATACCTATTATTTCATTATCTTTGTCAATTAATCAATTAGTAATGGTTTTATGCATCTTACTAATTTTCTTTGCTAATATCTACTCGTATTGATCACTTCTATTATTTAGCTTTAAGACCTTAAGAACGCATGAAATTCCTAAATTCTTGGTTATTTAGTAAGGAAAGCACAAAAACTGTAAATTTAATCCGTAAAGAAAAATATACCACATAAATAGTAATAATAAGACAATATTACAATTTCTGTGAAGACGACTGATTCTATAACATTTATTAGAAAAAAATCCCCAAAGAGTACCTATATGTAGTAAAGCCATACTGCAGCTATATTAGTAGTATGTTTGTAGCACGAATGGGTCGGCTCGACTGTGGATGAACCACGCTCTCACAGAACACCAACGTAAAATAGCAGCTTCATGCTTTTTCTGTGGTGAGTATAGAGTACCCCAGACCCTTTTTACTGGAGACGAGGCATTCCATCTTAGTCCACACGCGTGACAGTGCATCTGCATTTTGATTCGTAGTTGAGGATAGATGTAGATAGCTATGGGCTACAATTAACAATTAGGGTTTTATCCAAAGGCCTCAACTATGCAGTAACACCACGCAAATTACCGTACGAAGAAATTATCTGTAATGTCGAGGACTGTTTATTTAAAAACAATATGCGGAAAGAACATTTGGAGGCGATACGTCAAGACATTTCGTCTATGTTACGTCGATGTTCAGTGCCTAAACCGAATCTTCCCAAAGACGAATTTATAGCGTTAAAGAACCTAGGCAATAAACCAGAACTCACGATTCTCCGCGCAGATAAGGGAAACGCCACGGTAGTCATGGATACGTCAGATTATAATTCTAAAATACAAGAACTTTTGTCGGATGTAAGCACTTATAAAAAGGTTAAAAACGACCCAACAAATAGCACACTAAAAACAACTAGTGACATCAAAAGAAACACTCCGAAAAATTAAACCTGGACGTAAAACGGATAATACCGACGTGCTCCAAATCCCAAATAATACCAAAAATACACAAGCCCAATGCTCCTGTGGCCGTGGAAGGAAAAGGGGAGATCTCCCGCCGGGCAAGGTGTTCTGCCCGGGGAGCGGCCGACACTCCGAGTGATATTTCGGAGAAGTTCTATATATACTGTCTATGATTCGGAATGTTAATAGCGCGATTTAGGCTTCGGTGTGTTTCGGTGTGCTAGTGACGCGACGACAGCGCCGCTACATCACCCCCTACTCAGACCGGAGGTCGATAGTGCAGTCTCGTTGTCGACGAATGTGCAAGTGCCAGTGGATTGCCTTGTAGTCTGCGGTGAGTCGAGAAGAAGGCAAGTAATCTGCGAGAGTGCCGTGAAGCAGAGGCGAGCAGTAAGGCTCAGAGCCGTGCCGAACACTGTATGGCGCAGAGAGTAGCTTGAAGGAACAGGAAGCATTATTATTCCAGTGCTGCGATGAAACCTTGTGAAGCTAGATGGCTTGCAGGATATGAAGACTGCAGACGATATCTGCTCGGGAGCGAATGTGATGAAGCTTGAAGTTTCCGAAGGTTGTTTGCTTGCGTGTTCAGATCACGTCGGATGGTCACCACTGTGGCCGTGGTAGGAAAATGGGAGATCTCCCGCCGGGCAAGGTGTTCTGCCCGGGGAGCGGCCAACACTCCGTGTGATAGCTCGGAGATGTTCTATATATGCTGTTTATGATTCGGAATGTTAATAGCGCGATTTAGGCTTCGGTGTGTTTCGGAGTGCTAGTGACGCGACGACAGCGCCGCTACACTCCATTACGTCCCATAGTGAGCCAAAACGATTCACCAACTTACAGATTGGCTCAACACTTAGCGAAAATACTCTCACCGCTCAGGGGACATACAAGAGCACACATAAAGGATTCCTACCATTTTGTCAGCGAGATTAAAGACCTACATCTGACAGACAATGAAACTATGGTCAGTTTTGATGTGCAGTCATTGTTTACATAGTTACCTGTTGAAGACTGCATCTCAATTGTAACTAGAAGGCTGGTAGATAACAACTTGCCCGTAGAATATGCAGTATTACTCAGACACTGTCTTACATCTGGCTACCTATTGTGGAAGGAAGAGTTCTACAAGCAAGTAGATGGTGTGGCGATGGGCTCACCTGTATCTCCCATTGTCGCCGACATATTCATGGAAGACTTTGAGGAGAAAGCCCTACTTACTTCTCCCATAAATCCAAGATTCTACACGCGGTACGTAGACGACACTTTCACAATTCTACCTTTAGATAAAGTAACTGCATTTTTAGACCATCTTAACTCTATAAATTCTAAAATTCAGTTCACAATGGAGTTAGAGGCAAACAATTCCTTAGCTTTTCTAGATGTGTTAGTAATTCGGAATCCTGATAACACCTTGAGCCATACTGTGTATAGAAAAAAGACCCATACAGATAGATATTTAAACGCTGATTCTCACCACCATCCTTCACAGTTAGCAACCGTGGGTAAATCTTTGTTTCAGAGGGCACAAGGGATCTGTGACAGTAAACACTTGGCTGCCGAGCTCCACCATGTCAAGCAAGTTTTGCATGACAACAAGCTTCGGGTCCCGTGCCTACGTCACAGTGAACGAGTGAAGCCGGCCACAGTCGAGCGTGTACCTGCTGTACTGCCATATGTTAGAGGAGTCACTGACAAGATTGGCTACATCTTGAAGCGCGCTTCCATAAAAACATACTTCAAGCCGCCGAAGAAGATTGGTCAGTTTTACCATCAGTCAAGTGTAACGTCCCTCTGCAAGATGCAGGAGTGTACAAGTTTGATTGTGAGTGTGGTCTCTCCTACATAGGACAAATTAAAAGATCAATAAAAACCCGCGTTAAAGAACATATAGCTGATATGAAGAATCGACGCTCCGGGAAGTCTGCAGTTTGCGATCATATCCTAGACGGCCCCAACCATTACATCAGATTTGATAGACCACAAATCCTCGCTTTCTTCCTACCTTCACCTTCCAAGGATGATATTGAAATCAAAAAACATCCTAATTTCAATAGAGAAGATGGCTGGGTGCTACCATCTACTTGGGATCCTATAATAAATAAAATTAAATCCCAAGCCAAGCATACAACTGCAAGACTTCAAGATACCATAAGTTCATACTGTGTAGATCGGAACAAAAGTTAAATTTTTATCTATGGTAACCGCTGTTAACTATGACATTTGGACGTTGAACATCTCAGTCCCCCCCCGTGACCATGGGTGCTGTAAAGCGCTCGAAACGTCGGGTATTTATAGTTAAATATACGCGATAAAATCCGTTAAAAACTAGTATTATACTATTAAAAAATTATTTTTGTCACATTTTGCAACAGTTCTCCGGCAGCTCTTTAGTTGGTTTTTACACTAAAAAAGTTTTAAGCTATTGCATAGCTTCTATCGCGGGCCTTGAGCGTGGGGACCGAATCCAGAAATTTATTCCGCCGTAACGAAAAAACCTCACGCTCCCGAAGATATTTTCTTTTGGAAATATGTATCCACAGAAATCCACAGAATCTGCAGTTACAAAAAAGCAATATCATTTTAGTCTCCGGCGAAAAAAAAAAAAGATATATATCATGATTAATTTACCAACTAGTTATTCGTTTACTAAATACGAAAAAATATTTAGACGTCATTTTTCTTCCAATCTTGCTGTACTGAATATTTACGTAGTCCTTATATTAATAATTATAATTGCATAAGTTGATACAAAATGCTATGCAATAGCTTTACCGCGGCAGTCCCCGAGTGCCACACGTCTTTTTTAAAAATATTAATATTTTTAATTGAGAGTTTTATTTTTATTCTCCACTTTACTTTTTACAAATTTCCCGCGGCGGCGATGAAAAATGTATTTTTATATGATTTATATTTGTGTGCTATTGCTACTTATATTTTGATAGTTTGTAAAACCCATGTTATTTTATTGGTGCATATTTAATTAAGTAGGTAGGTGATATATATGTACTGAATTGTATACCTATATATTACAATATAACGCTGTTTTTATGTAGAACATTATTGGCGAGGGAAAACTAGATGTAGAGATACTTTATATTTAGGTACACTTTTATAAAATTAAATTAAAAAAATGGTACTTTCCTAAGTGCTATACAAAGACGTTCTTGGGTTTACGTTTTCTTTATGCTTGACAAATCAAACCTGAAAAAAATAATTAAATAAGCCAAATGTAGCTGCTTGTCGTATGAGGACGAATCGCTGAGTGGGCTATGTAGAGGGCTACGCCCAGGATTTCTCTGCGTGTCAAACTTAAAAATAAAGGTCCCCGCTGTTAAAGCACAGTAACCAGCACAGCGCAACGGATTAGTAAGCTGAAGCGGTAATGGGTCGGCGATACAGCTCGAAGAATCGATAAATGATGGGGAAGAAGGGTGTTTCTGGGGCAACCTCGTACCGGTAAGCGAAGTATAGGCTGCTCCCCTATTAGAGTGAGTGAGTGCAGGTGACTCAGAACCGTGGTTTGTGGCATTCCTTGGGGAAGACCTATGTCCAGCAGTGGTTTTGTTTAGGGCTGTAATGATGATGATAATTCATTGTTCTTCACGTATTCTCCACGCACGCACGCACGCACGTACACACGAACACACGCACGCATGCATGCATTACACACACACACACACACACACACACACACACACACACACACACACACACACACAAACACAAACACACACACACACACACACACACACACACACACACACAAACACACACAGACGCACGCGCGCACACACACGCACACGCACTTGCACACACACACGCACACGCACACGCACACGCACACACACAGATAGAGAGAGGGAGAGAGAAATAGAGAATGAGAAATAAATAAATTTATAATCACTTTTGAGTGGAGAGGGCGCTTCTGTGCAACCGTTAACATCGGCTCCGTACTTTTATTATGTTAATAAAGTAAATAACGTGAATTGAACCGAAAAACATAATTCAAAGTTTAGTGTTCATCTCAATTTACATGGGATTGTAAAAGTGCTATGGAAAAAAACGATACTAAGTGCAAAAATTGAACCTAAACAGTATTTAACAAACAGTGACTGTTTTCCTAAATTGTTAATTTGTTATGCAAAATTGATGGAAAAATTATCAATTCTATGAATTTACAAAACTTTTCCGGTGTAAAGGATTATCATACAGGTTAGTTCTGTGCACAATTTTTCACCGCTTCATAAACATAACCTCAAAGTAACGAACAATTATTTCAAAAACACGTCGTCATTTCTACTGCATAAGAACTAGTAGCGCCATCTAGACTTGAGTCACGTAGAATAAATTACAAATAACAGAAGCTGGAAAAACAAAACATTGTAGCTCTTAAATGCACTAACAGAGGGCGACATCTGTATGTGAACATCGGCATATATCATTAATTGATAACGAATTTAGCTATAATTCTAACAAATAAACATGGAAGAAGTCTTGGCTTTTCTAAGCTTAATCCGGAAAGAATTAGACGAACAAAAAAACACAATCAAGAAAAGTGGAGCAAAGGTCACAGAAAACGTAACTGAAAATATAAACAAAGTAACTGATGAAAAATTAGATGCTTGGGAACGAAAGTATGAAACATTAAAACAAAAAGTAGATAAACAAGAACAAAGATTGATCCAATCTTTGTTCTTGTTTATCTACTTTTGGAAAAAACAGGTGAGAAAAAGAAATGTGGTGATATTTGGCATTGAGGAACAAGAGCAACGCTACTCGGACTTGGAAAATATCGTTATTGATTTCATATCTAAACATCTATCAATACTTATATCACATAACGAAATCCAAGAACTAAGGAGAATTGGAAAAAAATCTGATAACCCTCGCCCGGTTGTATTATCACTCACAACTATGGGGAAAAAATTGAAATCTTCAAACAGAAAAAGTTACTGAAGGATACTAAGTATTATATAAAAGAAGATTACCCCCAACATGTTTTGGAAAAAAGAAGAGAGCTGCAAGAAGTACTAAAAATAGAAAGAGAGAAAGGAAATAAAGTAATGATTAAATATGACAAATTGGTCATATTAAGGAATCCAGAAGATGTTCCTAAAACAACAAAAAAAGGTTCCTTTCTGTTTCCCCTCAAGAAAAGCAAACCAGCCATTTTCATCCACCCCTTAGAACACAAATTATTAAGAAAAATAAAACGACCCCTTTAAAACCTACGCCCACACCGCTACCCAATTGTTCTGAAGGAATAGTGAAGCCGGGCATTCGAGACTATTTAGTAAATAATACATCTTCAACTAATCAAAGAAACCATAACAAAAATGAAACCAATTAGCAATCAGGCCCCCCTCTCAAAAAAATAGAAATAGCAAGAAAAGAAAGAAACAACACAGATCATCTTCCAACCCGGTTGGTCACCGTGGAAGAGTATGACCACTACCCTCCAAGGAATATACCCACGATTACTGAACAAAAAAATAATAATAAGAAGTTTTATGTGGCAACGTACAATGTCAGGTCCCTATCTTCATACGAGCGACTGATTGAACTGCAGGAGGCCTTAATAGGGGTGAAGTACGATATCATTGGCATATCAGAGGTCAGACGCCTTGGCAGAAAAATAGAAGAATACGAGGACTTCATTCTATGCTATATGGGAGAGACTCCAGGAAAACACGGCGTTGGTTTTCTGATAAATATATCTCTAAAATCTAACGTAGAAAGCTTTACTGCAGTTACAGAAAGAGTTGCATTATTGAATCTCAATATACATGGATACAACATAAGCATAATACAAGTTTACGCGCCTACTGAGTCAGCGGATGAGGAGGAGGTCAATGAATTTTACAAATCGATAGATAAAGCCATGAAGTTCGCCCATAAAAACCTAATTGTTATGGGTGATTTCAATGCAAAGATTGGTCAACCCCTAAAAGACGAATATTTAATAACAAAAAGATATGGTTATCGATTATCAACACATACTATGAGAAAAAACCAAGCCGTAGATGGACTTGGCGATCTCCAAACAGCCAGTATAAAAATGAAATAGATTACATAACAACTAACCAACCAAAAATATTTCAAAATATAGAACCATTAAATTTAAATTATTCATCAGACCTTAGACTAGTCAGAAGCACAATTACACTATCAAAACCTTATAAGAGCAGAGCTACATACATAAACAAACAAAATAGTACTCTAAATAGTTACGAAAATATAAATGAATACATAAATAGTCTTGAAAACCATCTGTCAAACTGGACTAAAATGGATACCGTACAAAGCTGTTATGATTCACTAATACATGCTATAATGCAAAGCTTGGAAACCAAAAAAATCAACACGCCAACCCACAATGAATCATAAAGTTTTATCAGAAAGGACACTATTGCTTTTAAAGAGAAGACAAGAACTACAAAAAACCAAAAAAAAAATCCGTACCCAAAGAAACGAGCTTAGCGCTCTATATAAGTTAACGAGCAAATATATCAAATTTGACTACAAAATCCATAGAGCTAATACTATAGAAAAACATCTCAAGCAAGAAGGGAGTATGAAAAAGGCCATTAAGGAACTTCGAACAAATAGAGCCTGGATCGAGGGTTTGAAACAGTTGGGAAGAGCATCACACAAACACAAGGATATAATCGATATTGCAACAAACTTTTACCGGGACTTATACAGCGCCAAATCGGACACACAGCTTCTTACTACTGAAATCATCTAGAATAATGTGGAGATATTGGATACAAGTACTGAAAATAAAATCCTACCGATCGATGAAATAGAAATCCTTCCAGCAATGTGGAGATTAAAATCAGATAAAAGTCCAGGGCCAGATAAAGTCTCCAACGAGACTTTAAAGTACGGAGGATCTCTACTGGCCACGCCATTGGCGCACCTATTTAACCTCATCTTAGAGACGGCGATTATACCTATGCAATGGACCGAATCAAACATAATTTTACTCTATAAAAAAAGGAGACTCCCATGATATTGGCAACTACAGACCCATTAGCCTTTTACCGACTCTATACAAACTATTTTCTTCAATCATTAATAAGAGAATAAGCAAAACATTAAACACATGGTAACCTGTAGAACAGGCTGCAGGCTTTCGCAAAGGATTCTCTACAATAGATCACATACACTCCCTAGAACTAATTATTGAAAAGTACCAGGAAAAACAAAGACCACTCTACATCGCCTTTGTGGACTATCAAAAAGCATTTGATACCATATCTCACACGAGTATCTGGGAAGCCTTAAAAGCTCAAAAAGTAGAAAATAAATACATAGAAGTGATAAGAAACATTTATTGCAAAAGTACTAGCAAAGTAAAATTGGAAAAGATTGGCCAAAGCTTTCCTATTAAGAGAGGAGTAAGGCAAAGCGATCCGTTATCACCAAATCTTTTTATAGCTGTACTGGAAACCGTTATAAGAAAACTGAACTGGAATAAATGTGGTATAAACATTAATGGCAAATACTTAAGCCATCTAAGATTCGCAGACGATATAGTGTTATTATCAGAAACTAGCTGTGGCTTGCAATATATGTTAGAGTCCCTTAATATAAGCAGCAGACAAGTGGGATTAGAGATAAACCTGTCAAAGACGAATGCCATGACAAATAGCATCAAAAAAGTGTATCAGGTTAGAAAATAGGCCGCTAGACTACGTGGATGAATATATCTATCTTGGAAAACTAATAAGTTTCAAAACAAACAGTAATGAAATGGAGATACAGCGTAGAATAAAAATCGCGTGGAACAAATATTGGAGCCTAAAAGAAGTATTTAAAAGCAACATGTCAATAAAGCTCAAAAAGAAAACTATGGACTCATGCATTCTGCCCTCTCTAACGTATGGTTGCCAGACGTGGAAAATTACGAAGAAAATTAAAAACAAAATTAGTTCATGTCAGAAAGGAATGGAACGCAGCATGTTAAATATAAAGAAAATACAAAAAATACGACACACGAAAATACGAAACTATACTGAAGCAATAGACGCGCTGGCTTACGCTCAAGCACTAAAATTCAGATGGGCTGGTCATATAGCCCGATGCGATGACAACAGGTGGACTATAATTGTAACCACATGGAAGGGCCCGCCAGGCAAACGCCGAGCAGGGAGACCCTACATGAGATGGGAGGATGACATAAAGAAGATCGCAGGAACAAACTGGTTAAGATTAGCAAAAAACAGTGAAAAATGGAAATCCTTGGAGGAGGCCTTTACCTGAGAGGGGTCCATGCTATTTATAATATTTGAAATATTTATATCATTCTAGCATTAAATATTACTTTATTGATTACTCTATTGATTGAATTGTATAAGTACGAGATTATAATTTTATTTTTAATTTATTTTAATTTTAATTTTAATTTTAATTTTGATATTTGTGTAATAATAATAATTAAAAATATCCAAATGTTTTTATGTTAATAGTAAAGCTAACAAACAAATGTAATATATTTTAATATATGGTTACAAGTGCATATAAACAATAATTAATTATAGTATGTTAATTTATGTTATCATTTAATTTAGGTAATCTGAACTGAATTGTTGCACAATAATTTCAATGCTCAAAAATCATTGTAATGCATGGAATTAAAAGGCTTTTTTATTTTTTTATTTATTATTTATAATCACTTTTATTAATACATATTATATTAAGAGGAGAATTAAAAAAAAACTCAAAATTACATGGTTTCCTCGTTGAAATTATATGTTTTCCTTTCGTTGCTTGAAACAACAATGACTTGATAAAAATAGTTCATTTTTTCTACTACAATTAGCTCAGGGCAAATTTTAGATAACTTATTTATTTACTTACTGATAATCATTTGTTCGATGCATCTTTAGGCAAAACTCTGAGAGACATGATTTGTGAGCTCTAATTTATAGATTCTATTGAATATCGGCCATCAAAAAAAAAATATGTTTGTCTCACAAATATCCTATACTTTAATAATTATTAAATACATTTTTGTTATATGCCTTTCACGTAAGGCAAAAAAAATCGACATAATTCTATTATCTACCAAAAAAGCTTCAATACAAGCCCCAATTTCTCCGAAGTTCTACATCATTTTGGCGTAAAATTTATACCAAAATAACCATCATAATTTGTTTAAACTCTACTATGATTTTTAATTTTAAATCGTTATTATTATTTTTTAATTAACTAAATAAAAGTACCATATATTTCACTGCGCCGGCCCTCTGCGTTCAATACAGACAGGCAAGTAGATATTTTAACGTAACTTAACTCATGAACGGCCCCCAGTCCCCGGTGGCCCCGCTATTCCTGGCTACGGTGGCGACCATGGTAACGGCGGGGCAGGGGGTGCTAAGAATCCCCGGTGGAGGTTCGGTTGCCCCCTACGACAACTCGACCTGGCCACGTATACCGCCCGCACCCTGAGGACTGACGAGAAGATACTGGAGCTGGAAGAAGAGGTAGACAAGTTGCGCTGGCATATTATTGGATTATCTGAGGTCCGAAGAGAGGGGGAGGACATGGTAATCCTCTAGTCCGGCAACTTGTTCTATCACCGGGAGGGCGACCATCTGTCCCAAGGAGGTGTCGGATTTATCGTCCACAAGTCTCTCATCAACAACGTTGTAAAGATTGGGTGTGTGTGTACGAGGGTCGCGTACCTGATATTCAGAATCACCAAACGGTATTCGCTGAAGGTCATACACGTCTACGCACGAACCTCGGCACATCCCGATGAGGAGGTGGAGGAAATGTATGAGGATATCTATAGAGCCATGCGATCCTCTAAAACCTACTACACGGTGTTCATGGGAGACTTCAACGCAAAACTAGGCACAAGAAAAGGCGGTGAGCTGAAGTTATGGAAATTTGGAATAGGGCAACGGAATCGTAGGGGCCAGTAGCTGGCTGGCTGGACTCTTTATGATGAACTCTTTCTTCCAGAAGCGGCCCCACAGGAAGTAGACCTGGTCGAGCCCCGACGGTTGGACAAAAAATGAGATTGACTTCATTATGACGGCCAGACGCCAACTGTTCAGTGATATCTCAGTGATCGCAAGGGTGAAAACCGGCAGCGATCACCGAATGGTTAGAGGCACACTGAACCTAAACGTTAAGTTGGAGAGGTCTCGTCTAATGAAGTCAACGCACCATCCCCCTCGTGCTGTAATCCAGAATCCCGAAACCTTTCAGCTCGAGTTACATAACCGCTTTCAGTGCCTAGAAGATTGCAATGCAGTGGACGATATGAATGACAAGCTCGTGGAAACTGTCCATGCGGTCGGAGCTAAGTTCTGCAAGACCCGCCGCAGAAGAACAGAAAAACTCCCCGATCACACTCTTAATCTCATGGTTGTTAGACGGAAGATGAGGCTGCAATCGTCAACAGGTTTGACAGCATACAGGCAACTGAACAGACAGATCTACAAATGCATGCGGCGAGACTTACGCAACTTTAATACTGCTCGTAAAGAAGCGATCGAGCGGAACCAGGGCTCCAAAGTCTTTGCCAGAGATCTGTCTGCCAGAAAGAGCCAACTGTCAAAGCTGAAGACTTAGTGTGGCAGCATCGTTTCCGAGACACCTGAGATTTTGAGTGAGATTGAGAGGTTCTATGGGCAGCTGTACACATCACCGTTGGAGCCACATGCAAGTGTGAGTAACGATCCAAGAGCAAGTCTTACCCGACACTATTCCGATGATATCCCGGACGTCAGTCTGAGCGAGATTAGAATCGCTCTCCAGCACCTTAAATACGGCAGGGCCCCAGGCGAGGATGGAATTACAGCGGAGCTTCTGAAAGCGGGTGGAACACCGGTACTTGAAGTCCTTCAGAAGCTCTTCAATTCCGTCCTCCATGTTGGCACTACTCCGGAGGTGTGGAGCACAAGTGCGGTGGTCTTGTTCTTTAAAAAAGGCAACAACGCTCTCTTGAAGAATTACAGACTGACTTCCCTTCTGAGCCGCGGCTACGTGCTGTTTTCGAGAGCCATTACGAATCGTCTCGCACGCAGACTCGACGACTTCCAGCCTCCCGAACAAGCCGGTTTCCGAAAAGGCCGTACCATAGACCACATACATACCCTGCGGCAGTTTGTACAGAAGACCGAAGAGTACAATCTGCCACTTTGCCTGGCGTATGTGGACTAAAAGAGAGCCTTTGATTCCGTCGAAATTTGGGCGGTGCTACAGTCCCTTCAGCGGTGACAAGTTGACTGTCGGTATATCGAAGTGCTTAAGTGTTTGTACAGTAGGGCTAATGGCTATCCGAGTACAGAACCAGAGTTCGAAACCTATCCAACTGCAGAGAGGTGTAGGACAGGGTGACGTTATATCCCCGAAACTCTTCACCGCTGCGTTGGAAGACGTTTTCAAGCTACTGGACTGGAAAGAATACGGTATTAACATCAATGGCAAGTACATCACTCACCTTCGATTTGCCGAAGATATAGTCCTTATGGCAGAATCGCTCTAAGCTCAATGACCTCAATAGTGTCTCCCAACGGATAGGTCTTAAGATGAACATGGACAAAACAAAGATCATGTTTAATGTCCATGTCACACCTATGCCGGTAGTTGTTGGGAGCACTATGCTCGAAGTTGTTGACGAGCTTTACCTGGGACAAATAGTCCGACTAGGTAAGTCCAACTTCGACCGAGAGGTCAATCGACGGATTCAACTCGGCTGGGCAGCGTTCGAGAAATTACGACACATCTTCTCGTCAGGTATACCTCAATCTCTGAAAACTAAAGTGTACAACCAGTGCGTGTTGCCAGTGATGACTTACGGATCTGAGACATGGTCCTTCACTGCTGGCCGTATGAGGACGCTCAAGGTCACTCAGCGAGCTATGGAGAGGGCTATGCTCGGAGTTTCTCTGCGTGATAGACTCAGAAATGAGGATATCCGCAGTAAAACCAGAGTGACCGACATAGCCCAACGGATTAGTAAGCTGTAGTGGCAATGGGCCGGCCATATAGCTCGAAGAACCGATAAACGAAGGGGAAGAAAGGTTCTTGAGTGGCAGCCTCGTACCGGTAGGCGTAGTGTAGGGCGACCCCCACTAGATGGAGTGACGACCTGGTAAGACATGCAAGAAGTCGATGGATGCAGGTGGCTCAGGACCGTGCTTTGTGGCATTTCTTGGGGGAGGCCTACGTTCAGCATTGGACTTGTGAAGGGCTGTAATGATGATGATGATGATAACTCATAAAAAGGATACTAATTTACTATAGTAAATTGGCTAAAGATTTTATGAAAATCTAACCGGTATGATGATAAATAATACAATTAAGAATCAGTAGGTATATATAAATCACCGCAGTCTGTTTATTCGTGAACTATTTTCTCCGGAACTACTAAAAATATTCTTTTAGTAGTTCCAGAGAAACCGCCTAGTGTTTAATATTACCAATCAAAATCATAAAAAGTTCTATTAACTCTGTTTCACAAATATCACAAATGGTTGCATTTGCAATTTGGTTTTTGTCTTCATTTGTTAGCGGAACTGAATATTTTTGAAGTCTATTTATTTCTTTTAAATTGATAGATAAACTTTCCATAAACACTAGTGTACAGTTGGGTCCGCAATATGTTACATATTTTGATAATTTATCATCATATGAACATTTTATATAATAACCAAAATTATGTACTTCATCTTTCTGAATATTATGTGTGAAAGGTTTGGATGGATCGTTAGAACATGATTCTATTGGTTTTAAAAATGTTTCAAAATCAGTATAAACTACGAATGGTATCTTTAACTTGTTTTCATAACTATCAAATTTAATTTTTATATTTGAAATAGGTTGACCAAACAAATTCTTTTTCAAAGTTTCACTTTTTGGTAATTCTGTACGAATGTGGGCACAATCGTATTGTTCATGGTTATTTAACCTTTCCTGAGATGGAAAATGAAGTAGACATGCTTCACAAATGTGCATGACGTAATCGTCTTTTAAAATTTGTGTACTAACTAACCGCGATAAATTTTAACAATAATGTTAATATTAGTAACAATAATGATTTTTCGTATCCTTGGAAAAAAATGATGTTTACAGCACTTTGTTAAAAATAATGGTCCTACTATAGAATTACATCCTTTTTCTTTTTTATATTCTAATCCAAACATTAACACTAATATCATTTAATTTCTCTATTTTTAATATGTCAGAAATCTTAACTGGGAAGGAAATACCATTAAATTGTTGTTTACGGGATATAACGCTGAGAGTAACACGCATTTAAAACAAAAATAATCTTAATTTTTCGCAATTATAACAGCCTTTTTTAATTTTATGTCACGGGGAAGATCTATGTATGAAGTACCACGTAGGGGGTTAAATTTATTAACATTCATGTCTGTAGATTTATGTTTTTTAGACTCCGTCCATCATCTTTTTTTTTTCAAATGCACTAATTTTACTGGTAATTGTATCATCTAAAGATTAAAGAAAAAT
Source organism: Parnassius apollo (assembly GCA_907164705.1). Classification (NCBI taxonomy): domain Eukaryota; kingdom Metazoa; phylum Arthropoda; class Insecta; order Lepidoptera; family Papilionidae; genus Parnassius; species Parnassius apollo. The sequence continues at coordinate 263,828 of CAJQZP010001435.1, forward strand.
ATTTAAGTCATCTCCTTGACAAATAATATAGTTAAATGTTTGAAAATCGAACGTATCATGAATATCTTTAGTTTGTTGAAGAAAATCAGCATAAAATATGAAATATACTTTAAAAATTATGTGTTGATGAATACACTCTTGTGTTTAAAATAAAATATAATTTTTAATAGAATTTAAAAATAGTTCAGGAGTTTCAAAATTTACCGACGATTTTGATACCCAATTTCAAATAATGTCTGATATTTATAGCCTAGCAAAGGATTAAAAATAGAATAAAATGAGTACACAGAAGTAATTTAAGTAAACAAAATCACATTCACTAATGATCATTCAATGTTAAAAAGTTTTTTTTTCTTTTTTCAACTTCTGTTATTGCCTTTGTAATATTGTATACGAGGGCGTTTGTGTTGTCGTAGATGCTATCCTTATTAGTCTTTACGTAATATTTAATCCTCGTGGAAGCATGTTTCCAACGATGAGTAGTTGGAATCTTGGATAGCTTCTTCATATCGTACATTTCAATTTTGATGAGATGCGTCGCTTGGTTTCCGTCGTCAGAATTAGTAGAAATGTATGATATATCATCTCTAGCGGCTCGTGCTACGGTTGATGATAACAGCTTCCACTTTTTTATTTTTTATTCAGCTTCAAAAAAATGATCAATCGATTGCGATTTTCTTTTTCCACCATCGCATGTGTTATTATTAATTACGATGTCATCACCCTCTTCTTGAGGGGAGAGTGGCGAGTAGTAATACTGTTTACAGGTATTTTCATCGAAGCTGAAAGATTTCTGCAACAACACAGTTATCATGTTAATATCCACTTATCATATTAATATAAATCACACACAAGCACATACACGTAAGAAAACATTAGAAAGAAAAGTAAGTTTGTCAATAGAATAAACACTTACGTCCATGACAATTGATGCGTTGAAGTAACACAAATGTAGTGTTGGTAGATCCACTGAGGTCAAACGACTAAACACTGACTCCATGACTGCAGTTGCTCGATGTTATATAGCACCAGTAAGTTATATCTAATCTAAAGCATTTCCGCAGAGAAAGTGGGTAACTTTATAAGTCAACAAGCTTATCTAGCATTTAGCTTTCGTTTGACTTACCCAAGCCACCCCGATGACTCTTACAAATTATCACAAAAGAATTTAATATTTACCATTCACTATAATTTATCATTCCTATGTTAACCATTGAATAGATTGGTAATGTAAAAAACTAATAGCAGTAATATCATGGATACACTAGATGTACAACAACATCTGAAAAAGATTCATCGCAGTCTAGAAAATAATGTTTATGCCGCTAATAGACTGCCCATGCATACCCACGTACCAACGTATATAATATGCAATTTGGATACAGATGATAAACCAGACTCACATATTATAGTTTTATATATCGATACGAATGGCATCGGTCAATATTTTGATTCATATAGATGATCACCTGCACGATATCATCTAAAGTTTTTAAAAAGGAGTTGTAAAAGATGGGACTGGAATGTTGATGTTCAATGTATAGTTTTACGAGCATATTTTCAGGGAACACACTGTACAACGATATTTTAGTTGATGGAATGTTTCGCATCCATTTTATAGGTGATAAGCAATAACATTTTAGAAATAAAAATTGTATCAAAATTAAGGAATGTGTTTTATTGGTGATTCGGAATAGCATGGTAGTTACGAACAATAGAACTGATTAAGCAGGGTGTACAACGAGTGATAGATAGATAAAAGCGTTAATGACGGTGCTAAAGGAACAATATATAAGAAGAAAGATTCGAGAACAATGGAAACGCAAATGAGGGCATGCGCCCACCGGATATCAATTAGATATTAGTTCATTGATCTGCACATCTCCAGAACCGCGCATCCTACGCAAAAATGGGCCGCAGATCAGAGCATGCCAAAACTTTATTTTTTGGGATCCGTCAATCCACCGTCAGCCGACGAGGGCTGGTTTGTACCAGTTCTGATACATACTACATTAGAAATTCTTGGTGTGATGTGATGTATATGTACCTTTTTTTCGTAAATAACTATAACAGATATTTGGTTTTTTTACCAGTGGGTACTTCAACATAATCTTAAATCTTATCAGTATGTTAAAACAAAACTAACTATACCTACCCATACTTATGAGATTTTAGTCGAAAAAGACCTTTAAAGATCAGTTATGAAGGACCATCAACGGGACTTATTTTGCGAAAAAGCGAAAATTATCACCTAATATTAAAACCGTTTTTAAAAATTAAGCTTGTAGGTCCTACACCTGAAATAACAATTTTTACGGTTTCTGTGGATGCACGTTATTACGAGATTCCTATGTAAAACCAAGACTACCGATGGGAGTTCTTAAAAAGTTCAAATTTTTATTTTGTTTTTCATTTAATTCGAGACTAAAATAACTGTGAAAGGAACGGCCATTCACAGTTATTTTAGTCTCAATATCTACAATATTTATGTAATATTACACTTTGTAAAATGCGTCAAAGTCACAAACGAAGACGTCAAAAATTAACTAATTCCTCTTCAACATTATGAAAATTGTGAATAAGTGGTACAATGTTCTCTGGGCTTGGCAGTGAAAGAACTGCCAGTTTCCTATTTTATATATTTAGATATTAACTTTTTATCACAGACACGACATTGAGTTTTTACAGAGGCGAGAAGCAACAGGAAAATGGCGAGGTACAGAAAGACGAAATTAATTTTGAATAAAAGCTAAAATGTACGAGTATTGGGGTTTTTTGTTAACTACTAAAGCTAATTTATGCTATATAGTTCATGCTTTTCTATAAAAAGCTGCAAGTTTGTTCATTATTTTGTTATAAATACCTTTAAATGTATATTTTAATATAAAATCCATAAAATTTCATATCATATTTTATTTTATTTTGCCCTATGTGAAACATTCTAATCTTTAGAAAATGTGGCGTACGTAATGACTGACTATCACTGGCATTTTATGTAGGTACTTAGATGTTTTACGTTTTCGTGGCCTCCACATGACATTTTTCTCAGCATAATGTACTCTTGTGTATCTAATTAATTAAAAGTAAAAAAATACGATTCAATAATTATAATTAAAACACTTCCGTACTGAAAATTCAAACACTTAATAGCTCATGATGTCTAGTGGACGAAGCCACATCAGCACACCGTGCAATGGAATTGAAGAGGCTTAACATGGAGCACGCGACATGACTCTCAGCGATGCGCAAACATAATAAGCAGTATAGCACTTATATATTATGTTACCTCTGCAGTCTAATAATCTTTGCACTTGTCTAAGTACTATCGAGCGCCGCCTCTAGACGGAGTTGACGTCGGCTAAAATCTATGCCATCGCCGTTTCGTCAAGGTCATTCAGCCATTGGGTTAACGCGTCGGCTGGCGCATCCTCCGATATTCCTACTTCGGTGGCTATTCATCTGGATTCGCAGTAAATTTTAAGAAGCTGAGTGGCATTTCCTATTATGTCATTTGGAAATTGCTTATTAAAATGTATTTAATACATGAAGGTGGGAACTGGAATTCAGAAAACCACTACAGGACATCGAAGTTCACGGATTAGCGTGAACAAGATGATAAGATTTATAAGTATGTATTTATGTATCCCAGCCAGATAAAAAACACATTAGAAAAGAACGTATTAGTAATATTAGTTAATTAATTATATTAAATATTCATTATTTATTATAAATATATAAATTAAGTAACATAATATTATACTCGTATATTATTATAAAAATATAAATTAATTAATTATGTTATTTTTATTATTTCTTGACGAGATCGGATGACCCATACAGATGTCTTTTTTATATTATGGAATTAAGGTTGACAAACGAGTACATAGTTCACCTGATGGTAAGTGGATTCTGTGGCCCATAGACATCTACATCTATCCTCGATTAAGAATCAACATGCGGATGCGTGACCCCTGAGGACTAAGATGGAATATATACGAATATAAGCAAACGACTAATGGTCTTGCCTGGCATTACAGTAAGTTAACGACCGCGAGGCCGTAAATAAGAAGAAGAAGCTCCTCGGGTGATTCTACAAGGTATACACAAGCATTTTATAGAGTAGACACAAATGCTTCTCTCCACTTGATTTGTGTGTGAAATAGAGGATCAGGTTATTAAGACTACCAGTTATCCTGACTGTATAGGACTGACCAACGCACTGTGTGTTTAGGATTTTATCGCTTACGTAGTGAAAACTTCGACTTGAAGACGTAACCACATCGGAGGCTTGTTTACCTTATTGTCTAATAAGGTAAACAACGACGATTTAAAATTAATAAGTGAAAACCGACCCTTATCAAACAACCTGGGAATTAACGACATGGTTTGACGTTAGTTTTCCTAAATCAATTGACTCATTGGCACCAAATTTGTAAAATGGAAAAGAACTTGATCAGTAGGACATCGATTCCTTTAATGTGTTTATCTAGTGTGAGCTTTGTATCTAGATTTTTTAGATACACCCCCAGATTACGTATAATGCCGAAATGAGTTTATATATACCTAAGTAAAAGTTTGCGTATACTACATTTTTGTTTTTAATATTCAGGTATGTGCACAATAAATGATACAAGCCAAAAATAATTTGTTACTTTTGCAATAATTTTCAAACCTGTTTAAGTTATTATATATTCATTTTATGACATTAGAATTAGTGATGGCAGAGTAAAAATTTAGGTCATCAGTGTATAAGATGAAGAGGAGTGGCCCTAGTATTGATCCCTGTGGTACGATAGATGTGCATATAACAGACGAGGAAATGTAATCATTAATGACTAATGACTGTATGTGGTTCAGCAATTATGAAGCAAACTAACGAAGAAGATTACTTTTGATACCACTAGGAATTGATTTATTTAAAAAATAAATAAATTTGTAAATTATCAACTTTATCAAACGCTTTTAAAAACCGTTTTATTATATAGTTTCTATCAGAGTTTTATGATCCAAACTTTCAAAGAGAAAGTTAGTCAAAACAGAGATATTCGACAATGTAGACCTGCTATTCACTAAGTCATTTTATTCCTCTAATAATGTAAAAGTTAGCGTTTACAGCCTATATGTACGTCGCTTAACTTCACATGTCTTTGAATTTTTTTTATTTCTCAGACATGCGGATTTCCTGACGATGTTTTCCTTCAACGCCGAGTACGTGGTTAATTAGTACTTAAAATTGCAACTAACAATTTCATTAGTGTCGGCGGGGAACGACCCCGCGTTGCTCGCGTACTGTGAAATTTACAGCGAGCCTTTAGCCCCTAAGCTACCACGGCTTTATGTGTATATGACACAAATAATGTATTTTTAAAAATCGAATATATATCAAATATTTTAGGATTGGGTGAAATAATCGATATGGGACGGTAATTTTCTACGTCGTTCTTAGAAATTAGTTTGTGAATTGGTGTGCTGTGTTTGTTTCCATTGATTTAAAAATGTTCTGGTTTCTAAATATTCGTTTACGGTAATTCTAAGTGGCGTTCAAAACGTAACACAATTTCGTTTCAGAAACACTGGCTTGATTTTGTCAGGCCCAATGGCCTTGTTTGGATCAATGCTTTTTAAAGCTGTGCAAACTTTTGACTGTGGGTCACATATGTCATATAGACTTATTAGAGTCCATCCTTAGAATATTGATAAAATGTATTATCCGACAAAAGTACAAATACGCACTTAAAATTTCAATATTAAAATTATTGAGAATCCTGAGTATACTAAAGTTATTCAACGGTACTTAAAATGGCGGCTGCGCCGCATAATATAAAAGAGGTGGAAGTCCTAGCGAGATGTAGCGTCGGAGAACATGTCTTCATGTCATGTCTCAGACAGGTACATAGGTACCCAACGATTTTCCTTTCCGCTATAAGCGTGTGTGATTTCCTGTCAGCGTTAGCTTGGCAAGGACAGTTAGTAAACCAACGGGCAGACGCTGCACACAGCGCGCGTGGTTTGTACCAATAGCTGCTTCAACTACGGTCAGTTGCTTTATCGTGAGTGGCTAATGCCACTAATGTTTTGTGTATGCTATATGCAACTTATCGGACCATGTCGTGTACAGAGAACCTCTATAAAGCGACTGAAGTTAAATTCATATCGAGATATTTACTATGTACTCGAAGATTTTTAATAATAATTTTTGTTCATTCCCTTATACTAAAAACTAAACATACAGAAACGTCATCATTTGATAATCTATTAAAGTTCTTTTTTATAGAATTAAGATGAGAAACGGGCACAAAGCTAGTCCACCTAATGGTAATCAATTAAGAATTGAAATGCAGATTCGTTTCCTCTGAGGACTAAAATGGAATACCTCGATTTTAGTAAAAAGGTCTCCAGTCCTTTACACTCACAATACCGAAACAAAGCAGCATAAAGCTGCTACTTTACGCTAGTATTCTGTGATAGTTTGATCCTCTCTGGCCGAACTAACCCATTGGTACTACAACCAGATTCCACCTATAAGACTATAAAAGGTTTATTGACGCTCATAATAGATCCCAGCCTGGCGAAACCGGGGCAGGTCGCTAGTCACTTAATATTCTTATTCTTCATTGTCTATTGTTTTCTTCCGGACCACATTTCGGTCACGGTGGTTAGTCTCGATGGAAGTTGGCCATTTGCATAGAATAGGATCAAAGTGTTCAAGTATCTTTCTCCTCACTCTCATAATACAATGTGACGGCAACCCAATATGTCCGAACAGAGGTGAGGTGCAGGATCAACGGCTGTACGTGCTTTCCGAAACGCAAAACGATTTTCCTGAAATTGAAGTGATTATGACTCTTCCCGGAATTCGAACTCAGGAACGTATTATTAGCAGCAACCAATAAACGAAAAAGGCAATTACAGTCGACAATATTCAAAGGCTTAAACTTAACAAAACCATATCGTTATTTAACCACTAGCGGTTGAATACAGAACTTATACCAAGAATTCTGGAAATAAATATCACAGATATATTGATAATACGGGGGTATTTCGATATATTGATAATACGGGGGTATTTCAAAAGTAATATATACCTGAGGGGTAATACTTCGCCATATTCTTCAGCCGCATGTTAGTGCACCGAATTGAAGCGTGGAAGAATATTCGCTTAAGATTACCCTCGCTCGGGACGTTCTCTAACAACGTGACCGAAGAAATAATTAAATTAGTCTGAAAAAATTGGGAGGCCGTCCTTTTAAGTTATGTTTAATAGCCAAAACGTTGACATGAACGCTTGGGGTTGAAAAAGTATAGCTAGACTTTAGGACCCACAGTGCTTTGTTCAGAAATTTATTTTGTACAATTTTTGAAAGAATTTTCATAGAACCAAAATAGTGGCGATCACCGCATTCCCAGGAGATATTTTCATTTATGTATTTTTTGATATTATAATAACCATTTTTGTACAATTTTTCTTATTAACACACTTTCAAATTTGTTTAATGACAAATTTTGTACATTTTTTGCTTTTCTGGTTGTAAAAGCGTATACATTGCCCCATAAATGAATTACTAATTCTGTGGAGTCTAGTAACTGGTATTACAAGCTTATGTTTGTTCCTAGTATTTAAAGTATGAACATCTTTATTCTTAAAAAAGCTATTTATGTTTTTATGTACATATACATACGAAAAATTAATTGACACCGGGTGGGGTTTGATGCTCTAACCAGCGGAGCTATCTACCGTGTCCCACGGCCACGGAAGTCTGTCTGTTTCTTGTGATGTGAATTGTGTATATTATGTTCTTCTTGTGATGGAATTAATATACGGTAATTAAATTAAATTTGCCTAGGTACGTTACTTGCTGTATTTGTCTAGGTACTTTATAACTACTAGAGTACGATAAAAGTTAATAAACCGACACTGTTAATCAATTTTTGGAAGTGTGTTAATATGTTTATTTCTTAAAATTTAAGTTATAAATCGCCCGTACGACTCTCTTTTGCAAAACAAATATGACTTCAACTTCAACTTCAGTCGCATTTAACCATAGCAAGATTCCATAAGACAATACGCTATGAAAGTAACTTAAGACGACACATGGAAAAGGCTATCGCCGTACTGATCCGAGTGAATACATAATTTCTATAAAAACTTGTAAAAACGCCGTTATAAGGTCTAAAATTGCGTAGCGCCCGCGACGATTAAAAGCGCTTATATCTTGAAATATTTTTTTTAAATTATTGATTTAAGTAATCAAAATCATGAGCAAGTAAATTATGGACATTGATGTTATGAATATATTTGAGTGACCCAAATTAGATTAAGTAATTCGTTGTAATTTCAACTATAGTGATTTTTTAGAGGTGTTTTCGCAAATAATTATTATCGAGTCAAAATTAAACAATCGTGTTTTTGAACAATCTAATTCAAGATAAAGACATGAATTTACCTATATCAAAATTCCACTTTCGTTAGTGGTGTCATAATCCTATACTATTCGATGAAAGAGGTGCATTTTTTCACGGTGTCGACTTAAATACGAGCTGTGAGACAGCATTGATGAGACTTCTAATGTTTCTTACTGAATATGCTGCAGAATTAAGTCTGCCTGCTAATTTGGATATATGGCGGCCCCATTGAAGCTTCGCGTCAATAGTACTTTTTACTTACTTTTACTTATCTTCACGCACAATCCCTAACGGGGTAGCCAGAGAGAACAGATCGCCAAGTGTCACGATCCTTACATACCTCTTTCGCTTCTTTCAAGTTCATTAACTTATGTCGCGTCAATAGTAATATTAAGAAATACATTGCTATCCATAAGACTATGTAGATGACTTATAGCACTTATATACGATATGGGGCAGTGGATTTTATTACGTTACCACTACAAAACAAAACAAAAATGTTAGAGCATTTTATTAGGGCCAAAAGAGTAAGCTATGTTTGATTAACGTAAGCATAAGTGTTTAAGTCTTTTGTTTAAGTAGGTTATTCTAAAGTTGAGAGATACGAAAATTTCGGGAATCAAGGAAGTGACACAACGTTACTATTTAAAAATGTATTTATTGCTTTTCGAAGTATTCTCCGCGAAATTTGACACATTTTTCCATACAATGGAACCAATCATTGAAGCAACCATTCCATTCGGAAGATGGGGTCTCCAAAATGGCCGTTTTGTAGGCGTCCACAGCTTCTTCAGGTGATGAAAATCTCTGTCCACGCAATTTATTCTTCATTTAGGGAAAGTATAGAAATCATTAGGGCTTAGGTCGGGGCTGTACGGCGGATGGTCAATATTTCTATGTTTTTTTGCTCTAAAAACTCTTTTGTTCCGTGTGCGGTGTGAGAACTCGCATTATCGTGATGGAGGATGATGTGGCGGTTGCAGTTCTCTTTACGGAGTTCAGAAACGACCTGTGGCAAACAAATGCTAGCATACCATTCTGCATTAACCGTTCTTTGTCCCTCAAGAGGAATAGTCGTAACATGGCCGGTTTTGGAGACAAACGTGGCCACCATTTTTTTTTGCGACACTCCGTGAACGAACAATTTTTGTTGGCGTTAACTCATTTAGAACACCCAAACTCGTGACTGGTTTTTTGTTTCGGGTTCGTACAGCATTTGAGGATCCTGTACTTTCGAGAGTTCTGACGCACCAAGTAACGCGAGCCGCTTTTTGCTCTTCACAGAGCGAATGCGGTATCCATCGGGAAAATAAGTTTTTTACACCTAATTGTTCATGCAAGATTATTTGTATTTGACTCATGCCAATGTCTAAAGTTGCCTGAATTTCGCGGTATGTCACATGTCGATCTCCCTCAATCAGCTTACGCACAGCATCAACGTTTTCTTGGGTGACTGCAGTTTTTGGACAACCTTGATGGGGATCATCACTGAGACGTCCACGTCGAAATTCAGCAAACCAGCGTTAAATTGTGGTTTTGGATGGGGCTTCATCACCAAATGCAGAAATCATCCGATCAACACACTGTTTTTGTGTTAAACCGTTTCGAAAGTCATAATAAATCATCGCTCTTGAATTTTCTCGAGTCAATTCCATTTTCTCAACGACTAAATAAGTTTGACAAAACCTTGTGACAAGACCGAGAATCTTTTTTTTAAATAAATAAATGGTATTCGATTTTTAAAACCAAGGAGTTTTCAATTAAAAAGATTTTAATATGATAGGAACAGTGGAAATATTCCATTCCCGATACTTTTAGTGCAGCCTAGTAAGGAAGGTACGGTAGATAATCAAGTCAATGACATATTATGGTATTAAGTTTCGATGGGAATTTTCTCATATCATATTATAGGTATCGGATAATATCATTAAGAAATTCAAGCCGCCGGAAAAGAGTCAGCTGGGATGAACGGCGTGAAGGCTACGTCACAGCAGGGAAGGCCTGTGTGCGTTTGGAAACTTGCCTCTAAATTCTTCTATGTAGAGAAGTAAATACAATATACAACACTTTAATTTTAATCTCTTTCAAAATGAACCTTAACGTAACGCATTACAACATATTTTACTAGTGTTAACTTGGAGAGAAAGCACTCCCGTCGCGCGCGTGTTCGGATGACGTAGATGCCTTGCTCATGGTTAGCACTCGCCACTTTATGCCACAGCCAGTCGAGGTTTGTCCGTCCATTCACAAGGACCTTACCGTTTCTCCATTCCCTTTAAGTTTATAGTGAAGATAGACGCGATCTCATTCCCTAATGCTCCAAATCCAAAAGTGAATGTTTTCAATGTCAGCAGACATCGTTTTTTACTACCGGATTTAATTTGTATTTTCAAGGTAAGTTATTTACTTTGTTTTAATTAAACTCTTTGTATATATAATAAGAAAAACAAGTTATAATAACTTTAATAAATTTATAATTACAATAAAAGCTACCTCTGTGTTATTGAATTAATGTTATATATAAAATACAATAAAGTAGCCCCTTTATTCCTCAGTAATTACACTTAATAAATTAGATACAAAGTTAATTAAAAAATTTAAGTACATTATTACATCAGAAGTACATTCAATTAGAAATTCATTGAGCATTTAATTTCATTATATTATTATAATTTTAATATATTTTTATTTCACAAGTTTATGTCATTAGTATTTTCTTTAACAATTTTTTAAAGATAATTCTTAAAATATAAGATTATGCTTAAATTTTATAAGCAATTTAGACATAGTTAAATAATTTTACATAAATCGATAATAATTTTACCCGAAGAGTTAATATTACTCAAACATAAATATTTAAATTATGTTACTTCATGTTCTTTAATTTGTCAAATTATCCATTATTTTATATATAACATTTATCGAATATTTTTAATGATCAAATCATAAAATTAAAGAAATTGTGCCCAAAAGCGTGACACTGCCATTGAGCTTATCAGACCATAACATAGGTACAATATATTATAGGTAAGTATTCCTTGCACGCCTAACTTAAACTTTCACAGAAGAAAAAGTAAGCAGCATTGACCGTGACGCAAATTATGCTAATGGATGCACTACTGATTGTTTTCTTTTCACTTTTCATGATTGTGATGCAGAATATATTTATTTTTCGTATCGGTCGCATTATTTGTTTATTTAATTTTTGAATATTTGGTTTGAGTCTTACTCTGATTCTTCTTCTTCTTCTTCTTCCTTTATAAACCCGTAAAAGTCCATTTCTGGACACGGGCCCTTCCCGCCGTAGAAGTTTTTTAGTCTTCTGGATAGTTTAGATTCACAATAGGACCCGGTAGGTAACGCTGTTGTCGAGATCCAGAAAAACCCCGTGCGAAGCCGGGGTGCATAGCTACATGCGATCTTTCCAAATTTATATATTTACGTACCTAAATGGTTTCTCCACTTAAAGTATGGTGATAATACAATAAATTTGTAAGAAAATTAAAATTTTCAATTTGAATGTAGAAATGAAATGAATGTAAAAATGAAAGAAATGCACAGAAAAAAATTGGTATTAGGTATATTGAAACAAGCCATATTAAATTTGAATAAGCCCGAAGGTTCTAACAATAATTAAAAACCAGACTGCGCATAAAGGTATACTATAAAGGAAAAAAGCCTCTGTTAGTTCCACAACAGGGCGTATGGTATGTAATTACTCTAAGACTAAGACGAATATAAAGACATCATCATATGTCAAAATCTCCATCAAGCCATTTAGGCTACAGAGCGTGCCAAGGAAAGACATCCATATATAAGTACATATACACGCGAAAAAATGTACTTAAATGTTAATTTGTTAACTTCAGGCATTCTCGTTTGCATAACAATTTAGATACACAACAATATTAAATAAATTATAATAATTAGCATGTTAATAAATAATCTTTCAATTATTATCGCATTAAGCCAACTGTTACGAGTTTTTTTACGTTTAATCACAAGAAATAAATAATAAAAAGTAGGTAGTTAATAATAGATAGAAAATAGTTTTATACAATGTGCAATAAAGATACTATAATCGATCATTCTCTTTCTAATAAATATTTTTAAAAAAATGGCAAATTATTATTTACATTTCATTACACATGCAAATTATCAAAACCTATTTTTATTTATTTCGGCAATTTTATTATCGTTTTAGTTTCGTACTAGCAGTAAAACACCTAGATAGGTCAGTGCGCCGATTATCCGGTTAAAAGGTCATCAAATGACGAAAAATTAATAGAACAAGTAATGAAAGTTTTTTTAGTCAACGCTATACATTCTACGTGGTTATTTTCTTTTATAAAAGTACCCGGTTGACCGAGCTTTGCTCGGTATTTTTCGCTCGGTTTTTTTTAATTCGTCTGTTTTGGAAATTATATTTAGACACAAATTACATACTGATGAAATACGAATAATATTTTTTGATCGTAGCGACATAATAGAAAAAAAACTAAACTGGTTATTTGAATAAAAAACCATGAGTGCAATTAGTTTCATTTAAATTTTCGTGTTTTTAAAAAATACTACAAAAAGGGCACGAAAAAAATAGATTTTCTCAAAAAAAGAAAGGAACTTGAAAAAAAAAATTTAAAAAAGTCAGTCGGTCGGTCTGGGCCCGAAGGTTTGGTGACCGCCCAATATACCAATTACGCTATTTGTAATCATTAATAAACTGTCAAATTTTTATTCTAACGATATTGTAGCAGTTTTTCATTGCCTAAAAACACGGACAAAAAGACATTTTCTAAAAATAAATCCTAGCTAGATCGATTTATTGCCCCCCGAAACTCCCTGCACACAAAATTTTATGAAAATCGTTGGAGCCGACCATTTAAATATATATATATATATATATATATATATATATATGTATATATATATATATATATATATATATTTATATATATGTATATGTATATATATGTATACAAGAATTGCTCGTTTAAAAGTATAGGATTAGCGATACCAAACCAGTTTTTGTATGTTTGCTACGCGATACTGACGAGGATCAGTCTTGAACGGATTTAAATTATTGTTTGTTATCAACTAGGTTATATTTTAAGGTCAGGTCAAAAAATCTATTTATAAAGACGAAAAACTAGGCGACTATGATTTTAATGTAGTCAAGAAATAATATTCTTAGCCACCGACAGTCGGCTTAGTAGCGAAGTGGCTAAGAACTGCGGGCTAACTAAAAGCAGTGGGTTCGAGTACTGTACAGTATACAAGTGTTGGTATGGCTAACAAATCATTATTACTCTCTCGTTTGTATGTGGAAAATCTCTAAATCAATTCTTGGTGTAGTGTTTTTTATAGGATAGGGTGACAAACGAGCACACAGTCCACCTGATGGCAAGTGGTTGCTGTGGCCCATAGACATCTACATCTATCCTCGATTACGAATAAAAATGCAGACGCGTTGTCACCCGTGAGGATTAACATGGAACGCCTCGTTTCCAGTAAAAGGGTCTGTTTAAAATAACAATTTATAACAATTATTTGACTCTCGCCTAGCGTTAGTATATAGTTAGCCATTTTTGCCTTTGTAAATAGTTTTGCAATAACTATTACTTTTTTATGAATATAGATACCAACCAGACACTGTGATGTACCTATACTGTAATCTCTTAAGAAGTAAATTATTATTGACACAACGGACATCTAAATAGCCTAATAAAGAATATTAAAAATAAACCATGGATCATAAAAATGTCGATTAAATGCAAAATGTTACTTGTGATTTTATTTGTACATGACTAGTATAATATTAATTCACAAGGTGAACAAAAGTTTACTAGCCGCCATTACAGTTTATATTTATGATAATGTGATCGAGTTGAGTCTTGATCTTGAGTAATGCAAAAATTATAAAACTCGTGACGGGAATTATGTTTAGTTTTACGTTAGTCTGCTTTAGTGTAAACTCTGCCGCTGTTCTTGCAACGAGACGTTCATTATCATAACATACAGTAAAGAGAAAAATGTGTATCCCTTTAATTAAAGTGTTTACTTTATGTTGATAAAGATCTACTTTTCTATATCTAAGGAATCCTAATTGAATAAAAATTCTTGTAAATTTCTTATTTTTAAGAATTGTAAATTTTTCAATTATCGTTGAGGATTGATTAAGACTACTTTTACTGATTTTATCGGATATAATTTACTTAATTTTTTATTCTCGACGTTTTGGGTGCTTTCCAGCACCCATGGTCACGGGGGACTGAGGTGACTGACGTCCCGATATCAGTGTTAACCCGGAGTACCTTCAGTTTTTTAATTATTACTTATGGTCCGATCCACGCAGAAAGAATGAACTTACTGTGTCTTTATGTCTTGCAGTGGTATGTTTGGATTTAGTTTTAATTTTATTAATTACAGGATCCCAAGCAGGTGGTAGTACCCAGCTTCCTTCTCTATTGAAATTAGGATGATTTTTAATTTCAATAGCCTCACTTATATCCTTGGTAGGAATCGATGTTCTTAAGCGAGGATTTGTGGTCTATTAAATCTGATGTAATGGCAGTGGCCGTCTAGGATATGATCACAAACTGCAGACTTAAAGTTGACTGGAAGATTTAAATTAAACGCTATAAAATCCTTAAAAGTAGTTTTAATCAATGTGTAGTATTCGCGCAAATATAAGAAATCATTACGTATCACCGAAGAATTAAATACATAATAGATAAATTGTATATGTACCAGAAAACTAGACCCATAAAAATATATTGTACTCACAGTTGTATTGTCCCAGACATGATTTTAGGTATTAGTCATGGTTTGGAGATCATTTTTAAAGAACTATTTGAGGACAACTTTCTGCCCTACATTGTTTTCCTTTTTATGAAACTACTTACATAATATGAATCATTAAGTAGCATTATGCCATTAGGGCTGCCACCTTTTATTTCCTTAAATATACTATAATTTATTGTTAAAAAGGAGAAAAGGTACAATATATAAAAATCACGTATTGCTTTTTTTAAATATATATTTATTACTCACAAAGAGATAAACCTGTGAATGAAATAAATGGTTTGTTATTTAATTCACTAGATGGTCTATCGTCATGTGAAATAAAAATATCTAATTATACCACAGAATAAATAATAGTACAAGAAATTATACTAACATTTTGGTATGATTTGTAGAGTTTTCTTGTCGGAAAATTAATTACACGCAGATATGTCTTCAGCTAGCTCATAGAGCTCAATCACCTGTTATCCTTAAAATCATGGTCGTATTTTGTTTAGAATTATAGCAAAAATTAATGAATCATGTCGATTGCTGCCGGCTTTATCAGCCCAAAATGACATATGGCTAGGTCGCTTCAAAGGCGCACTGTTTAGCTAGTTTTTAAAAATCAGTGGCAGTTCTTTAATAAAAATTTTGGTTCCTGGTTTTTGATAATTACTGTATATTTTGAAAGACGCTACCTGTCAGTTGGGCCCACTGACCCAGTGACCTTCAGCTGGGGACCGGTTCGCTTTGCTCATTGGAGCGATCACGTTACTCTACCCACACATCATAATATAAAAAGAAAGCCCAATGCTAATCAACCCACCGCGTCGCTACATGCATGTAAATGACTCAACTGGAATACTTATAAAAACATATGGCACCGACGAATATAACTTAAATTAAAGAAGAAATCTGCGACTTCTTTCAAATCACTTACACATAGTCCCTAATATTGTACGGTTAATAAAATTAAGGTATATCAATTAAAATTATGCACATTTTTGTAAATAACTGATTCTGATAGGTGTTTATGTTTCCCTATCGACTTGCAAGACGGACGTAATTATATCTCAAATACTTGCCATTATACATAGGTATAATCACAAAAAGTTATACTGAATGTTACGATTATAAGTCGGTTTTCCCCAGCTAAGACTTTTCGAGTAACGATATCGTAAATTGTTTCATAGGGAAATTATAAATAAAATGTATGCGATCAATATAGTGCTATCTTTTATTTTAATACTCTGTTACCTGTGATTCCTATTACACAAAATAATATCATCTCAAAATACTATATATTAGAGGTTACTGAGAGGAAATTCCTGAAAGATTACATTTATTTCAAAATGTCAATATACGGCTTTCAAAATATATTTATAATCAAAAATATTTTTATGCATGTTCTAGTATCATCTTAGCAATTATAAACCCCAACAGATGTATATTGAGGATGCTGATCACAGCAAAGTCCAATGAAAGTAGCACTTTGTTCTTAACAAAGACGACGATAATGGCTCACCTAAAAATCCATTCTCACCTTTTTGCAGATTGTTTATGGACGCTGCAACGTATTATGGTTGACTCTACCGGGAAACGCATTCGCCCATAATACTGATATTTCATGTGGTGCGTGTTTGAGATCCTTTTTACTGGTAACGAGAGTTAGACCTCGTGAGTGACAACGTTTTTTTTTTATAGGATAGGGTGACAAACGAGCACACAGTCCACCTGATGGTAAGTGGTTGCTGTGGCCCATAGACATCTACATCTATCCTCAAATCCATCTACGAATCAAAATGCAGATGCGTTGTAACCCGAGAGGACTAAGATGGAATGCCTCGTTTCCAGTAAAAAGGGTCTCCGGTTCTCTACACTCACCATACGAAATACAGCAGCATTAAGCTACTATTTTACGCTATTATTCTGTGAGAGCGTGGTCCTTCCCCGGTCGAGCCGACCCATTCGTGCTACAACTATACTACTAATATAACTGCAGCATGGCCCAACCACGTATAAACGTCTCGATATTATGATTCTTATTCGAGCATAAATGTAGGTTTATTTATACTCCAGCACCCAATCACCATCATCAATTGAACTTGTTTTCATTAGTAACCCTAACTTCTATAAAATTCCTAAGGAAATTAACGCTGACCCATCATAACTACCTTCCAGAGAATCACTAGACAGTCGGCAAACGTGTGAGTTTCTCTCATGTGTTCTGATGGCTTTTCAGAATGTAGTTAATCACTTTTCTTTATATAATCACTTTGATAACTTCAGATTCAAAAGCACCGAATTTCATAGTAAAAAGATGAAACAACCATACTTTGCAAACAACCATATGAATCAGTTATTCGATCATACGTTGACGGAACTCCATAATTTGATGCCCGCAGATAAAACTTTGATTAATCCTAATGTTGATACAACATTAAGATTATATTTAAAATTTCTTGTTTGAAAAAAGGCAATGGGAAAGTTTTTTTTTTAAATATAGACGACAAACAGGCCACAGTCCACTTTATGATAAATGGATGCTGTAGCACATAGACATTTACATCTATCCTCGATTAAGAATGAAAATGCATATGCGTGGTCGTTCCTGAAGACTAAGATGGAATGCCTATTTACCAGAAAAAGGGTCAGTTTGAAATACGTATACATAATGTTGAAAATTACTCTGCGTTTTTCACTTTAAATTTTTTTGTAAGGACAACTATTATCAACCTATATTCTAATGAATAAAGAAGTTGCAAGGAATGTGAAAAATTTGTAAAGTATAGAAATTATTAAAAATAAAAAAGTTAAAGTAAAGTTACAGCCTATATACGTCCGAATGCTGGGCACAGGCCTCCCCTCATTTCTGAGAGGATTTTAGGGCAAGGAAGTGTCCGCCGCGCTGCACTATTGCATGTTGGCGAACTTCACATGTCTTCGAAATAATTTTTTTTTCTTATTCCTCAGACATGCAGGTTTCCTCACGATGTTTTCCTTCACCGCTGAGCACGTGGTAAATCAGTACTTAAAATTGCAATTAACAATTTCATTGGTGCCGGCGGGGATCGAACCCGGGTTACTCGCGTTCTGTTATATTTACAGCGAGCGTTAACCATCTGAGCTACCACGGTTCTTATATTTTATTTAAAATAATAAAACATAATTAGTAAAATATGGAAGAAAATGCCCATAAAATTATTTTATAAAGGAACACAGAAATCAAATTAAAACTTAGTACAAATATTGCTACAGAAATCATTATTCCAATAAAAGGTTTCGTGATTATATATGAATATGCTTTTTAATTTGAGATTAACAAACAAGAATTAGAGTTTGTAAACAATTCTTATGTTTACTTGGATACTAAAGACATAGATGTTTGATTAACTCTTAAACAATAGACGAATAGGAACCTACATGAATTTTTTGCAAATGATATGCGAGGTAAGCACACTAATCTATTAGAATTGGAATAACAGTACGTAATATAAGTAACTTGATTGATGCAATACCAAGAATAAAAAGTTACTACACACATGATAAAGGCAGCCGGGAATACATAATTTGAGCTAAGACTTTAAACAGTTCCCTCGAGAACGCAAATTACAAATTGCACATTCAAATTATAAATACCTACGAGCTTATGGACGCCCCAGAAGTTTGTTGTCTGCCTGGGTGATAGAACCACAATATAAGTCTGCCATGAAAATTATACATGTCAAATAATATTATGTTATATAAAAGACGATTAATGTAGTTTTTAAATGCTAAATTTATTTTGTTCATAAGATGTATAATTTTTTTAAATTATATCAATGTGTAAAGCTTTGAAAAGCATATATATATCTCGAAACAACGTTTTTTGAGTTAATACTATGTTATATCACAGTATAATATAACAGTATAATATTATGCTATTAGCGTCGAAAACTTCATGTTTTAGGGATTTTTAAGGGCGATATCGTAATGATGTGAGCAGATTATTTGCAGAAAATCACGGTTTTAGAAAGATGAAGTATTTATTCAGTACATATTTTTTAATGTCGGTTTTTTAGAGCGATGACAATGCCTCCATAGCGTTCAACGAAAATATGTGTCAGTTATATTTCATTTCAAATACATCCATTATTTTAAGGTAAAATACTTTAAATTTAAGCGTTATCAAAATGGAATATATATTCTTTTATTACAACACGAAGCCTAAATAAAGAAAATATTTCGATTTTACAATACTATAAAATCACTAAAACGTTCCACTTCAATGTCATTTTTTCTGTGTATTGGGATATAAACTTATCTATTTTAATTATTTTATTAAAAAAAGTCATGTTAAATATAAAAAAAAAATAGTTCGTTTTATTTACTCAATTATTTTATAAGATTATATTAAAAATACTATAAAATAAATCATGACGCGCAGACGCCGTCCGATTTAATACGCTCCGGGTTTTCCCAACGACAGGGTTTATCACTTTCTCCTGTCACCACTCGCGTTCGTGTTAATTCCCACTGATAGCGTTAACTAGTGTTGCTATTATGTAAGCTTTCAGACCTTTGAGGCTAATGTAACCCGTACTGCTGTAGGCTTTGTCCTCCTAATGCCAGACATTTGGTGTAGATTTAATGTGCTAGATGTTCATTTATAATGACAGAAAGCCTTTCCACTTGACGTTTGTAGTCTTCTTATAGGCTATCCCTGTACTTTACACAAAGACTTAGTGCGTCTGTAATCTGACAGAATGCCAGCATTATAGAAAAACGTTCCCACGTTATAAATGGCGACTCGCACATGGCTGTCAAGTTTCAGGTAAGCTAATTGAAAAGTTGGTTGGAGAACACCGTTGACTGTCTTCAAGTCATCGAAGGATGATCGACCCCTAATATCGTGCAAAAGTAAGCGAAGATATTAACACTCTGTGTTATTCGGGGGTACCGTGTACACTCTACCTAGAGCGTGTTCTTTCATTATTCCCGGCCAGCTATCTACGGGTTTTCCTCTTTTCCTTCTCACTAATTTATTTTTTTGTCATACAAAATATGAAGACATTTCCTCATATAGAAGGGTTTTGAATAAAACTATTATTTACGGATTTTATCGCGTTTAATTACTTTAATTTATTTTTATTATTATCCCGACGTATCGGGTGCTTTACAGCGCCCATGGTCACGGGGGGGACTGAGATGTTTGACGTCCCAATGTCATAGTTAGTCCGGCTACCTTCAGTTTTTTTAATATAAGGTAGCCGGACTAACTATGACATTGGGACGTCAAACATCCAGTCCCCCGTGACCATGGGTGCTGTAAAGCACCCGAAACGTCGGGATAATAATAAAAATAAATTAAAGTAATTAAACGCGATAAAATCCGTAAATAATAGTTTTATTCAGTGTGTAGTGTTCGCGTAAATTTAAGAAATCATCATCTAACAGTGTCGTTTTTGGTGAGCTATTAACTTTGATGGCGAGGTTGTCGCAATTAATTTAAAAAAAAATTAGAAGACGTTGGTTGGTGGAAAGCTAAATGTATGACTGCGGGAAAACTTTCATGTATGGAAAACCCTAAAATCCTCCAAACCGCCTCCGAACTACTCAAATAACGCCCATTCTCATATGATTTGACTTCGTCCTTTATGTTTTCCAGCACGAAAGCCGCCTGATCACTGCCCTTATTAATGTACTTACAAATGTACCTTATCGATTTAAAAGAATTGCTAAATTCTACTTTAATGTGTGCCTTAAATGTCCGTGACAGAATCTTATTATAAGGGACCACCTACCTATTGTCCACTTCTATGTCATTTAATTTAAGTGTAAAGCCACCGTCAGCCGGAGATCGTCTTCTGTACTGTGGGTTACCATAATCACCTGTCTATATATCTCTCAAAAATTGTGTGGGATATTTTTTTGCCACTTATATTATTTTTCATGCAGGTATAATTATTATTTAGGTTCCCATAATTAAAAACAATATGATACACATGGACCGTGTATCCTATTGTTTTTAATTATGTCGTATAAAATAGGATCTTCATTTGGATTTGGTATCACAGCACACATAAGTTCATCCACCATGTCAGGCGAAATGCGGTTAACCATCCACAACAATATATACATAGCTACGAGTATGTGAGGCAGACTCCGTTTCCGCCATTCTGTAGAGAATATGAAACAACGTACCTCTCCAAATATTTTTCCTTTGGTTAGAAGTGCCGTTATATTCTTAACTTTGAAGTGAAAAACTCTGGCTATTATATCGTGTCTATCATAACTTTTTTGCCAGGCAAAAGCGTCTCCGTGATTTCATCCCATCGAGGATTGCAAGTAAATGTTATAAAGAGATCGGGCCAACCGACCGTCATGGTGTCTTGTGTACGCTCATGCATATAGCATGCTCCCCCTCCCCCTCCTCCGTAAAAGAAGAAGGCAGCACTGCAGCCTCCTTATGTACTTCAGGGTGTTCCCGCTAATAATCAACGACAGACTGCCGTGAAGTTTATGGTGTTTTTCTGATAATTAGCTGCATGTTTATGGAGATTAGAAGGTTAATTTTGCCTGTATTTTTTCTTGCTTCCTTAAGTTGCAGTTTTCCGACCACATTGGTTTTTTTGACTTATTTGATTTTTAATTTCTTGAGACTAACTCTTGGGTGAATTTTGGAGATTCTATGCAATCATTCGTGGACAAAGAAAAAATTAAATCTGACTGACATTCAGATTCCATAATTGTATAAGTAGGCGAATGAAATTCTTGCACAACATTAAAAAATGCTGAAAGTTGAGTAAACGTCGGGGATACAGCCATTTCGATGCGTCGTTTTTTGGCTATTGGATGCTCATAAGTGTGTAGACATCAAGCCTACGCTGATTCCGATGCTGATGAACACTTATGAGCGGTAGAAAGAGTAAAGTGACGATTAGAAAGATCTTGGGAAAAACTTAACCTTTTGATGGTTTGGTCTTCTGTACCAAATTTGGCATACAAGTTGCCATTTTTAATTTTTTTAACACTTTAAATACAAACTGCTATATTTGACCGGCTGCAACTAACTCGCAGAAACCGCCATACTATGTAGAGTGTTGTTACTTACATACATAATGTATACTCTTCTTTAGTCCCATGGTTATTGCCATGAAGGTCATGAGACATAACAACAAATTCATCCCAATCGTTCGTCACATGACGCACAATTTCATTACAAAACCCATTGAGCGTTCTTGTGTGCCGTACAACAAATAAGAAAGCGTACGGAAAAGGCATGCGCCATCCGCCACTATTGGTAAAATAGTGTTGCGGGAATAAGTCAACGTCATACACTAGCGCCATCTAGTATCAGGAACGAGAGCGAGGGGAGCTTTGCAGAAAAATGACATCACAAATCTTTCAATCGACAGCGCCATCTAGTCTCAAACCGAAGAACTAAGTTTCTAGAAAATCTACACTCGAAAACTCGTCACTTTGCGCGCATTTACTTGAATATTCCGGATGCTTCATTGCTAATTTGTATAAATAGGCGCTGCAAGATGCGATCGGGGCAGTATTGGATTTGGCGAGACAAGCGGAGCTTCGGAGCGGAATGAAGTGAATTAGTGTATTTAATTATTAGTGTTTTAAGTTTTAATTTGTGTAAAGTAAATTAAAGTGTTAATTTAGGTAATTTTATCGGCAATTTTTATTGTCACGAACCTCAAGCTCGTAACAATTGGTGTCAGAAGTGGGATAAAATCATGCCGATTTTACCTAAGGAGGAAACGGAGGGTGTCCGTACCCGAAGTCAACGCCAGCAGGAGACGGACCAAAGAAGATTTGGTGGTGCAACGCAGCAGACGTCGGAGGGCCAGCCGCCGGCTGCAGGCCCGTCAGTAGCTCCTACATCTGCAGCACCTGACTTAGGTGCTCTGATGGTGATGCTGCAGGAGCAGGCTTGCCGACAGGAGGAGCAGGCTCGCCGACAGGAGGAGCAGGCTCGCCGACAGGAGGAACAGGTTCGTCGGTTGGAAGAGCAGCTGCGGGGCGGACAGGATGAACAGAACCGCCGACAAGAGGAACAGGTCCGTCGTTTGGAAAATCAGCTGCGGGGTGGACAAGAGGAACAGGCCCGTCGGTTGGAAGAGCAAATGCTCCTCATGAAGGATCTTCACGCTACCTTCGGAAAGGAGATAAAGGAGGTTAAGGATAGGGTTGCTCGGCATGACAACCGCCTGTCGGAAGCTGAAACCCAAATCGCGAAGGCTGAAACCCAAATCAAGGAAGCTAAAACTCAAATCGACCAAGTGAACGATCGGGTAGACAACGTAGTGGCTGATGTGAAGAAAACGTTGGACGATCTCAAACTGGGGGATGGAACTACACCTCCCGTAGTAGCTACAACACCTTCAGTACGTGGATTCAAAGTGCCGCCGTTCGACGGGACTTCTTCCTGGGCGGCCTACAAAATCCAGTTCGAGGCTGTTATGAAGGCAAACGGCTGGAATAAAAGTCAGGCCATGACTGCTCTCACACTAGGTTTGCGCGACCGGGCCTTAACTGTTCTAGAAGCTCTCGGTAAAGAAGTGACTTATGAGCAACTCCTTGAGGCATTGGAGGCGAGATATGGCGACGCTCACCTGGAACACGTCTTTCGTGCGCAGCTTAAAGATCGTGTGCAGCGCATCAATGAAAACCTGCAGCAGTGGGCTCTAGAAGTGGAGAAGCTGGTGCGAAAAGCATACCGGTCTGTACCTGCGCTCATTGAAGGGAACCTGTTGCAGACATTCATCGATGGCATCCGCGACCTGGAAGTCAGAGCTGCTGTGATGCTCGGGCACCACGAGACGCTTAAGGACGCCTTGGCCCATGCACTGGAAGCGGAAGCCGTGCGGCAGGATCATCGTTCCCAACGCGTCAGGGAGGTTGCAGCAGCTACAGTTCGCGACCGCAACAAAGGATACAGCCCAAGGTGCTATGGCTGTGGCGAAAAGGGCCATCTTCGATCCAGCTGCCCTAAGCGAACCCTAGAAAGGGAAGGTGAACGATCTCAGGAGGGTAGTGCGGCCAACAGCACCACCCAGCAGCAGCAGGGAAACGAGTAAAAGCCAGAACTGCGGGGCGGGTGCTGGCTGATGTTAAAAGAGCCCCAAGAATCTCGATCTCACAAACCCATGATGGGAACAGTCTAATTTTCAAGGGCGAGGTCAAAGGAATGCCATGTAAACTGACCATAGACACTGGAGCCTCTCGTACGGTTGTTAGTTCCCAGCTTATAAGTCAGTTCCTTGGAGACTCCACATACAACCGAGAACGCATTAATTTGGTAACAGCCACCGGTCAGCATATACCCGTCCGTGGAGAGAAGGAGATGGAGTTGAAGCTAGGCAACGTGATCTACCTGCATAACGTCATCGTGGCTGATATAATGGACGACTGCATCCTAGGCCTAGACTTTATGAGGAATAATTGTTGTGAGATCGACGTTAAGCAAGGTGTTTTGAAATGTGGACAGGAGGAACTTTTTATGGAAGGTGCGTTACCAGGGAACGTGTACAGCATTAAGAAGATTGTTCTTCCGCCGAGATCGGAAACGATTGTTCCGGTTAGTCTTCCTCGAAACGCTGGGCCATCTCACCGTTGTGTACTTGTGGAAAGGGTAAATAATGACCTTCCATGGAAAGTAGCTCGAACCTTGGTCAGGACCACTGACATCTCAGGAGTACGTGTGCTGAACCTTTGCGACCGGGAACAGATTATAGAAAAAGGCACACTGATTGGTACTTGTGAGGAAGTGGATTGGTTACGTCGGTGCCAATATATATCGAGTTTTTGGAAGACTGTCGCAGTGTTCTCTCCCCGAACGAATTGGTCAAGGCGAAGAAGTTGTTACTCAAGTGCGCCGATGTATTCTCATCAAACGATGCTGACATAGGAAAGACTGGCTTAGTTCAACACAAAATAAACACAGGAGAAGAATCGCCTATCCGTCAGCGGCCGAGAAGATTGCCGGTAGCACGTGGAAAGGAAGTGGAAACCATGATTGAAGGAATGGTGAAGGATGGTGTTATTGAACCTTCCTCTAGTCCATGATGTTCACCAGTGGTGCTGGTGAAGAAGAAGGATGGCAGCATGCGGTTTTGTATTGACTACCGCCGTCTGAACGACGTTACGAAGAAGGACAGCTATCCCTTGCCAAGAATTGATGACACGCTGGACATGCTTACAGGAGTAAAGTGGTTTAGCACGCTGGATCTAAAAAGTGGCTACTGGCAAGTTGAAATTGACCCTAAGGACAAGGAGAAAACTGCGTTCTCGACGGGAAA
Source organism: Parnassius apollo (assembly GCA_907164705.1). Lineage (NCBI taxonomy): Eukaryota > Metazoa > Arthropoda > Insecta > Lepidoptera > Papilionidae > Parnassius > Parnassius apollo. The sequence goes on from CAJQZP010001435.1 coordinate 289,309, forward strand.
GGGTCTGTGGAAATTTAAAGTAATGCCGTTTTGGTTGTGCAATGCTCCAGCAACGTTTGAAAGGCTGATGGAACTTGTATTTACCGGGCTAATTGGCGATGCCTGTCTGGTCTACTTGGATGACATCATCATCGTAGGCCGTACGTTTGAGGAACACCTTCAAAACCTGGAACGCGTGCTCATGAAGATTCAGAGTGCCAACCTCAAGTTGAGCCCGAAGAAATGTTCACTATTCCAACGGCAAGTTAACTTTTTGGGGTTTGTAGTATCGAAAGAAGGTATCCGCACAGATCCAGAGAAAATCGCTGCTGTCAAGGATTGGCCAGTTCCAAAAGACAAGACGCAGGTTAGAGCATTTTTGGGTTTGTGCTCCTATTACCGGCGATTTGTGAAGAACTTTGCAGATATAGCCAAACCTCTGCACAAGCTAACCGAGGAGAAGCGACATTTCTGCTGGGATGAAAGTTGCAATATCGCATTCCAGGAGCTCAAGGACCGTCTGTGCAAAACACCTATTTTGGGATACCCTGATGCAAGTAAAGATTTATAGTTGACACAGACGCAAGTGATATAGGACTTGGCGGTGTGTTGTCTCAACGGAATGGTGACCAAGACGTCGTGATAGCGTACTTCAGCAAGTCGTTGTCAAAACCGGAAAGGAACTATTGTGTCACAAGACGCGAATTGCTCGCTGTGGTAAAGTCGTTGCAGTATTTTATATATATATATATCTTCTGGGACGAAAATTTCACTTACGAACTGACCATGCTGCACTAAAATGGCTATTGCAGTTTAAAAATCCAGAAGGACAAGTTGCGAGGTGGATTGAACTACTGCAGGAATACGACTTTGAGATCGAACATCGCAGCGGAAAATCTCACGGCAACGCAGATGCATTGTCAAGAAGACCTTGTCCTGAGGATTGCAACCATTGTACTAGGCAAGAGAGTAAGGAAGAGGTATCCGTGAGGATGCTCAGGACGGACCACCTCAGCAACGAATGGAAGGACAGCTTACAACATGCACAGCAGGAAGATCCGGACATCAAGCCGATTCTGGAATGGATATGGGCCAGTGCTCCCAAGCCTAAGTGGAGCGACGTCTCAGCAATGAGTTCGACCACTAAAAGCTATTGGGCCCAGTGGGACAGCTTGCTGCTTCAGGATGGAGTTCTGTGCCGTAAATGGGAAAATGTTAGGGGAGACAGCTGTCATTTGCAAATGGTTGTCCCTAAAGCTAAAGTACCGGATGTTCTACAGCTGTACCATAATGATTGTTCCGGAGGCCATCTGGGAGTTAAACGAACTCTACTGAAGATCCGAGAACGGTTTTATTGGGTCCACTGTCGAAACGATGTCGAGGACTGGTGTCGCAAATGTACAAGTTGTGCGGCTGTAAAGGGATCTCAGACTCGTAGTAGAGGTGCATTGAAGTTGTACAATGTTGGTGCACCATGGGAGAGAATAGCCATTGACGTGGCGGGGCCGTTTTCGGAGAGTGAAAGCGGTAACAAGTATTTCATGGTTGTGATGGATTACTTCACAAAGTGGCCAGAAGTTTTCGCCATTCCAAATCAAGAAGCTTCAACAGTTGCAGATAAACTAGTTCATGAAGTCTTCTGTCGTTTTGGAGTACCTTTAGAGATTCACAGCGATCAAGGAAGGAATTTTGATCTCAAATATTCCAGGAAACTTGCCGAGTTATGGGTACTCATAAAACAAGAACGACTTCTTATCACCCGCAATCTGATGGAATGGTGGAACGATTTAATCAGACATTGGAGAGATACCTAGCAAAAGTTGTAGACAATCGGCAACGAGATTGGGACAAGCAAATACAACCGTTTTTGTTGTCATATCGAAGTTCTGTTCACGAAAGTACAGCAGTGACACCAGCTTTCGCAAACTTTGGAAGAGAATTACGGCTGCCTGCAGACCTGATCACCGGGATACCACCTGATGCCCCACGCAGTATAACCGATTATGCAAATGACTTGCGGAACAAAATGAATGACATTTATGAGCACGTCAGACAATCGGGCCAGCAAATGTCTGAGAAAATGAAAACCCGGTACGACCGCAAAATGAACAATAAAGGGTTCAATGAAGGTTCATTAGTGTGGTTGCACAATCCAGTCCGCAGCAAAGGGAAATCTCCTAAGCTTCAAGCTAAATGGGACGGCCCGTACCGGATTGTAACCAGGATCAACGATGTGACCTACCGGATACAGAAAGGCGCAAGAGGGACTCCTAAGATCGTCCATGTGGACCGATAATGCTCGGGACGAGCATGTCTTAGGAGGGGGCAGTGTTGCGTGAATAAGTCAACGTCATACACTAGCGCCATCTAGTATCAGGAACGAGAGCGAGGGGAGCTTTGCAGAAAAATGACATCACAAATCTTTCAATCGACAGCGCCATCTAGTCTCAAACCGAAGAACTAAGTTTCTAGAAAATCTACACTCGAACACTCGTCGCTTTGCGCGCATTTACTTGAATATTCCGGATGCTTCATTGCTAATTTGTATAAATAGGCGCTGCAAGATGCGATCGGGGCAGTATTGGATTTGGCGAGACAAGCGAAGCTTCGGAGCGGAATGAAGTGAATTAGTGTGTTTAATTATTAGTGTTTTAAGTTTTAATTTGTGTAAAGTAAATTAAAGTGTTAATTTAGGTAATTTTATCGGCAATTTTTATTGTCACGAACCTCAAGCTCGTAACAATAGTAAGGTTTATTAATTTCTTATTGATGTTTACCAATTCTGCTCCCCTTTTTAAAATAGACACAGGCAAATTTGTTAATATAAGAAAATTACGAAAAACAATACACACTAAATTAAACTTCTAAGACAAACTACTAAACTAAAATAACCAACTTAAATTAAAACAAAAGAAAACTATATTATTATAAAAAATTAAACTCAGATTTTTTACAATTAAACTAAAAACCTATATTATAAGTTATCTCTTTGCTTCATAGTGTTCAGCAGAGACAACCACCTATTTATTCGCTTGTACGATATAGTCACATCTGTTGCTTCCAATTTGAATGAATATGTACGATGTGAATGTAAAATATATGAACAGCACCAATTGTCAGTGTTTTAACAGATGAACGGATAAGTAATTTGAAACGAAAGTTGGTGAAGTTCAAATTCATTGTTTCGCAACTTTTCTATTCAATTGGTACGTAATTATTTACAAATATGAATTATTTATACTCTCTTTTTGTTGAAATATGATTAGTTACGTATAATAAATATAAATATAATGGGCAAACGTAATAGGTTTTTGATAATAACGCGTAATTTAAAGTGGTTAGCAATGGTAACCACCGTACTACAAGGGTAAAAAAAGAAGTATTGTTTTTATTTTTACATAAAATAGAAAGAATTCGTCTTCTTACGAATTTTCGATCAGATTACATGTCATGACGCGAGTTTGACATTTTTTACCCATACAAAAAAGTGTACAACGCCGCTAATTCTAGATTATCATATTCCTAATTAAATTTTTACCCATTACAAAAAAAGTGTACAACGCCGCTAAAGAAGTTTTCACTTCAAAAATCAATTATTCTGGGCAAAAAAGCTAGTTCAATATATTACATTTCATACTAACTTATATGCAGAACCATAAGGAGGACCTGACACAGAAGAAAAAATGGAAGTTTTTATTGCTCTCAATTTAGTGATGGGAATAAAGAACAGCCCGAGCCGAAGATTACTGGTCTTCTTACTGGTCTTGACTTACAAGACGAATATATATCGTCATTCATACCTCTGACTAGATTCTTCTGGATTCTAGAGAACTTACAAATTGTACAAAATCAGACCGTTTATTGATAAACTTAGAAACTCATTCATAAAAAACTATAACCCTACGAAGAATATTGCGATAGATGAGTAATGGTGAAATTCAAAGGAGGGAGTTCGCTCAGGCAGTATAATATGCCCAAAAAACTAATGAAACGAGGATACAGGGTTTGGACAAATTGTGGCTATTGTCTTGACTTTGAAATATACAATGGAAAAGTTTGGAATAAAGTGGAGAAAGATTTGGGAGGGCAAGTTATTGGGGAGTTTTATGTAGGCCTAAAAGTAAAACACCATCATGTATATATCGACAACTATTTCAATAGTACTTCGTTACAAGTTGAGTTACGACAGAAGCAAATTTATGCCTGCGAAACTGTGAATGCTTCTCGTAAGCACCTGCCGGAACTAAAAGCAGTTAGTAAACTGGAATGTCATGAATGGCTTATCGTATCAGTAATAATGTCTGCATAAGTTAACAATAAAACACTAATCAAGCGCAGAAGCAATCCTTCATCGCCCAGCTTAGCTTCTATAAACGAACTCGAAGTGCCCCAATCAGTTCGATTAACTGTCGCTAATCATCAGCAATCATTAGAGGAACTTCCAGGCGTTGCAGCAGATGCAGTACCAAAAAAGAGCCAGTAGTACTATTTGGGGCTGTAAAGTATGTAAAGTAACGTTATGTAACCGCGAGGGAAAGTATTACTTCGGAGATCATGTGCCAAAAATGTGTAAAACATAATTTTTTGGTAACCAAAAATAAAGACTATATTTATCCATTTTCCTCACAGTGGTCATCCACGATAACCATTCTGTATACAGCCCTACCAACAACCTATATATGAAAAACTGACAAAACTACTTATAACTATTCTTACTTTATTAGGTTATTAGATATAAGCAAAAATATTTGATTTTCTCTGAAAATTAAAATCTGTGCCGTAAAGAGATAACACTAACAAATCAAACTCAAAGAATTTTATTTACTCGTAATTACAAGGGCGGCACTGAAAATTTCGAGAATCAAGGAAGTGGCACAACATTACTATTTAAAAATGTGTTTATTGCTTTTCGAAATATTCTCCGCGAAATTTGACACATTTTTCCATACGATGGAACCAATCATTGAAGCAACCATTCCATTCAGAAGTTGGGGTCTCCAAAATGGCCGATTTGTAGGCGTCCACAGCTTCTTCAGGTGATGAAAATCTCTGTCCACGCAATTTATTCTTTATTTTAGGGAAAGTATAGAAATCATTAGGGCTTAGGTAGGGGCTGTATGGCGGATGGTCTAATAATTCTATGTTTTCTTGCTCTAAAAACTCTTTTGTTCTGTGTGCGGTGTGAGAACTCGCATTGTCGTGATGGAGGATGATGCGGCGGTTGCAGTTCTCTTTACGGAGTTCAGAAACGACCTGTGGCGAATAAATGCTAGCATACCATTTTGCATTAACCCTTCTTTGCCCCTCAAGAGGAATAGTCGTAACATGGCCGGTTTTGGACAAACGTGGCCACCATTTTTTTTTGCAACACTCCGTGAACGAACAATTTTTGTTGGCTTTAACTCATTTCAAACACCCAAACTCGTGACTGGTTTTTTGTTTCAGGTTCGTACGCGTATATCCAGAATTCGTCACCTGATACGATGTTGTATACAGCATTTGAGGATCCTGCGTGAAATCTTTCGAGAGTTCTGACGTACCAAGTAACGCGAGCCGCTTTTTGCTCTTCACAGAGTGAATGCGGTATCCAACGGGAAACCAACTTTTTTACACCTAATTGTTCATGCAAGATTATTTGTATTTCACTCATGCCAATGTCTAAAGTTGCCTGAATTTCGCGGTATGTCACATGTCGATCTTCCTCAATCAGCTTACGCACAGCATCAACGTTTTCTTGGGTTCGCTTCAGTTTTTGAACGACCTTGACGGGGATCATCACTGAGCTTGACACGTCCACGTTGAAATTTAGCAAACTAGCTATAAATTGTGGTTTTGGATAGAGCTTCATCACCAAATGCAGAAATCATCCGGTCAACACACTGTTTTTGTGTTAAACCACTTCGAAAGTCATAATAAATCATCGCTCTTGAATTTTCTCGAGTCAATTCAATTTTCTCAGCGACTAAACAAGTTTGACAAAACCTTGTGACAAGACCGAGAATCTTTTTTTAAATAAATAAATGGTATTCGATTTTTAAAACCAAGGAGTTTTCAATTAAAAAGATTTTAATATGACAGGAACAGTGGAATATTCCACTCCCGATACTATTAGTGTAGCCTAGTATTATAACATTGAATGAAAAAGAAATAAAATTAACTACACTCAAAATATTCTAATGAAATAGTGAAAATAAACTTCCAAACAAATTATAAATAATTAATTTTCGAAGAAAAATCAAGGTATAAGGTAAATTTTTCATTCAAATAATAAACATTTTTTATATTTGTCATTCCAATTTTAAAGAGTATTACATTGTACCAAGCTTTTAGTGTAAAAGACAGAGAATGATAGCATTCTCTGTCTACCATAGAATACTATAATACACAATAGAACAGCTGTCAACCTTATTTTGTACGAGGATCGGTGTCGCCGGGAGCACACGTACAAGCAATAACGTCGTATTATCACTACTACAAACCCGATTCGATGTTATTGCATTGACAGACTGAGCGAATTTATACCTTTTAGACTTTTGATTAATGTTTTTGACACAACAATATTCCTTTATTTTTGTTTCTAATATTGACAAAAATATAAGTAGTTTCGACTTACTGGTTGTAGGATATGTCTCCTTTATTTAAATTCCATTTTACGCTGTTCTTTCGACACGTAATTATTGCACAATTTGCTTTAAATAATTATAATAATTTGCATGCAGCGACGCTTGACACGAAAGTTAAAAACTATTGATTGTGTAGACATTTATAGGTGTGAATTGACATGTTAATGACACGGTAGTGGCTACACGAGCTCCACCCACTCCCCCGTTCTATTATGTATGTATAGTATTCTATGCTCTATACGTTTTAGTGAGTTTAACGTTTTGAGTTTTTGAACACTTGTCAAAATAAAATGTAATTTAAATCTAAATATTAAAGAGTATTGAAAATCAAATCCGATGCAAATCACCCCCAAAATAACTTTCTACCCCTTTTAAGAGTTAGAGTTACAATAAAATATAAAACACGTCTTCCATCAATTCTGTTAAAGAATTTTTCTGCAAAATTTGAAGTAGATTGGACCAAGGAATCACGTTGTCCCATAAAAACTTTGTCCTCGTTTTTCACCCTCTTAGGGGTCGAATTTCCGAAAATCCTGTCTTGTCGGATGCCTACGTCATACAAAGAACACACCCTTCAAGCTTACATAGACCTAAGATATGTACACTACATAATAAATACATTTAAAAGAATTGTAGTATATTTAGGGATTGCAATCCAGCAAAGTTGGATACCACAATACAGCGCGATCCAGCATAATTTTAGGAACTACAGGATGCTATCCCGGACAGATTGCCTACACAGATTGCTTTATAGGGGAGATATTTGCCATAATTACCACGCTTTGAAAGCGGGTAAACAACCGCAGCTTATTATTTTTACTAATATGTTATCAGCAAGATGCTGTTGCCATCTGTCGCCTCTTATGACTCCTACGGGTTTATGGGATAGTGGATATTCTTACACCGCCTGTACATGGTTAAGTGCAACACTTATCCAATTTTAATGTAGGGCATTGAACAAGTAAAACATCTTTAAAGTATTTACAGGCAAATTAATATAATCAACTTCCGTTTAATTCGCAGATGGCCAGATTTCTTGTTATCAGTTACCTCGCGGTATTGTTGGTAGCAGCAATATACGGACAACACTTCGACTCTAGTTATTCAAGTAAGTGTTAAATTTAAATGTAAAATTAGGTTTCTAAGGAAATCATAGGAATATATGATTTACTTCTCCTACTGATAAAAGGACCATGGAAATCATGAAATGGGCGCAAAGCCACTGGGCGCCTGATCTAAACGATTATGAACAATTTTCATTTTATTTAATGGAAAAAGGTTGTCAACCTTTGAAAACATCCTGAAAAGGCTAAACCGGTTAGATTATAAATCAAATAATTTTTAATAAAGTGTGTAAAAATGTCTTTCAAATTTTCTATTAAATGAACAATGGATTTCCACATCACCATTAGACAGGAATCGAAAGCATGACTAATTAGTTTTATATGGTTGAAGTTAATTGTTTTTATATATATATATATATATATATATATATATATATATATATATATATATATATATATATATATATATATTTCCTGTTTAATGTAAGCACATTTTTTTCCAGCAGATAGCGACACAACATCGGACATAAGTGATATAGAATCTCGACAGAGTGGACCCGATCTAGAATTCCGATATCATGATCACGAAGAAATGACAAGATATCTTAGATCAGTCTCCGCAAGTTACCCAGCTCTCACCGCTCTATATTCTATAGGAAAATCCGTTGAAGGTAAACAACTTTTTAATAAGACTTTTGACATTGCTCATTTGTAGCCGACAAGAGTCGCAAATATCTATATCTAGCATTTTTTAATATTAGTAGAGTTGAGGACTGGTCTTCCAGTTCCAGTTCCAAAAAATATACCTTTTGGCACACTATTTATTAAAATAGGTTGGTTGATCGTAGCAGTGAGATATTCAAATATTATTGTTATTACTTGATAAATCATACGATGAAGATCTTTCCCACGTTAAGTTCTCAACGCAGGAATTGCAAACCTTTAAACATTCAATACCAGTGTTTAAAATAATTTATTACTATGATAAAATGCAGACAGTCAGACAAGTGGCTCGTTAGTGGTCTAAACACCTAGAATTAAGTAGGAAGTTGAGGGTTGAAGAGGAGTGTGAGGGAACTACGGGTCTTAATTTTTAATCTAAGTCGAATCAAAAATTTGAACAAAAACACAAATTATTGTACCCATTTTTACGCCGTTTTCAAAGTCGTGATACCACTTTACGAACCGCATGCCACAGGTTTGCTAACTCTGCTCTAATGTAACGGGAACTAGTGTATTTTCTGTGGCGGGTACAGTTAATGTGTACGATCGTGTTTCGCAGAATGTCGCTATACCATCCGCACTATGTACTCGTAAGTAGTCCACTTTACTTTGTTATGATATATCGACGATATTAAACAAGTAATAGAAGTATTAATATGAGAATAAGTCTTTCTAACATTAATCGAAATTACTTTTGATTTTAAATCTAAGCGATAGATATCTTAGAAGATGGGCGCTATCTTTAAATTGTAATCTAGAGCCGTTCGTTTGATCGTCATTTATGAAAAATTAAAAATATTATTCGAGGACTTGTGAAATCTTGCGACACATTAAGTATTCAGGCCACGCAGCTGATTGTTCCTTGTCAAAAACATCTCTTCGAAATGTGTAAAAACTGTACCCAGCAATAGCAATAACGTTAATAAACAGCTACTTTCATTATTAAAAATAAACGAATAAGTCAGTTGTCTTTAAAAATAAAAACCTGACTGCAGCGACCGATTATAATTACGAACAGCAAGCACCTTATTCAGTATTACGAGCATCGAATGTAAAGATATCCTTAAAACTTATCTGTGGAATAGAATGGAATAGAAACTATTTTATTCAATATAGATTAAAATAATACTTATTGTAAGTCTTATGCTTAATTTACCACTGGTTCGGAAAATTTCTCTGAGCTGGGAAGAAGCAGCAAGAATGTGTTTCTTGCGAATGCGGAACTATTTTTTTAAATAAAAAAGAACAGTTTAATAAAAGTAAAAAGTAAAGCACTACGCCACACTTATTTTTTTTTCTTATTCCTCAGACGCGTTCACTTTTCCTAAAATCTTAACTCTAAAATGATTCAAGTTACACAATAATTAACAAGACAAAACAAATTACAAATAGCATGGACAGTGATCACCTCATTTTCAGGGGTTATTATCATCCGTAAATTCCTGTATATTATAATAACCCTTTTTATAATTACAAACTTTGCTTAATAAATTTCTTAAACTTGGCGAAACTCAAACGTCAAAGAGCGCCTGCATCCAAACCAACATGGGTTTCAGCCTAAAAAGTCTACAACATCTAACTTAGTCGGTTTTGTTAATGATATTGCATGTGCATTGGATAGAAATAAAGAGGTACACAGTATTTACATCGATTTTAGCAAGGCTTTCGATCTCATCAACCATGACCTGCTTGTAAAGAAGATCATGCTAATGGGGGTCCATGGTTCACTGCTACGCTGGTGCGATTTCTATCTCAGAAATCGGTCACAGTTAGTCTCGTTGCGTGGTTATTCATCCTCAGCTAGAGAGATTCCATCAGGCATTCCCCAGGGCTCTCATATCGGTCCATTGTTCTTTCTTATTTTCATAAACGATCTAGCCAATATAATCGAATATAATTTTAAAATGTACGCAGACGATCTTAAACTGTACAAAATCATTGACTCCAAACTAGATGTGACCGCTCTACAGTTGGTTGGATAGATTATACGACTGGTGTCGTCAAAATCATATGATCCTCAACACTGGAAAATGTTCTCATCTAAAGTTAACTAGAAAGAAAAAATAAAACCGAAGCAACATACAAGTTAAACGATGAGCCATTGGTTGAGGTCACGAAATCCTAGACTTAGGCATTTTAATTGACAGCACGCTCAGCTTTAGAAGTCATATCGACACAATAACAAAAAAAAGCTTCTAAATTATCCGGGTTTATATCTAGGCAAATAAAATCTTTTAAAAATCCTGGTTTAATCATTCCAATCTATAACTGTTTGGTGAGAACTATTGTTGAATACGCTAGCCCAGTCTGGAATCCGGGGTACAAGTGTCACTCAAACCGACTGGAAAAGATTCAGAAAAGGTTTATGTACCAGTTATCGTATGCAAATAACCAATGCAGGACACTCATTTCATACGAGAGTAGAATAGCACACTACAAATTAGAACAACTATCCAAGCGGCGGGAATCATCTGATGTCATGTTCCTCTATAAAATTATCCATGGTCTCATCAACTGTCCGGACATTTTAAATCATTTAGATGTATCGGTCCCTAGAGCTGGCAGTCGCCTGGGCCCCAAAAAGACTTTTGTCACGCCACACTGTAAAACAGTGGCAGGTCATCACTCGCCATTGTACAGAATGACTAATAGTTACAATAATATTCGTGATTTGTTCGATATCTTTCATGGTTCTATGGCCTCTAGCAAGGGCTAACATTAGATTAGCCATTAATTAATTAATTAATGGCTAATCTAATGTTAGAATAATAATAAATTAATTAAGGAAAAAGCTCTAAAATAATAAATATTAAATTTATTATTTTAGAGCTTTTTTCTTTCTTTATTTATATTTGTTATCTCGTCCACTTGTTGCATGCCGTGTTCACTGTTATTAGAATGAACGTTTGTTTGTTACTTTTTTTCAAGTTACCTGAACCATGTAAACGTTAAATTCCATTTGTGAACCAAATAAATAAAAAAAACTCAGATTTTGTACATATCTCGTCTGTACAAACCTCATATTCGGCGTCAATATGCGCATTTGTAGCAAATATGGCGTAGTGATAGCAAACTACTTGTACATATGATATATATAACAAAAAAAAAAAGCTTATAATCTCGAAAAATATATATAAATAATATATACTTAAGATGCTTCAGAAAGTGCTCGCAGCGCCATTTGGCCAAAATGACCCTGAATTCAAGTCGTATATGCTATTGCTACAGTCGGTCACAAAGAAATAGAAATAAATATTACAATAATACACCTGAAAAACATAAATATTTTTTTAGGTTGGGTAAAGTAAATACATGTTTAATGTTAACAGTTTCAAAGAAAGTGTTGAATTCAGTTAAACGTAGGTATATTACAAAATTTTCCTCATTGCAGTGCATGTTTGAATTAACGCTCATTAAAAATCAATAATAATAATTTCTTATAATTAACATTGCAAAATGTCAATCTGCAAAACAACAAGCTCTTATGTTATATACGTGGATATTATATTTGCCATACGACTTTTCGGTAATTCAAATCTCATTTATTATACATATAGTGTTTTCTGGGCTTAAATACAGGCCCGATATAACATAGTAAATGTGCAAATTTAATTTCCTCAGAAATTATAGCCGTGGAAAAGCATAAGTTGAATAATTAATCATCATATCTGCTCCACCTTGACTAGACGTTTTGGGCTTAAGGTCTTTTATCCAAAAGATTCTTTAATAATACACGTACGCAATACATATTAAAATCATTTTGTGTTAATAAACTAACTAGAATTTTTGGAGAAACTTTCTTCAGAGTTTGTCGATCTTGTGTTTGTCGTCTACATACTGTATCGCCATTTAATGCAATCCAAATTCTTGTTTATATACCGCGCTATCATTATTAACACTCACGAGCAATAAAAACGGGACGGTCATAACGTTCTAATTGCTTCGTAATGCTCAATTTGGTGTAATAAAAATTGTTAATCGCATCAAAGGGTTTAAATATTTGTTAAAGTTGTAAGTTTAGTAACACTTACTATCTATATTCGACTCCTAATAATACATAAAAAGTCAATAGTATCTCCCCACCCCTCCGGGTGACAAACGTTTGAGTTAATGTTATGTAATGATTTCTTTTTTACGCGAACTTCTAGACCGAGTAAGTTCATTCTGCATAGATCGGACCATAAACAATAATTAAAAAGCTGAAGGTACTCCGGGTAAACATTGACATCGGGACGTCAGTCACATCGGTCCCCCGTGACCATGGGTGCTGGAAAGCACCCGAAACGGCGGGAATTAAAAAACATTTAATATTAAACGCGATAAAATCCGTAAAAGTAGCTTTAATTAATGTTATGTAACATTAACTCAAGCGCCTGTCATGTTATATATGTCATATATGTTACATAAAAACTGAGTTTACTTCACTGCAAAAATAAGTGACAAACAGATATTTGTTATAATTTTTTATGTATTTATTTTATATTATCATCCCACGCCGTCCATACGCATGTCATCTTAGTTCTGCAGCTTATGGAGTAAAAGTTATTAGAAGTCTCAATAGTGTCGAGACAGCTAGATTAGTATATTTAAGTTACTTCTAGTGGGGTAGCTACCTTGGGACTAGGCGGGGCAGTGTCCTGAGCAACAAGCTCAAGGGGTCCCTCAGCCTTTATTGAATAAAAAATTGACTTTAAACTTTTTGGCTCCTGGCCATTACACCTCAAACAGCTTAAACTGAAATCCCAAAAATTTCACCCGTCTGCAGAACATAAACTTCATTGTTAAAATAAAATCGCTTATTTCGTTTTACTGTCTAAATACCAATATTAATAATCTACTTTATCATTTTTACCACCTTTCGCCCGCAACTTCACTCATGTGGTAAGGACCAATATTGAAAATTATCCGACAGGATCCTTTTATCGATGACGGGATGAGAGTGAGACGGTATGCTAAATTTCATCCAAATCCATACAGTCCTTTTTACGTGAAAGCGTCACAAACAGACTTTCACATTTATAATATTACTAATAACCTGCCCCGACTTCACACGGCTTCAATTTACATGTGGTGTGGTCATTTATGTTTAAGAAAACACTGTTCGATCTATTTAATTTGTTCTTTTGGTATTCATAATTCATTGTTACGAAAAATGCGCTCGATAAGAAAATATCTTATCGTGCATTATCGTGAAACATAGATCCAAATTTGTCCACGGCTTACAGATTGAACAACTTTGGGTAATTTAGCTGTTAATGTCAAAGACTTATCATTACTGCCAATCTTAATATATATAAATTACGTGTCACGTTCTTTGTCCGCGATGGACTCCTAAAGTACTTAACCGATTTTAATACAATTTTCACACCGTGTGCAGTTTGTTCCAACTTGAGAGATAGGATAGTTTTTTTTGCCCATGAGTGACCCACATTTTTTTTTGCGAATTTAAGGATTTTTTCAACAGGACATGACCAAGGGCCGTCGAAAAGTGCAGAGCAACGTCTGCCTGGTATGCTAGTTATTACAGTATGTCTGAAAACAATGTTTACAACTGACTTTTCGTTCCACAAAACGAATAGTTTTGTCTGAAAAGGACGCACGAAAGAGCTATAGCATAATATAGCTGTTCATGAGAAAAACACTCAACGCTCAGGTCTAAACTTACAACGTCGAATGTTGGTTGTATTGGGATAAACTTTGTCTACCAATTCTTGTAGGTCTTTTTCTGAAACCCAAGGATTTTCGGTGTCATGATTAATTCTTCCATTGTCTTCAAAATGCTAGTTTTTATGTGCTGACGAAGGAGGTCGCAAGGCGTAATTTTTTGGTTGCACGTCATTTTGAATCTGTGATATTTTCTAAAATATTCATATGATTCCCGTCCGATCATTTTAATTCAAACCAGTCTAGGCGAGCGGATGTATATACGGAACTGCGGAAAGCATCTTCGCAATAAGCAAATATTAATTAAGGGGTATATTACAGATGAAGCGACTGTCTGAGTCAAACACAATCTGGTTCTGCCTCTCTTTGAACCCTCTCAGTACTTTACTGGAGGGTTCCGGGAGGGGATTTCAGCTTTGGAAAGGAGGAACAAAAGTGACCCACCTTTTCTATATGGATGACCTCAAATTATTCGCCTCCAGTCGCTCCCATCTTATGGAATTGCTAAACATCACTTGTGAATTTAGCAATTCCATTGGAATGGAGCTGGGGACGGATAAGTGTGCGGTCCTCCATGTTGAAAGGGGAAGGGTTGCTAACTCTGAGGGCATAGACTTATCTATGCCCGTCAACTTAAGGACCCTTTCCGAGGCTGAAACATACCGATACCTGGGTATGTCACAGAACATCGGTATCGATGAGGCTGGTATGAAACAGTCAGTTTGCGGCACGTTTTATGCACGCTTGACCAAAGTCCTTAACAGCCTTTTGTCCAGTGTGAATAAGGCACACGCATATAACGGCTGGGTCATGCCTGTCCTCATGTATACCTTTGGCATACTCAGGTGGACTCAGACCGAACTTAACGCCCTGGATAGAAAAGTCCGCACTACCATGACGTCCCATAGGATGCATCATCCGAGATCGTCGGTACATGAGGCTGTACTTGCCGCGAAAGCATGGTGGGCGTGGCTTCCTGAGCGCGCTCACCATGCATAATCGCGAAGTGTGCAGCCTCCGTAATTACTTCCTGGTGAGATCGGATGATCCATTCCATAATGACGTCATTTCTAGTGATAAAGGACTTACCCCTCTATCCTTAGCCAACGAGCAATGGCAAGACCCGGCAGTACAAAGCATTTCCGACCGGGAGACCGTATGGAAGGAGAAGGAGCTCCACGGGAGGTACTACAGGGCTCTACATGAACCTTTCGTAGAGACAGTCGCCTCCCTCAACTGGCTACGTTTCGGTGACCTTTTTGGGGAAACCGAGGGTTTTGTCTGTGCAGTACAGGATCAGGTTATTAAGACCAACAACTATCGGAGATACATCCTAAAGGATGGCACCATCGACATCTGTCGAGCTTGTCGCCATCCCGGTGAGTCACTTAGGCATGTCATCCTTCCGGTTGTTCGGCGCTTTCTAACTCTGAGTACTTGCACAGGCACAACCTAGTAGCCAGAATTCTACACCAGGAGCTCGACTCTGTAATACGGTCTCGTGGACCGGAAATTGCCGTATTACAAGTACTTGCCGGAAGCCGTACTCAAAAATGACCGCGCCAGGCTCTACTGAGACCGGGCCATCATCACAGACAGGACCATTCTTGCGAATAGGCCTGATATAGTGCTGATGGACCGGGCACAGTCGAGGATATTTTTGGTCGACATTACCATCCCGTATGACGAGAACCCCGTGAAAGCCGAAACAGATAAGCGAACAAAGTATCTGGACCTAGCTCACGAGGTGACCGACATGTGGGGTGGTATGCCGACTGAAATTATTCCTGTAGTCGTTTCTGCAAACGGGCTAATCCCAGTCAGCCTTTTGGGTCATCTGAGGCGACTGGCACTCCGTGACGGACTGCTCCGGGCTCAAATGCAGAAGGCGGTGCTCCTCGATACCGCCCGCATCGTCCGCCGGTTTCTTTCCCTTTCCCCCTAACCCTCGGCCGTTTGGTCTCCCCTGCCGATGGCTTCCATCTGGTTGGGCTTTTATTTATATATATAAAAAAAATAAAAAAATATAAACACTCACGCCTGTCACCCAGAGGGGTAGGCATAGACTACGGACTTTCATTTGGCACGATCCTGACATACCTCTTTCGCCTCTTTTACATCCATACATCTACGCATACATGCTCGTCGGTTAAGGGTACTTCTAACGTGGCCCATTTTCGAAATATCGCCAATTTGGTCGATAAGCTTTTTTCTAGGGCGTCCCTTCCCGACTCGGCCGTTCACATCTGCCATATAAATTTGCTTTGTCACTCTTTCCTCATTCATTCTTTCTACATGACCAAACCACCGAAGCATTCCTTTCTTAATCCTGGTCACAACATCATCTTGCATACTACATTTATCTCTTATCACTTATCTCTTATCACGCTTTTATTTATATATGTATTTTTATGTATTTATTTTATTTTATTGTTATTTATGTATATTTATCATTTTCATTCCCAATTATATATTTATGGAACCTAACCAGATGAGAAAACTATATAGATACCCCAAAATAATAATAATATACGATTCAACCTTAATGAGAATGTACCTTCCTTCAAATAATCTCTAAATGGCATTGAAAAACGTATCAAAATTCGTTACATGGTTGCGTCGTTTGTATGAAGTAAGTAGGTAAGGGATTGTTTTGAAAAATCCAAGACTAAGTATTCATTTATTTTATTAACAGAGTACTCAACAGTCGATCGCCCCGTGAAATAAAAAGTGTCGTACAAAATGTAACATCTTATTTCACCCTCTGTAGATTTTAATTTTTCTAAATCCTATCTTAGTTAAGGCTTATGTAATAAAAGGAAGCTATGTTGTCATAATTTCATCCTTTAACGTTCTGCGGTTATCTGTCAAATCACTACTTCTCATATTAACTTGCATCCCCGTTTTATTTGCAAATATAAAAAATGTTAATTATATAATTTTCATTCAATGTGCACCTCTCACAGAATCGCATGGTGATTGTAGAGAACCGGAGACCCTTGTTACTGGAAACGAGGCATTCCATCTTAGTCCTCACGAGTGACAACGCTTCTGCATTTTCATTCATATTTGAGGATGAATGTAGATGTCTATGGGCCACAGCATCCACTTACCATCAGATGGACTGTGTGCTCGTTTGTCACCCTTATCCTATAAAAAACATCTAATTTAAAAAAAAATCTCTATACAAATTTAGGAATCTTATGGCCCTTCTTAAGAGCTTGTTTTGAAACATCTCAGAAGAATACTTTCAGTATGTCTTGAGACATACTCAATCGCCCCGTAAAATAAAAAGTTTCATAAAACTGTACATGCTATTTTCCACTCTTACCGTTACCTTTACAGCCTATTAAAGTCCAGTGCTGAACATAGGCCACCCTCATAGTTTGCCTCATAGAGGGGACATTTGCCATAGTTTGCAAGTGGGTGATAAACGCAGTTTTTTTATTCTAAATCATTATTAGAAAGATGCTACTGACCATCCCCTGGTTTGTATCACTCTGTCACCTCTTACGACACCCACAGGATGATATGGGGAAGTGGATATTCTTACACCGCAACTACACGGTAACGCCCCGTTACTAATGGTTGAATTTTTCAAAATTCGTTCTTAGTTAATGCTGAAGTCATAAAAAAGCAGCTACGTCTGATGACGTGTACGCTAGATTTCTACGTCTTGTTTTTTAGGATGTGAGTCTTAATACAAAATTGTTTATACAAACTTTGCACCCCCTTTTTAAAACGCTAAGGGTATATTTTTGAAGATACTAAATATGTGAAGCTTATTATTTTTAATTCCAAATTGTATGAACTGACTTTCAAATAGAAAATCATGCGTGCAGCTCACACGCGACAGAAGTGAAATACCTTCAAATGAAATGAAATATAAAATACAAATACTTTACGTCAAATGATTTATTTAAATTTGAACTACAAGTTCGGCATAAAATATAAGAAAATTTAATTTTGTTGTATATAAATGTAACAATCCTTTTTATATATATATATATATATTATATATATATATATATATATATATATATATATATATATATATATATATATATATATATATATATATTATATTACTCCTTTCGACCATATACTATACTCACTAATTACAAAAAGAGATTTATATCAATTTTACCTATTACGATCCCTTATTTTTTTCCAGCATCCATTCCATGTTAAATCTTATGAATTTATGTGTCTGTCTCTTATTACTGTCGCTTTTTCGTTTCATAGATTTTCAAATCACAACGATGCTAAAGAAGTTTCAAAAAAAACTGTCCATTAATCATTCTCTGGTCCCGTCGTAATTCGTTATTTTCAAAAATCGCTATATCCGAATTCATTTATTTCATTTTTTTAATAGAAAAAGGGTTACAAACGAGCACACAATCCACCTGATGGTAAGAGGATACTGTTGCCCATAGATATCTATATTTATCCTCGATTAAGAATCGAAATGCAAAGGCGTTGTCACCCCTGAGGACTAGGATAGAATGCCTCGTTTTTATTAAACAGGGTCTCCGGATCTCTACACTCACCATACGTAACACAGCAACATTGAGCTACTATTTTACGCTGGTATTCTGCGAGAGCGTGTTGCTACTATGGTTGTAGCACGAATGTAAACGACACATTCGTGCAACCATAATATAGCTGGAGCGTGGCTCTACCACATAATATATAGAGTACCTCGAAAGTACCTAGCTTTAAGTCAATCGCTCCATAAAATAAAAAGTTTCATACAAATTATAACAACCTATTTCATTTCCTTATAGATAGAATTTTCCTAAATCATTTATTAGTAGATGCCTACGATTTAAAAGGCAGCTACGGTACAAATTTCAGGTTTCTACGTATATCACTTTGGGCTGGGCGTTGATAGATGAGTCAGTTACTCAGGATATCCTTTTTTTATTTATAATATCAGTGAAATGTGCGATTAGAGATGGATGGTCTCACAAATCGTCCGAGCCTGACTCAAGTTCGGTGGAACTTAGATTAGGGTTTTTTTTAAAGCACTAATCATTTATACTATACAATTTATACTTGCGACTGTTGTCATTTAGTGAAACTTCAGCTTCATTTTTGTGATTTGGATAAACACTTGTAGGTGAATGTTTCACAATATTTCTCCAATTATTTCCCCAGAGCTAAAAATAAATGGACAAAGATGTTCATTTAAGATATACTCACTCGGTCTGTCATAGTTTTTATTTTGATCTGTATTTGGTCCAACTGTCACGGCACCAGGCTGACACCCCTCCCCCTCACAACTTTACTGTAATACAGATTACGTACGGCGCCACAAGAACACTATTTTTTTTAAATTATCTAAAACTAAATAGGATTCATTCATTTTTTGTAATAATTATGTTTGCATTGATATTTTGTAGCTTGCGAGCCGTTTTAATAGCTTACGTAAATTATCGTGTCTAGTATTAGGCATTTGTAAAATTTTTCTCTCTGGTTATATCGCATACATATTCCAACCAAAACCTGAAAGACCAAGATGTGAGTGAGGCCGAGAATGGGAAGATTTCTGTGTTCACGACACCAAGATAAATTCGCTTTTTCTACATACAAAAAGAGTGTTTACAATATGATTGTAACGTTTAAGGTCGGGACCTATGGGTTATGGTGGTGTCTGCGTCCCCGTACGAGCACATGATCGGGAAGCCAGATGTGAAGTACGTAGCAAACATCCACGGCAATGAGGCAGTCGGTCGCGAGCTGCTCCTTCATCTCATACAGGTTTGTTACAATATATAATTAAATACCAGTGCGACGACCACGTAGTACAACGGTTTGAAAGTCGGCTCGCATTCTTTTTAGGAACACGCTAATGCAACAATTTATAATAATTTCTCGTTAATCGTCAACATCTGAAGTGACTATAGCCGAATAAAATCGATATACATTACTTCCCATAAAAAAATTATGTGCTGTTGTGGATTGCATCTTTTTTGTGTAACTCTTCAAGTAGACATAGAGACGTGGTAGATCAGGGGCTTAATGCTCGCAGTAAATTTCATAGTACGCGAGCAACCCGGGTACGATCCGCGCCGGTACCAATGAAATTGTTAATTGCAATTATAAGTGCACCACTTAGCGGTGAAGGAAAATATCGTGAGGAAATCTGCATGTCTGAGAACATTTCGAAAAGCCAACATACATTGGAGCAGCGTGGCGCACATTTTCTTGCCCTAAAACCCTCTCAGAAGTGAGAGGAGGCTTGTGCCCAGAAGTGGAAGGTATGCAGGCTGTAACTATACTTTAACGTTACTTTTCATACGAACGAAGGAAAAACATCAGAAAACTATTTTTTTTTAATTTAATACATGAATTACTTTGAAATATACATAAATTATAAAAAAATTAAGATGTTAATTTGGAAATAACAGGCAAACTAATTTCCCTCCTAGTCCGTGTTTATTTTTAACCATTGGCCATGTCGTAACTATTTACCTCATTAGGATAGTTGTTTCACGAGTTCAAGAGTTCACAAGTCGTTATTTAACACAACTTGCCTGTCTGGCGTGGTTAGTATGGCATCTACTACTTCAAGAAGTATATATACGCTTGTTGGCGCATTTTTTTCAGCAGTTGACTCAATATGATGGACAGTATGGGCTTATATTATGTGCTATGATGACATTCATATTGAAAATGATGCGTGATGATATACTTTGCTTCCATTACATGGATATGCTATGCTGCCAGTAACATATCGGTTGGCTCAACCGGAGAAGGACCACGCTCTCACAGAATACCAGCGTAAAATAGCATGTTGTGTTTCAGATGGTGAGTGTAGAGAACCGGAGACCATTTTTTACTGGAAACGAGGCATTCCATCTTAGTGCTCTAAATCGAGGATAAGTGTAGACGTCTATGGGCCACAGCATCCACTTACCATCGGGTGGTCTGTGTGCTCCTTTGTCACCCTTATTAATTAATTGTTTATTAGCATAAGGTTTTAACAGAAATTATTGTTTATTATTTCTAGTATTTAACATACTCTGTGTGACCACTATTATCATCATTACATCCCATCACAAATACACTGTTGAACATAGGCCTCCGCTATAGATTGCATTTTAGGGGGTGTTATTTAAATTATTATTGAGTTTTTATGGGAAATGCTGATGTCCAACTTTGCATCAGTTTCAGTTATGAAGTTCCACTTAGTTACACGGCACACTCTGTGTTAATTTTACCGATTTATAGATATTTCTCTCATTTACAGTACTTAGTTACGTCATATGAAACAGACTCATATATAAAATGGCTGCTGGACAACACCAGAATTCACTTAATGCCGTCCATGAACCCGGATGGTTTTGCCATATCGCAGGAAGGCCAATGCAACACTATTCACGGCAGGTAAGTTTTTTTTTTTAATTACACGGTGACTTAAAACCTTGTTCAGGTCATACTCATGTGAACTTAACCAGCCGATTATTGCACGGTATGTCTTACTTGAGTCACGCATAAAATTTATAATATTTATCAAATTTCTTTATATAAATGGCAATTAAAAGTAAATTTTATTTACAATTTAATTCATTACACACAATATTTAAAAAAAGCTATAATAGTAAAGAAAAACTAAAACTAAAAATATTAAATATTTTAATTTTTTTACATTTATTTAAATATAATAATAAATACAGAACAACAGAACTTTAATTGCAAGATCTATTACAGTACTTTAAATTACAAACAAAACATTAAATCATTTGAACAAAAAATATATAAAAAAGTACCTAACATAGTAATTTAAATTTTTTGTACTTTTTGTCCTTATATTTTGACATATCATGTACATATATCATATCAAATCTTTATTTTTTGACACGGCTTTTGTCTTAATAATCATTTAGTATTCTAAAATTGTTTAATTTAAAAATACAATAAAATAATGTACGATACGGTACACGTAACTAACGATTATTAAAACGTATAAAGTTAGTGCCCTCGCTTCACTCGCGCGCTAACTTCACACGGTTCAATAATCGGCTACTTAAGTCATGTATTATTTTTTATTTCGAACAAAACAAACGAACTATTCAGTAACCTAGTGCTCAGAACTTTTCGTTCTATGGTTTGTAATATAATAATGTTATATAAATAAATAGGATCATTTTTCTAGTGTCTATTAACATTCATAGGCCACTTGTAGTCATAGCATGTTGTCAAGCCTTTTGTATGTTGGTAACATAACACATTCAAATCAACTAATTTCATCCCGTTAGCGAAAACTGGAGGAAAAACTAGAAAAATCTCATATTCTATAAGACTTCTTAGATTTTTGTTTTGCCTTAATAACGTGTTATGTATATACATGCACTACAATATCATATATAACATTAGAAACGTGTACGTTATTTATTAGTTATTACATATAATAACATAAACTACGTATATCTGAACAGGGTTATTTTTCAAAGAGTATCCAAATTTTAAACTTAAGCTCATATCTATAAATAATGATATACCGTTGTTGCAGTTTCTGAAACACGAGTAAATAAAGCTTCTACTTTTATCTGAAATTATCCCAAATTGGATGTGATTTATGCCTACTAATACGTTTTTGCCCACCGATCGACCCTTACAAATGTGTGCGTGAGTAGTAAAGTCAGTTAAAACAATGCATTACCACGCATTTTGAATTTAAAAGATAAAAACGACAGATGTTTGAGATTATTTTAATTAATTTTTCTTCACCATTTGCCTATGTTACTTATCCTGAAGCGTCTTTGGAAATAAGGCCAGTTATTGCAAAATAATCCTGTATATGTAGGTACTCACGATATCTTAACGAGCACGTATTACACATATTGTTTTTGTTTACTTACGTATGACAAACCTTCATACGTGGTAGAGCCATGCTACAGTTATATTAGAAGTATAGTTGTAGCATGAATGGGTCGGCTCGACCGGGGAAGAAACACGCTCTCACAGAATACCAGCATAAAACAGTAGCTTAATGCTGCTGTGTTTCGTGTGGTGAGTGTAGAGAACCGGAGACCCTTTTTACAGGAAACGAGGCATTTCATCTTAGTCCTCACGGGTGACAAAGCATCTGTATTTTGATTCGTAATCGAGGATAGATGTAGATGTCTATGGGCCACAGCAACCACTTACCATCAGTTGGACTGTGTGCTCGTTTGTCACCCTAACCTATAAAAAAACCTAATCATTTTGACTTAAATTCGACAGCCTCGTTGGTCCAGTGGTTGTAATCGCGACTGCTGATCACGAGGTCTCGGGTTGGAATCCCGGGTAGGCGCAATATCAGTTATTGAGGTTTACTGTCAAGAAATTCTCAGTAGCAGCCCGGAATCACGAAGTTGGTGTTGTTTCACCACCGTTCGTCGAAAAGAGCGTAAAGTGTTGGTGCTGGGTCTGATCTATTGGACTATAAGAGTAAGGGAATAGATATCGCAACCACGTATGCGTGCACACTCGACCGTTTAAAATAGCTGCCGTGACCGAAATTTTGTATGGAGGAGATTATTTGACAATGTATCACATTACGCACAGTATAACTATAATTATTCAACATTTTAACAGTAACTAGAACGTAAAGTTGCACAAATTAGGTATCCATTAATTTCAAGGTTTAATAGAAATTGCCATGGCATAATATTAACACAATAAAAACGAATGCGAGATTTATCAGTTTTCCCGAAATACTATACAAGTGCATTGTTCTGTAACTATTACTATAGCTGTAATTTACGTTTTAGGTACCTACGTGTTTAAAAAAAATAAAGTTTTATAAATCCAAATGTTTTAAGCGCTCATGTTATACGTAATTTTCTTAAGTAGTTTAAATAATTTGAAAACATAATTATATCAATGAATTAATTAAAAATAAATTATAAGATAATAATTTTATTTAAAATTCAATTATAAACTTCGTTCAAACTTTTCCGCGAATATTATTTATGTTCGTATAAACGACAATAAACAAACAACATTCAACGCCCTCTTGCGTTTCAATTAAATCATAAGAAGGAACAACAGGTAACTGTATTGCCGATGGTTAGATAGCAGACTATGTGACAATTTAGTATAGGATCAGATGTTTCCAAGCTCTATTCATAAATAAATTATTACATATGGCTGCTCACTCAAAAGACCGAAAATTTCGGGATATCCCAGCCGAAAAAAAAACTTATAACCAATCAACAAAATCAAACTGCATTTTCATTACATTTACATTGCTTCCCACATGGTAGATGAAGAGATCAAAAAATAGGTTAAGTTGAAAAAATAATATTTTCAAAAGTTATCGTGTTTACCCCTCTATGCGGACTTGATAAATACACACCATAAACCACTAAAAGCACTTTTATATAAAATAGCAATTAATCAATTTTATAATTCTTTTAATAAGTTTAACAATCATTTATCTTTCTCACAATGTGAATTTTATTTATATGTACAGTATGATTGTAATCGTTTACATGCGATAAAACGTTGGAATCTTGATTATTAGGCCCGCTTCAATACATGTAAAAAGACACATGACAAAGTACACACACTATATATGATTAAATAAAATAATTTTTACGTATTTTTCTCGTTTAATTTTAACTGTAACTCTCAATAAGTCGAGTGATTTGAAACACTCGACATGTTGAGAGTGACTCAAAAGGCAGGTCACCACACCTGCTTTTGTTGACGTCCTGATGTCATGTGCTACGTCCTGACTACTTTCACCATTAATTCTTTATTTTGGTCCGAACTACGCAGAATAAATTACTGTATCTTGAATTCTTGTAGTGGTGTCATTAGGTTGGGATTATAATTTTATTATTTACAGGATCCCAAGCAGCTGATGATAATATCCAGCCATCTTCTTATTGAGATAAGAATGGTTTTTAATATCAATAGCCTAAAACGTCGGGAGCCAAAATAAATTTAAGTGAAACAAGAGTTTCCTTTTTTTAATTTGTTATTGGCATCAAGGATAACATAATTTCATAAACTACCTATGTACAAAAAAGTCAAACGCGATAGTGGAATTCCCTATAAGTATCTATTGTTATAATATTGTTACGAGCTTGAGGTTCGTGACAATAAAAATTGCCGATAAAATTACCTAAATTAACACTTTAATTTACTTTACACAAATTAAAACTAAAAACACTAATAATTAAACACACTAATTCACTTAATTCCGCTCCGAAGCTTCGCTTGTGTTGCCGAGTTCAACTCTGCCCGATCGCATCTTGCAGCGCCTATATATTTAAATTAGCAAAGAAATATCCAGAATGTTCAAGTAAACACGCGCAAGGTACCGAGCGTTCGAGTTTCGACTAGGCGCTGTCGGTTGAGTGATTTGTGATGTCATTTTCTCAATGCTCCCCTCGCTCTCGTTCCTGACACTAGATGGCGCTAGTGTATCGTCGACTTGAGCGCGTAACAATATGTGTAGTGTTCGGGTGAATAAAATATTATTTATATTAGAATACTAGTTTAAAAAAAATATTTACGTTACAAGTCTGTGACGTTACGTACCAAGTCCATTAAAAGTCCACTGCTCAACATAGGCCTTCCCCGCAGATTACCTCATAGGGGCATTTGCCATAGTTGCCACACTTTGCAGGCAAGTTGGCAGCTGTTTTTTTTTTAAATTATTACCTATAATAACAGTATAAAAGGGCTTTTATTATATAAAACTAACAAATAATAGTTTTAAGCTGCCATAATTTATTAATTTTTCATATATATTATCATGTATGCAATAAGGTTACCTATACATGGTGCCTTAACCGCACCGCCACCACAACTATGTCACACTGTATACAACCGTAGGTAATGTATAGAAGCAAAATTGGCGTAAACGCGACTACGGTGCGGCAGCGATACGCCCGCAATGCGGCCCGTATGCTGTAAGAATGCAGAAGCTTAAGGATACTGTTTTTTTTTCAAATATCTGTTCTCCACAGGCACAATGCACGAAGATACGACCTGAATCGAAATTTCCCAGATTTCTTTAAACCAAACTCAAAACAACCTCAGCCGGAGACAGAGGCAGTGAAAGAATGGATTAGCAAGATCCAGTTTGTACTCTCCGGGTCGCTGCATGGTGGTGCTCTGGTTGCATCCTACCCTTTCGATAACACACCCAGTGCTAGTAAGTATCTTTAAAATAATTTATTACTTATTCTTAAAAATTAAATAAATTGTCGAATACTGGTGTCAGTTATCGCTTTCCAGTAAATAGTCTGGGCATAAATAATAACAATTCTTACACATGAAATGCTTTTTAAGTTATTCTATGTCTTTGCATTTCACATATTAGCTATTTTTCCTGTGATTGTTACATTAAATTAAATAGAAGGGTATAAAGGAATTGCTTTGATTACTTTGCGCAAAAACGCTTCAAAAACTTGGCATAAGTTGCATGTTTTTTTAAATCGCGCTATTGACAGGTACACGAATGAATAAATGAATGAATGTATTTATATGTCACTCAATGCAGAGTTCAAATAAATTAATTTAGTAAACAAAGCAGAAAACATCAACATACATAACACAAATATATTGGGTAAAGTAAAGTAATCATTTATATATACGTTCCACTACCGCGCACAGGCCTCCTCTCATTTGGGTTGGATGATTCTGTAGCAGTGTAGCCAGCCACAGGGCTGTTATTTTGCCGTACGATGACAATTTGTCTGCCGAAGACCATAAAAGATCGGCGTGACCACTGTTTGCTGTTAAGACCACACTGGTTGTGAACGCTGTCAGAGCCAAAATTCGACAATATCACGAGTTAAGAATTATTTTAGGAACACGTCGCGAATTATTAATCAAATGTGAAGCTAGGTGTTTCTCATGATATGACCTTAATAAGTCCATGCAGTTAAAAATCTATCAAAACGCTTCTTGAAATGGGATCTTTACAGATGAACTATTTTATTACGATTGTAGAGCACTACAACAGGCAAAACTTTAATCTCGCAGCTTTAAAGCAGCCACGCAACTCGTTGGTTTAGGATCAAAAATTTAAGGTCATCATCATCCTATATACAGCATGACTTGGTTATTCCCGCTTCACTCTTGCGAAAAAGTATTAAAAACTTTGGCCAAAGCTTATTAAGAGACTGTCTAAGATCATACGTGCTTTTAAAAATAGTAGCGTGGAATACACATAATATAGTCACAAGACATGTACAATTCAAACCTGGTTCGAGAAAAATATTTCGGGCTTCATATGAAGACTGGCCCTAGTCCTGTTCAGTCTGGATCTGAACCCATAGACTACAAACTGTAGCTACACATGGCCTGCTCAAAAGGTTATTCCGAGATTGAGTTTCTCAAGAAACATTTAGAGATAGCAGTGGCTTTACTGCACATGGAGATAGTACGTAAATATATCTTTAGATTTGTAGCCAGAGAAATTAAAAATCTGAAATTTTTACAAATTTGAATACAAGTGTTTTTACTTAATCGCTTAAACTTCAAGATTTAATAATTAATTATTATTACACTATTTATTTAGAAAAGGATATATTTAGAAAAGAATATTCATTTTAATTTGTATCTATTAAATAGCCATATCAGGTTGATATCTGAAAATAAACATTGGCTTAAAAATAAAAGTGCTTGATTTCATTTGATTTGATCATATTAATTTAAAATTAAGAGTGGAAAACGCTGACTAAGTTTATTGTTTTAAACTTAAAAGGTGTGACGCTATTTGCGTAAAAGAATAAAAGATTTTCTAACTAACTCTAAGATTTATTGAATATAAATATAAGCGTGTGCCATCAGCCTTTAGCAGATTACTGGGGTTGGCTATAGACATCCGGTACTTGTTTTTCATAATATTTTTAGTCTAGGAGGCTTGTTAGGGTCAAGCTTGAACCTATTACACTGTTTTTAGATGGCGGAAATGCGTTTTGAATTAATTACGATAAAAACAAAGTTCACTAAAAATTGTGTAATAACGAAACGCAAATATGTCAATTTGTTCTCGTATTATGAAGTAGATGTCTGGTACTTGATTTTTAATTTTGTTTTCAATTTATGAGGATTGTCAGGGTTAAGCTTGAACCATTTACACTGTTTTTGGATTTCAGAATTGCCTTTTGAATTAATTACGATAAAAATAAATTTCACTAAAAATTGCAATAACGAGACGCAAATATGTCAATTTGTTTTTTTTAACACAGATAAACTCATAAAAAAGTTAATCAATCGGACCCAGACAATCCATTTGTGGCTGGAGACGGGACTTATATACAACAAATTGAGTCGCAGTGGAGAGCAGTCAAGGGTTTTTTCAGAAAACAAAATTATAACAATTCACATTACATTATTTCATTTACCACTATCATAGCAGAGTTTAGGGCAACCAGACTTTATAGATAAGATTGGTCAAATCTGTTCTAAAACCGAATTAGCACACCCCAACTCCACGTAGTCTTGTCTGCCCTACCCCTAGAGTGTTTTCAACCTCAGCCGCTACGGCTCACTTAGGTGCCTGCGATTTGCTACGCAAGGGCGAAGGGGCTGCACTTCCCGCAGTGCGGAAGCAGTTGCAGAAGTAACTTTGGGTCAATATTCCTGTATAAAAAAGTGAGGTTATGATTTACAAAAAAAATATTACTCATAAACTATACATTTCCGCAACGGGGGAAGGGTAGGGGGTGCTTCCCACGACCCCCCCCCTCGCCTCTCCCCCATCCCAACACCGTACGGCCGCTGCAGAAGTAACTTTTTGTCAATATTCCTGTATAAAAAAGGGAGGGTATAAGTTTACAAAATAATTATTACTCATAAACTATACATTTCCGCAACGGGGGAAGGGTAGGGGGGCTTCCCATGGCCCCCTCCCCTCCCCTCCCCCTCCCCCTCCCAACACCGTACGCGAGTACCGGACGTCTATAGTTTAACCGACTATTGCTAAAACTGGCCTGCTTAAAGTTGAGAATATTTGCTGCAATCGCTACACGTGTATAATAAAGGCAATATCACCATTTAAGGGGGGAAAATATCGCAAGAATATTCTGATATTACCTTAAATCGACATGTAACACAGGATTGTTATTCAGTGGATTCTTTTATGAAACTTGTGGCAATACGACCTCACCTCATGTATGGTTGTTAATGTACCAGACTCGCTATAACCTCAATTAGTAAAAAGTACAAGGTTGGTACTTTTTACTAATTATAAATATTGTTATACCCTAAAATGTTTAATTTATGTATGACTTTCAAACTTTCAATCTTTATAATACTTCTAATCTTCCTTTATCTGCTTAATTTGTTTTATAAATCAGTTTCTTCAATTTTCAAGGAAAAATAAAAATTTAAATAGTCTACTACTTCATTCATTAATCTATGTATACCTTACTAAGTATTTTGCTATTTTGTAATATTTAAATTTCTTTTGGAAATGTTCACGCCGCCCAAAATCAGGAATATGCAGATCATCAGTATCGTGCTCTGGTGAAGTATTACCGTACTACTTACCTTTATTATTTTACTCATGTTAATTTAATGATAATGATCAGAGACTTATTTTTCTATTTTTGCCCACATATCCCCTAAATGCAGTATTCCAAAGCTACGCGCACAGCCCATCCATCTCGCCGGATGATGACGTGTTCCGACATTTGTCACTGGTGTATTCTAACAATCACGCTAAGATGTCAAGGGGTGTTTCCTGCAAGTCCAACACTCCGAGCTTCAAAAACGGCATCACTAATGGTGCAGCCTGGTACCCGTTAACAGGTAATTATATCTTAGATCTGAGAATAACCTATAAAATATAAACTGAATACCTATTGAAAATTGCGACATTCAAATCAATGATGCCTCTTAAGTATTAAATAAATCAATATGTCCACGTTTTATAGTAATATTTACTAATATTAAAAAATAAATAAAAAATAACAATGCATTTGCAGGTGGCATGCAAGACTATAATTACTTATGGCATGGATGCATGGAAATAACTTTGGAGATCTCCTGTTGTAAATACCCACCAGCTCAC
This sequence comes from Parnassius apollo, assembly GCA_907164705.1. Taxonomy (NCBI): domain Eukaryota; kingdom Metazoa; phylum Arthropoda; class Insecta; order Lepidoptera; family Papilionidae; genus Parnassius; species Parnassius apollo. Next base: position 319,392 of record CAJQZP010001435.1, read on the forward strand.
GAATTACCCAAGTATTGGATGGATAACAAACAGGTAAAATTAAAAATTCATATTGAAATTATCAATGATATATTATTATTATGATTCGTAAATTAAAAAAATATATTTAAATAATCTATTAAGCAATGTAAATAATAAAACTAAAATAACTGAAATAGCTCCAAATCAGTAGGTAATCAGAAATAGCAAATGATATTGATGAAACAAGTTTCTTCCTCAAGGAAAGTTTTATTGTGACGTTATTATTTGGAAAATAAATAAGCACGAATTAGTTTGAAGGAATTAATCGAAATTCCTTAGAATTAACTTCATTAAAATATAGAATTTGCAAAAAAAAAACACAACACATAAATAGCTTAATTTCTAAATATGTAGTGCCCTTACGGATTTCCCGCTGGGAAACCTCCATGTTTTTTTTTTTTAATTTTATTTTACGAGTGCATTGTAGATACTATGCACAATAACGAAATCGACATTAAGCTTTGATAATGATTTATAATAATATTTTTAATTTGTCGGATACACAGAATATATCACGATTTTTTTTAAATTACCATTGATATGAATATTAATGAAGGTGGGAATCCATTTGTTGCCCACATATTCTGAAATTTAAGAGAAGCGCTTATATTCTGAGCTATCACGACACTTGTTACAAAATAAATATGAAAATAATTAAAATAATATATTATATGTTAAGAACTAAAAGAATAACGAACGCAAGTAAAAATAATGAAGGTATAACTTTGATAGACGAGTTCCAAGGGTCCGATGGTGAACGTATCCCAATAACGCCGCAAGCTACCCGGGGTCCAGCGTTGCCTGTGCTAAGGGAAGCTTCGTCTCCACCCAAACCAAGATCATCCTCCTGCTCATGAAGCACTAATGCACGTCCAATAATACTGTTACGTCCTCTTAATGAAATTACATTGTCAACGAAGTCTACATTGGCAACTGCACTCCCATTCCCAACGAACTGTACGTTTCCTAGATCACCAACATGTCGTATCTCATGGTCTCTACCTCCGTGTGTGTTACCATCAGGATCGAAATGAGCACCTGTCGTGTCGCATGTACTTATATCGCCCAATTCGTGCACATGAAAACCATAGTTTCCAGCATCTAAACCGACTATAGAACCCGTTACGTGAAGACCGCCTTCAGTCTCGGTGAACACTATACTACCGGTCACATTAGATGATATTAATTGAGCAATCGCGACTCTTGTTTCACTACGTATTTCTACCAATACACTTGTAAAGACGAGAAAAATTAAAATTTTAATAAACATTTTGCATGTATCGTTGAATGATGCGCGATGTGAGAAATGCAAACATATATTCGCGGCCCCATATTCATATCAAGATTAGATATGACAAGTGCTATCTACAGATATATTATTTCATGTACTTTTCGGGTAACAAATAAACAGCAGATTACCTATATTGTTAAAAACTAGTGACTCGGCCTGGCGTTTTCTGGGTAAAATCTATTAATGAGGCTAATAATGGCGGTTATTCAGATTTTGGTAAAAGACCTTTTATATTTTTAAAGAATATTTGCAAGTTTTTGGAATAAGATATAGCCTACATCATTCTCGACAATAATAAAGAACACATTACAAAAAAAACATGTAAAACTTCTTTAAATATCTGTTTGTGAGACGAGTGCGAGTGTAGGATACCCGTTACTTTTTTGGCGATGGTATGAGAAGTTTAATAAGGTGTATATGTATATGTAACTTAATTAATATTGAATCTTATCAGTCGCTGATTAAATACTTGGCGGAAACTCACCGCGGCGCGCATGGATTCGTGATGGACGAGAACGGCAACCCGGTTGAGCGCGCGTCCGTCAAGGTGAAAGGACGTGACGTCACCTACCACACCACCAAGTACGGCGAGTTCTGGCGCATATTACTACCAGGGACCTACCGCTTAGATGTAAGTTTTTTTATTCTTTTTAGCGCGTGAAATGGTTTGAATTTTGAAAATGAATTTGGTTACTAATATTCGGCATCACGTGTGAATCTGTTCATGCGTCATTACGTGACATTTGACCGAGTCCACCGGGGAATACCACGCTTTCACAGAATACCCATGTAAAATAGTGGCATAATGCTGCTATGTTTCGAATGGTGAGTGTACATCACCCTTTTTACAGGAAACGAGGCATTCCATCGTAATCCTCAGGGGTGACAACGCATCTGCGTTATGATTTTTAATCGAAGATAAATGTAGATGTCTATGGACCACATCATCCACTTATCATTAGGTAGACTGTGTGCTCGTTTATCACCCCCATTCTATTCAAAAAAATACGTAATATAGTTGTCAGCGATGCACACAAGGCACATCAAAGTCGCTCGCCGCTTGATGTGCTTTTCTTTCTGTATAGTAATAAATAAGCAAAAGACAACATGTTAAACTGTTTGTTCGATAAATTTATCGTAAAGTAAATATCCTAACAAATTACGAAAATAATTACATAAATGATTTTAATATTTTAAATTATGTATTTTTAAAAATATTAAAACGTAATGAAAGCGGCAGTATTCTCATGGTTAAGTTAACTCAGACAGTCTTCTGGGCCGAATTCGACCAAAGACTGTCTGAGTTGGCAACCTTAATCATGACGTGAACACCTATTATTTTAATAATATGTAAGTAATATAAATGTAATTGTAAGAATATTAAACATAGCCATAAATATTTTACTTTAGATTCGAAAAAATCAATATACTGTTCAGTGTTTTTTAACTGTTATATGACAGTTCTTGACAATTATCCTGATGGTAAGTGGTAATACAGCCGAAGATGACATAAAGCACATTAACTTAACAAAAGCCTATTCACTGTTGCCTTGAAGCCTGGAAAGGATGATGCGCATTATTATTTCTGTATCATACTTAATAAACAAAACGGTGGTGGAATCAACATATTTTTCTCATAGACTGTTCACGTACATGGAGTAAGGTTTAAGATTAGAGTTTCTATTATCTAGTTCCCTACATTGATGTACAACACTCATCTGCATTTGATCGGGTTTTATTAATTAAATTCTTCTATTTCAGGTGTCAGCGGAAGGCTATTTGCCTCAAGAAGTAGAATTCATTGTTATCGACAGTCATCCCACGCTTCTGAACGTCACTTTACATTCAGCTAAAGTAAGTACCATGCTAAATAAATAGATCATGCGTAAATATAGCTTCATTCACAAATAACTATCCTGTAAAACACAGTAGCCTTATAATAACTTGTAAATAAATGTATATTTTTGTATCATAAAAACTTGATAAACTTACATTTTCTGATCTAAATATCATGGCTAAGTTTGTAGTGCAAAAAAATTAAACCTAAAAATAAAAATTATAATATTATATTTCATTTGTTATTTATCTGTGATTCGGATAATAATCAATATATTAACATAAAGGATCATTTAATCGACTTTATGATTTAACATTTGAATTTTGAGAAGAAAAAATATAATATTATAGAGAAACCCTAAAACGATTAACTGTGTATAAAAATTACAGATTTTTGAACTGCAGTACAAGTATTCCTTACTTTTGAGAGACCTTAGCTATGATATTAATTTGCACTATTTTGCTAATTACACATAGATAATACAGAACGTGGTGGTTTGAGTTTCCTTCTAGTAGTTGTAATGTGTAGGGGTTCGTGTTCAGACGACCTTCTCTTCCGAAGCAAAATACTTCAGACAGTCCTGCTGCCCCAGGAGACCAACGCAACACTTCTTGGTCCTTCCCACAGTAAAAGGACTTTGGTAAACCAATCAATTCAATCAGCAGTTTTGTGCACGATTTTTTTGGTGTAGTCGGCATTGTATTTTTATGTATAGAATAGATATTGTTAGTAGCATTTATAAGCAGTTTTACTATTGTTAGACTAAGCGATAATGTGCATTATGAAGTTCTTCTGTTTATGGCAACCACTGCAACATTCTCCGAATATTCTCGAAGGCTATAATTAGCTGTGCATAAGATGTTTTAGTGTCACCTTAACCGAACTACTACGCTTAAGCTATAAGATCGGAGCATGAAGTCTAGAGGTACCACACTCCATGGATCGGAGGTAGGTAGGTGAGATTTCAAAGGCAATGTGATAGTTACAACACCTTCAGATCCAAAAACTAACAACATGTGTTTTTGTATAAATTTCGGCTGCGGCTAGAATTTGAATGAAGGACCTGCGAAGTATTAACTCTCTAGGCTCTTTCAGACCAGTACGCCAGTAGGTCATTATTTGGGCTTGGCTATAATTGGGAATCCTTGAACATTATACTTGAACATTATAATCATCATCATCACCCTCAGACTGAGTACAATGGGGCTGAATACACTTCTGATTGATTAGAAATATTTATCATGAATCTATATCATTTTTATTAATCTGCAAAGAAATAGAGTGAATATGGAGTGGGCCGGACGTATTATTCAAAAAACCGATAATTGATAGAGAAGAGAAAAGGTTCTCGAGTAACAGGACTAAAATGGAATCCATTGTTTCCAATAATACCTAAAGTTTACCGATTCTTTACACTCAGCACACAAAACACATCAATATTATGCTACTATTTTACGCCGGTATTCTATGAGCCAATGCGCTTGCCATAGGTGGCAAGTAAAGGAATCCACCATAGAAGTAAACTGCTTTGGGAATAACGGTAGCGAAATAATAAATCGAAATAATAAATGTTTTGTGTAAATTGTTGTAAGTGGCCAGATTTATCCCATGTTATATTTTTGTCTAAGAGCGATATTCCTGTGACTATTGCGTTGATTTATTTCACTATACTCGTACATATTACATCACATAAATTAAATGCATGTACTATTTCCAGTATTTCATTTATTGTTTCGTAATATCGTGACCTATATTGTATGTTGTATTGGCGTATATAAATAGCACTCGATTATGTTAAACATAAAAAAGTAAACCAAAAAAATTATAATAACTTCACTACGAAAGAGACCCCTAGTTTCAATATTTTGGAGCTTTCTTTTAAATTAATACAAACCTTAAGTCTGTACTAAAAATTGCTAAAGAAAGTTTCAGTGATGCCTACACCCAATTGAAGTTTTGTATTCGAGATGCAACCCCAGTTTACCCATAAACTGAGGGTTTTGAAACATCTTGTTGCATGTGTTGATAAAAATGTAAAGATAAAACATACTAACACATATAAAAGAGGATATTTGTATATATGAAATCGTTTAACTCAATACCAATTGTCTATATATATATAATAGAGAAGGTTTATATCTATAATAAACTAAAAAATTAGAAATAAAAAAAAAATATTTTTTTGATTTTATTTGCTTTTTTTCAATCAAGCACGGCAATTAATAAATTTAAATTGCATGCTCTAAAATGAAAAACGATGATGAACAAAACCTGTGATATTAACTGGCATGAGAACATCTGCCGGGCTCAGCTAGTGTTACATCACATAAAATATTGTATTTTTCAAATTAACATTACCTTTAATCCTACATACACATATGATAAGATCAATTAGGTATTTTCCCTAAGGAAATGGGTAAGTGTTTAATAATTATGTTTTTATAAACTTCGAAAATGTACTTGAAAAATAATTTTCTAGAATAATACACTATACATAATATAGCATAGTACTTAACACTTCAATCAATGTATATAATTGATCGAAGACAACATGTAACATTACATCCCATCTAGTGGCGTAGCTCGCGAGATTCACACACAGTCCATCTGATGGTAAGTGGTTGCTGTGGCCCATAGACATATCACACATCCATCATCGATTACGAATCAAAATATGAATGTGTTGTCACTCGTGAGGACTAAGATGGAATGCCTCGTTTCCAGTTAAAAGGGTCTACGGTTCTCTACATTCACAATACGAAACACAACAGGGTTAAACTGCTATTTTACACTGGTATTCTGTGAGAGGGTTGTCCTTCCCCGGTCGAGCCTACCCACTCGTGCTACAACTATACCAGTAATATAGCTACAGCATGGCTCTACCACGTGCTTAATGTTTCAATTTTGTTAAATAATACGTTATTACATAAACTGCCCACAAGGATTGCTACAAAACATGGACTTGAGCCACTTTTTTCTTTGTGATATTATAATATTAGTAAATGACATTATTAAATAGAAATATTAATAATGTAATTTACTAATAGGCTATTTAATAATGTCATTTTATACATAGAGCATTACTCCATTTGCCCATTATAAGCTTTTCTGCATTTCGATTCGTAATCGAGGATAGATGTAGATGTCTATGGACCACAGCAAACACTTACCTTCACGTGGAGTGAGTGCTCGTTTGTCATCCTACCCTTTTAAAAAAAATTATCATTGCCCAGTTAGCTTAATTTTTTTTTCACACTCTGTGGACAAATGTTTTACAAAAAGAAGTTACAAGCAAATAGATTTTCTAAACATTTTTGAATTATCCTCGAAGAGCACAGGGTACCAAATTACATGGCGGTTTTACAGAAATTTTCTCGTTTTTACTTTGTCTTCATGCCACGCTGATTAAAAATATCGCTTTAAGATTAATTGTGAGATTAGATTAATTTAAGAAAAAACAAATGTGTCACTTTAGATGTCATGAAAAAGTGCCATAATTCGGAACCTCGCCCTCATATTAAAAGTTAAAGTAAAGTAACTATAAGCTATCAATATTACTACAGTACGAGTATTTAACGATATTCGAATATAATAAACCTACCTTTTGCCTAACTTGATATTTTTATTATATTTTAAACATCGACATTGTATTAAAGTTGTTTAATTTTGTTAATATTGCAGCGTATAGACAACGGGCCGTACTACAGACCAGTTGTACCGCGGCCTCCGCCTGCACCCGCGCCTGGGTTCCTTGCCTCCGTCAGCAGTTCCTTCCAGAATCTTGTTAGCAACTTCTTTGGATAAATTTTAAGTTACTTACTATGTCGTCTACCTCTTTGTATAATTCTACATGCATATGTTTATCTAAAATAAAACTTTCAAGTAGAATATGACACAATTAATAGTCGTAGATAACGAGAGAATGTTTCACGTATGTTAATACATATTTATCGAACTTTAATTGCATTAGAAAGTTGAGATAAAATACAAAATAATCGAACGGTTGGATAGAAAAAAAAAACTATTGTTCCTTTACCCGACTGCCCCACAAAAAGTCTAATGTTTTTCGAGTGTATATACAAGGTGTAAGTGTAAACACCGTTGTCACTAAAACCATAGGTATATAAAATATAAAAATATTTATTCGAATTTAAAAAAAATGCTATTTTCTTTCATAAAATTTAAAAGGTTACTGACCGACACCGTCCGTAAATTCATGGATACCCTGCGCGCCCGAGTGACGTAATCACTGTAAAAATCACCGCCCGCCCTAGCTACCTACACAACATTCCAATAAAAACACAATAGGTACACATAACCTGTGATGTAACTTTTTCTTCATACTTTCATCCTGGCTTAGGACAGGCAAAATTTGAGGAATTAAGGAAAAATTGAGATTTTTACTTTAAAAAAAAAAATATTGTTATTTTTCATTGAATTTACGTTCTATAAGTGAAACCAAACCACTGGTTTCAAGGATAACGGTGTTTACACTAACACCCTATATGTATAGGTACATATATTTCTTTTGCACGCTCCATAGTCCAAACGGCTTGATGAATTTTAACATGAAGTATAGGGCATAGAATATACGCATATACGTAGGGACGCAACCGGATTTTTTTATTACTATTTTAATCATTGAGCTAGTTTTGATTCTAGAATTTAAGAGTTTTATGCACATGAATGAGTATATAATATTTCATGTAAGATAATATGACACTTTAAAAAAATTATTTAATTTAATAGTATCCAGTCTTAAAACATAAATATATTTCCAGATTCAATTAAAAAGTGAATGTAAGTCAAATTTAAAGAAATAAACTTGTAGCTGGCTTTAATTTGATATAGAATTTGCATAATAATACATGTAAACTTTTTTGCTACAAATAATACATATAATAGGTATGAGAGGTATTAGTTTGCATACAATAAGCGCCAACGTTTGTTACAGCTGTGCTCATTACAATTATATATTGTACATTAACATTTAAAATCCAGTTTCGACGTCGAGCGTAGTGATCACTTCGATCTTTAGGAGGCGAAAGGCGTCATTTATTTATTTTATAAATATGACTTCGGTACTTAACCAAGTGTATTTGATTGAATATAATTTTGATTGAAAATATAAATAATAAGTGTTAAAAATAATTTAATTTAGACAAAGTAATATAATAAATAAATATTATATTGATCTTTATTTACGTTAAATTAACAAGTTAAGATTAAGGTAAGTACATCATAAGACTGTAAATATATTAGTATAAGTATGTAAATGTAACGTTAATTTATTTAATTTAGAGTCATGACTAATAAAATTATTGTCATAGTATGAAATTTTAATTAAATACTTTAAAACACATTTTAATACACGCAAATACAAGATTAAAACAACAAATCAAATGGCTCACCTTTCTAACTATAAAATAAATATAATGGAGTAAGTGAGCTGAACTCGATATAATTATGCCATACTGCGGAGGGTTTCGCATGTCCTAAATACTCATACATGAATGAGCATACAATATCATAAAAATTTGTACAGTGTACACCACATTGCACTCGGTACAGCAAAAAATATATCGGGTGTCCCGTAAAGAATGGATAATCCTGGAGCGCCTAATAGTACAGGTATCAGGCGCTCAAATAAAAATACAAAAAATATATACTCCAAGTGGTGCCAAGAATAAGAAGGTTTTAAAAAAATATGTTATTATTGACCTTATTATACTCACAGAATACCGGCGTGAAGTGGAAGCTCTGCTTCCGCGTTTCGTCTGGTGAGTGCAGGTGGCCGGAGGCTCAAATCCCCCCCCCCCCCCATCAACATGGTAGGACTACAATTGCTCGGGGCAAACGGAGCAAAAAGACCAAGGCGACCCCTGTCGAGCTGATCGTGAATTTCTGCAATATCAGGGGACTTCACTCTAACCTAAACGCCGTCCACTACCATCTCGAGACGGCGAGGTCGTATCTCTCCTACCCGGGGTACAAACTGGAACACTCCTTTGTGCCTCGGGCTGGAGTTTGCGTTTACGTCAGAGAGGACATCTGTTCTCGACGCCTCGGCAGACTTGAAGGTTCGGACCTGTCCATCCTTTGGCTACCCGTAGACAGCGACGACCATCCGCGCGTCTACGGGTAACTCTATAGGTCCCATAGCGGAAATGCCGAAACAGACTGACTCTTCGACCACGTCCAAATGGCTACAGATTCGTTGCTACAGTAGATCCCCTCCGCAGAGATCGTGATCCTCGGCGACTTTAACGCCCATCACGCCTAATGGCTTGGTTCACGTTTAACCGATCATGCGGGGAGATCTGTTCATGATTTTGCCTTGGCATATGGTCTGACACAACTGGTTACTTCGCCTACGCGGATTTCAGATGTGGAGGATCATGCACCTTCCCTGTTGGACCTTCTGCTGACCTCTCACCCGGACGGATATCAGATTTCCGTCGACGCCCCTTTAGGCTCCCCGAACCATTGTCTTGTTCGGAGTGTGGTGCTACTCACGCTGAAATCGCAGTTGCATTCTGCAGGCTGCCGCCATGTTTGGCACTATAGGTCAGCCGATTGGGATGGGATGCGGTCTTTCTTTGCATCCTACCCTTGGGGACGGGTTTGCTTCTCGCCGGACGATCCCAACGTTGTTGCGGATTCTGTCGCTGATGTGGTACTTCAGGGTATGGAACTTTTTATTCCTTCCTCTGTTGTGCCCATTGGAGGCAAATCTCAGCCATGGTTTGGTCGCTCCTGTAAAATAGCATCATGCTATAAGCAGGAGTGCTACCAAGCCTGGGCTGACGCATCAGCGTCCCGGGATGTAAACACCAGCGCTCTAAAAAAGAAGTATAATTCCGCCTCTAGGTCCTTCAAAAGAGTCATAGCCAAGGCAAAGTCAGAGCACATAGGCAGAATTGCCGAGAAACTAGTTCGCCTTCCTTCTGGAACCCGTGCATTCTGGTCTCTCGCCAAGGCTATCCAGGGGAATTTCTGTCAGCCACATCTTCCATCTCTGCACAGGGAGGACGACTCACTGGCCCATACCGCAAAGGAGAAAGCCGATCTTCTAGGCTCTTTCTTTGCGTTCAACTCGACTCTCGATGACGGGGAGAGTACGCCGCCGACCATCAACTGCCAGCTCATGAGGTACCTTGAGTATCACCAGCTGATTAGTGACCGCCAATACGGTTTTCGCCGTGGTCGGTCAGCTGGTGATCTTCTGGTCTACCTAACTCACGGATGGGCGGAGGCAGTAGAGTCCAAGGGGGAGGCATTGGCCGTTAGTTTGGACATTGCGAAGGCCTTCGATCGGATTTGGCACAAAGCACTTCTTTCGAATCATCATAAGACACAAGTTTGCGCGTTAACCGCTAAAAAGAACCCCTTTGTAGTATCTCCTCAGTTTCAAGGCACTCCCTTTGTTGCCTCAGCCAGTATCGGAATTCTCGGCGTCAACATATCGAGTGACGTGCAGTTTCGTGGGTACTTGGAAGAAAAGGCCAAATTGGCCTCTAAAAAGCTTGGCGTGTTCAGCAGAGCGGGACAGTATTTCATGCCGGCACACCGCCTGCAACTTTACAAGGCGCAGGTTCGGCCGCACATGGAATACTGTTCCCATCTCTGGGCTGGGGCTCCACAGTACCAGCTCCTTCCACTTGACCGCATTCAGGGCGGCTCGAATCGTCGACGACCGAGTGCTTTCCGATCGGCTCGATTCACTGGCACTGCGAAGAGATGTTGCATCTCTTTGCATTTTCTTTCGCGTATACCATGGAGAGTGCTCTGAGGAATTGTTCGGATTAATCCCAGCCGCCAAATTTCGTGAACGCACTACGCGGCAAACGTCCCGATACCATCCACACCATCTGGATGCTTGGCGCTCCACCACTGTACGTTTCAAGAAGAGTTTTCTTCCGCGTACAACCTCTCTGTGGAATAGTTTACCTCCAGCGATTTTTCCGGACCGATACGATCTGAGGACCTTTAAGAAAAGAGCGTACTCCTTTTTAAAGGGCCGGCAACGCACCTGCAATTCCCCTAGTGTTGTGGTTGATCATGGGCGGCGGTAGTCACTTAACATCAGGTGAGCCGCATGCTCGTTTGCCCCCTCTTCTATAAAAAAAAATCATTTAACATATCGGTACAACTATATGGACATAACATACAGGGTTATTTTTGAAAGAGTAGCCATTACGCCAGTACACGCATTTTCCAGATACAGTGCATATATTTAGTATGTACATCTAGTAGTTCTTTTCCCCTTCATATACGGACAGACGAAAGAACTGATAATACTGTTGCTATGGGGATTCAAAATAGACAAGTTATCCGATTTCGAACGAGATTTATTTTAGCAGCCTGAACACTATTCTTACCTGTAGAACAAATGTTCCTATGTTTCAAAACCTCCTTAACGATGATATCATCGACTAAATTCAGTTCAAATGTTTGAAGAAATGTCTTTCCAGTTGAAAAAAGAAACGTCATAAATATTCTGAAGGCCACGTTCTCCGCGTTCGATACGTACACCATTTTTTTTTTTTGTATATATCTGCGCAATTAACTAATAGAGGTGAGTCTATCAAAGGTTTAAACAATAGCCTTGAAATTATTATCTTCAAAAGTTGGCTTTAAATTTCTATAACATGTCTTAGGTGATACTTAACCGATTTCACATACTTAATATGGATTTTTAACTGATCGTTTTAAATATACGTTTCTTCATACTTTCACTTTTGTATGCAACACTTTCAAACGTACTCGTTTTCGAGTTCGTTGCTCATACATGCTTAAGACAAATGATAAAGACCTTACCTTTTTGTTTAAGTAGTATTACTATATCATATGTATTTTATACGTGGTAGAGTTTTGCTGCAGTTATATTAAAAGTATAGTTGTAGCACGAATGGGTCGGCTCGACCAGGGTAGGACCACGCTCTCTCAGGATACCGGCGCAAAATAGTAGCTCAATGCTGCTGTGTTTCGTATGTTGAGTATAGAAAACCGGAGACCCTTTTTTACTGGAAACGAGGCATTCATCTTAGTCCTCACGGGTGACAACGCATCTGCATTTTGATTCGTAATCGAGGATAGATGTAGATGTCTATAAGCCACAGCAACCACTTACCATCAGGTGGACTGTGTGCTCGTTTGTCACCCTATCCTATAAAAAAAATACTTTTGTAACTCCTCTTTATCTTTCTATGAAATAATATGTTTTCTTTGACACTTCTTTATAACACATTCTAACGTTTTTCTTAATTATTTATTATAATGCGCATGAATATTATAATGCATTAACCGTCGCGTAAAAGTTTTTTTTAACTTATTTTTCTTTATTAGTACTTATTATTCGTTCCCATAATATTTTAGAGTAGACTTCTGCTTCTAATAAAAGGTTTATATTATTAGATGTATTGTATTCTGGATATGCTAATGCTATTCTCCATCAGTAGAATCTCCTTAATAGATAAGTGGGCCTTGGTAAGGTTTAGAACATAAGCTTTGATCTAAATCACGAAATTTGAATTAATTCTCGATCGAATCTCCAACTTGAATGTTACGTTTGAATTAAATTAACTAGAAACTCTAAAAGAAGAGGAAAGAGTTAGTGAGGTGAGGAGATTTATGAAAGCACTGAGAAGCATGAAAGCAAACAAAGAACATGATATAGTATCACTAGAAATACTGGGGTTGGATGGAGTGGAGGTAGGCCTTTATGCTGGGAAGTTAAGCGAGTACCGATAGACCGATGCAGAACCATTCTAGTAGGGACGGCATTTTGAAAATGAAAGACAAGTCCCTGCCGAATCTTATTAAATGATACCAGTAAAAATGTCAAAAATCTTAAAATTACCTTTTGTAGTTTTTTAATCAAGATTACAAACACTGTTACATTGCGAATTCTGAAAATATTATAATTTCCCCGGGTAGTGAAAAAATGCACTACATATATAACGATTTCATAATTTTGAAATAATAGGCAGCTATAGATAACTTTACCAATTTTATATCATAACATCGATAATAGGTCTAATCCAGGGGCCTGCAACTTGCGGCTCGCGTGCCACATGCGGCTCTTTGGATGTGAGGCTGCGGCTCTTTAATTCCATACGCAAATATTAATTATTTTATTTAAAAAAACATTTAAGAATCGTTCTGGTTAATTAACAAGTATTAGATACCATTTCTATCTCTCAGCCACTTTTACTCGCTTTTCACCGCACTCACACACCGCATCCACACGGGGCCATTTGAAGTTGATACTGGATTTATAGAAATCTAATTGATCGATTTAAAAGAACATGTGCGTATAATAAATAGATAATAATAATAGAAATTAAAAGTCCGCACTGCTATGACGTCCTAAAGGATGCATCACCCGAGATCTTACATTATGAGGCTGTACTTGCTGTGTAAACATAGTGGGTGTGGCTTTTAAGTGCACTTACCATAAATAATCGCGAAATAGCCTCCGTAATTACTTTCTGACGAGATCAGATGATCCATTCTATATACAAAGTTCTATGTCAAAGTTCAAAAATTTTATTAAACCAAGTTTGTATAAAAAGGGTTATTATAATATTAAGGAATTTATGGATAATAACCCCTGGGAAGGGTGATCGCTACCGAGCTATTTCTAATTTGTCTTGTGTTGTTAATTGTAAACATGATTGTAAGCTATTATTTAAAAAAAATAGTCCTCGTGGGTTTCTTGCTGGTTCTTCCCAGGACAGAAGTTTTTTTGCGAACCAGTGGTAAATGAAAAAATTGACTTTCATTAAGTATTGTTTATAATCAACATTGAATAAAAAAAGTTTCTGTTTCTGTTTCTGTTTCCATAGGGACGTCATTTGTTGTGATAAAGGGCTTACCCCTCCATCCTTGGCCAACGAGCAATGGCAAGAACCGACAGTACAGAGCATTTCCGACTGGGAGACTGTATGGAAGGAGAAAAAGCTCCACGGGAGGTTCTACAAGGCTCTACATGAGCCTTTCGTAGACACAGTCGCCTCCCTCAACTGGCAACGTTTCGGTGTCCTCTTCGGGGAAACATAGGGTTTTGTCTGTGCGATACAGGATCAGGTTATTAAGATCACCAACTATCGGTGATACATCCTAAAGGATAGCACCGTCGACATCTGTCAAGCTTGTCGCAATCCCGGTGAGTCACTTAGGCATGTCATCTCCGGTTGTTCGGCGCTTTCTAACTCTGAGTACGTGCACAGGCACAACCTAGTAGCCAAAATTCTACACCAGGAGCTCGCTCTGAAATACGGAAACTGCCGTATTACAAGTACTTGCCTGAAGCCGTGCTCGAAAATGACCGCGCCCGGCTCTACTGGGACCGGGCTATCGTCACAGACAGGACTATTCTTGCGAATAAGCCTGATATTGTGCTGATGGACCGGGCACAGTCAAGGATATTTTTGGTCGACATTACCATTCCGTATGACGAGAACCTCGTGAAAGTCGAAACAGATAAGCGAACAAAATATCTGGACTTGGCTCACGAGGTGACCGACATGTGGGGTGGGCTGTCGACCGAAATTATACCTGTAGTAGTTTCTGCAAACGGGCTAATCCCAGTCAGCCTTTCGGGTCATCTGAGGCGACTGGCACTCCGTGACGGACTTCTCCGGGCTCAAATGCAGAAGGCGGTGCTCCTCGATACTGCCCGCATTGTCCGCCGGTTTCGTTCCTATTCCACCTAACCCTCTGGTTGGGCTTTTATTTATTTATGTATTTTTTATGTCTTTATTTTATTTTATTGTTATTTATGAATATTTATCATTTTCGTTCGCAATTATATATATATGGAACCCAACCAGATGAGAAAACTATATAGGAATTAGATTCTAATTTTTTGTGAAAAAGCACTGCTTTTATATGATGAATAAATATATATTTTTCTTATGAATAAACAAATGAATAATCTAGGGAGGTAGAGTGCGTTCTTTTTGGCTCTGGTGGCCCCAGACAGCAATTATTCATACTACGTATTGATTTGAATCTCCCTTTCAAAGAAGGGAGAAGTTAAATCATGTAATCCCTGCACACACTTTCTAAAATGTATTCTGTAGGACACCAGCAGGCCAACTATTTTAAGCTGTGCTTTCCTAACATTAATAATTTTTCGATTTTAGGTGATGTTAACAATGAAATGCTGCAAATTTCTTAAGTTGTTTTTTGTAACAATTATTTTTATTAAGGTGGTTTCACCAACATGCACCCGTATAGTAAATACAACCACTGGTCCCGTCCAAGGATTACTGAATCATTGGCATAACTTACACTACTATTCATATTTGGGAATTCCATATGCGGAAAGCCCAGTTGGAAAGTTACGATTTATGGTAATGTAATTTTCAAACCTTATTTATTTCCTTGCTTATGATTACCTACGGAAAGTACACCTAACTCTTATAATATTTATATTTTCTATAACATCGCTGAACCCGTGAAAAAGTTTGCATGGAGTAGTTCGGTGGATGCAGGTTTAGGATTCAGGACCATGCCCTATGGCTTTCCTACGTTCCTAAGGGGCCTATGTTCAGCTGTAATGGACTGTAATGATGATCATGATAGTAATAATATTACTGTCCCTTTTTTTAAACAAATTAATGCATGCTCGTTAATTATATCTAAAATATTCAATTCAAAATAATCAATTTTGTGCAGTATAAGTAATTTTATATAGTCAGTTCCGTGAGTAATTTACACGAGAGTCGAACTACGAAGTGCTAAAAATGCAATTGTTCAATTGAAGACGTCAACCATCAGATACACAAGAGCGAAATTACCTTGGAATTAGTGTTGCTCAAATGCAAAAAAGAACAAAACAAGAATTAGTCTTGGTCTTGGTCTTGCGCCAATACACCTGGTCTTAGTCTTGGTCTTGGTTTTGCGCCAATACACCTGGTCTTGGTCTTGGTCTTGGTATTGCACCCCCCAGTCTTGGTCCTGGTCTTGGTCTTGCAACAAGTCTCGCAATTACCCATTAGCCTATTGCTATATATTAAACGTTACTTTAGATCTTAGAACAACTTAACAGAGTAGGTAAATTTTGAGCTTGAATTAACATAGCCATAGCAAAGACCAACCTGTGGCGGCGCTGTCGTCGCGCTACAAGCGAAACACACCGAAGCCTAAATCGCGCTATCAATATTCCGAATCATAAACAGTTTATATAGAACATCTCCGAACTATCACACGGAGCGTCGGCCACTCCCCGAGCAGAACACCTTGCCTGGCGGGAGATCTTCCCTTTTCCTACTTCGGCCACAGTGTTGACCCCGACGTGATCTGAATACGCAACTAACTACCTTCGGAAACTTCAAGCTTCATCATCGTCATAGAGTACCCCACCTATTCGCTCCCGAGCAGATATCGTCTGCAGTCTTCATATCCTGCAAGCCATCTAACTTCACAAGGTTCATCGCAGCACTGGAATAATTCCTCCAATTGAATAATCCTTACACGGCCACAAACCAAATTAATAAATGTCTAAATATTTAACGAGAAATTCAAAAAATCAACTGACACCGGGTGGGGTTTGAAATCCATGCCGATGTTCTAACCAATTGAGCTACCTACCGTGTCCCACGGCCACGGAAGTCAGTCTGTTTCTTGTGATGTGAATTGTGTATATTATGATCTTGTGATGGAATTATGTAATCTACGTTAATTAAATTAAATTTGCCTAGGTACGTTACTTGCTGTATTTATCTAGGTACTTACGAACTACTAGAGTACGATAGAAGTTAATAAACCCACACTGTTCATCAATTTTTGGAAGTGTGTGATTTTAAAAGACAAAATGCGCGAATATGTCTTCACTCATTCGAAATTCAAAATTCAATTCATCATATAATTGCTGTTTTCCCCATTTTTTTTCTTTTCCATGTTCAGAGGAACTGTATCTACTGAGAAGTATCATGGGCGAAAGTAAAAAAAAATCAGTAGTTGCTTTATTTAAAATATTTTGACAATAGCACTATAATTACGTAAAGCGATAAATCAAGCATAAAATGTCAAATGTATATGTAGATACCAAATCGGTATAGAAACTAGTTAGTTCTGTGTAGTACGAAAAGTCAGTTCCAAGCTTCTTTGTCATTAAGATAATCATTTACAGAATAATATGCTTTTTTGACTAAACAAGCATTAATGTGCGAATTAAATTGAAAAGGTGAAAGATCTAACATTTCTTTTAGAATATTGTTATAAAAGCGTATACCGCTACCCAAGAACGAATTGTATACTTTGTATAAAAATTGTGCAAATCACTATTCTTTACATGTAAGTGAATGTTTTTTCGTACACACATGATATTTGCAAAAATATATTTTGAGATACAGTCAAGATATCAATTTCTTTAAATAGTTCTCTCAGAGACACTCGGGCTCCTAAGCAGTATATAGATCTTATTGCCTGCTTTTTATTTCATATGCACGCTTTTTATATTATTCGATTAGCATTGTAGAAAAATTTTACACGTTTCAAGTGTGTTTCCTTCTTTATCTTTTTTTAATATTAGTAATCTTATTTATTAACATTACTAATATTTCTTTTAACTCCTGGTAAGCTTGAAACGCTTGTGTTAGGAGTGGTTTAAGACAGTAGTCAAATGGCGGATTCAAACCCACGACCTCGTGAGTTCGCGATCCGCGCCCTGCCATTAGGCTACTGTCGCTTTAAAGTGTGTTAAAGTGTGTGTTAAAAGTGTCTACATATTTATCAAATGGGTGACGACATATTCAAGCACTTTGTGTTTTAAAAACACACACTTCCAAAAATCGAGATTTGCAGTGAACATATTGAACATGTTTATCTATTAAGTAATAATAATAATAATAATAGAACATCGGTATCAATGAGGTGGATATTAAACAGTCAGCTTGCGACGTGTTTATGCCCTTTTGTCCGGTGTGAATAAGACACGCGCATATAACGGTTGGATCATGCCTGTCCTCATGTATACCTTTGGCATACTCAGTTGGACTCAGACTGAGCTTACCGCCCTGGATAGAAAATTCCGCACTACCATGACATCTCATAGAATGAGTAATGAGGCTGCACTTGCCGCGAAAGCATGGTGGGCGTGGCTTTTTGAGCGCGCTCACCAGCCTCCGTAATTACATCCTGGGGAGATCGGATGATCTATTCTATAGTCATTTCTTGTGATAAAGAGCTTACCCCTCTATCCTTAGCTAAAGAGCAATGGCAGGACCCGGCAGCAGATAGCATTTCCAACGGGAGTCCGTATGGAGAGAGGAGGAGCTCCATGGGAGGTTCTACAAGGCTCTGCATGAGCCTCTCGTAAATACAGTTGCCTCCCTCAACTGGCTACGTTTCGGTGACTTCTTCGGGGAAACCGAAGGTTTTATCTACAGGATCAGGTTATAAAGAACAACGACTACTACCGCGCCAGGCTCTACTGGACCCGGGTCATTATCACAGACAGGACTATTCTTGCGAATAAGCCTGATATTGTGCTAATGGACCGGGCATAGTCAAGGATATTTTTGGTCGATATTACCATTCCATATGACGAGAACCTAGCGAAAGCCGAATCAGAAAAGAAAACTAAATATCTGGACCTGGCTCACGAGGTGACCGACATGTGGGGTGGTCTGCCAACCGAAATTATTCCTGTAGTCGTCTTTGCGAATAAGCTAATCCCGGTCAGCCTCTCGGGTCATCTGAGGCGACTATAGTTCGTGCCAAATCGATTGAGAAAAACGGACGATGACCTCAGATATGAGCCGAGTTTCAAAAGGCGTAACTTACAAAATCTCGATTTAGATGTGATAACAATATTTAAACATTGATATTATTCACACTTCTAGGTTAGCACATACTTTTTGTTTTTTGTTTCTTAAATAATATTGTCTGTGGTTCCTATAAACATCGTAAAATCTTACGGTACATTGCGAAAAATGTGTTCTATTTTATATTTCAGTTTATGGTAACGCAGTAATTCATTTAATAACAGTTTCATATTAAAAAAAAAATATTTGAAGCAATATAATAACCATATTGAGCTTTTGGAAATTCATCCCTTTAAAATGAACAAAACGTGCATTACGTCAGTTCGTTCTAAAATAAACGTGACAATAGCAGCCAGAGATGCGTCACTTTTTTGGGCCGGCCCGCATGCGCCGAATAAAAATAAAGTTCTTATATAATATTGAAAATAAAGTTTTATCTTTTGAATAAGTACGTACTTATTCGGTATCGTTATCACTCGAATCTTTATATGTGTTATAAATTAATGCTTTTTATTGTTAAATGAATAAAGTACTTTATAATAATAGACGATTTTTAATAAGAGTTAATAAATATATATTACATCAATCATTATAAAAAAAATTAAAAAAAATCCTTATAAATAAAGAAAGTACTACATATATAAAAAATACCTATATATTGAAGGTTTGTAGCCCCCGATTAAACGACCGAAAGGCCAATGTCTATTTTTCTCAATCGATTTGGCACGAACTATAGGACCGCTCAAGGCTCAAATGCAGAAGGCGGTGCTCCTCGATACCGCCCGCATGGTCAGCCGGTTTATTTCCCTTTCCCCTTAACCCTCGGCCGTTTGGTCTCCCCTGCCGAGGGTTCCATCTGGTTAGGCTTTTATTTATATATAATTTTTTATGTAATTATTTTATTTTATTGATATTGTATATTTATCATTCTCATTCGCAATTATTTATTTATTTATTTATTTATTTACACTTTATTATACTAAAGGTACAAACGGCGGACTTAATGCCATATGGTATTTTTTACCAGCCAACCGGAAAGTTAGTGGGAGATGTGTGTACTGCACACATCTCCCACTAACTTTCCGGTTGGCTGGCAGAACTATACAACGGTACGGAACGGTACAATTATATATTTATGGAACCCAATCAGATGAGAAAATTATATAGATATCCTAAAAATAACAATAGTATGTAATTATTATAAACCCATATAGTTAATATTATAATAATTACTTACTAGAATAAATTATTATGATATCTACCTTTCCTTATCGTTGTCTAATTACAATATTCCTTGCGAGATCTCCATAAAGTATTCGTGTCTTATGAATATCTATATGAATGTCTATTTAAATATCTTTGGAACATGTAATCTGTGGCGGCAATCAAACAGTGTCAAATATTGTGCGTGCGGCGCGGCGGCGACGATTGTATGCGATATCAATAGAAGTCACCGGCGCGTATATGTTGACCTTGTACTTTTGAATAGCTGCAAAATTTCTTTGATAAGTAAGTATCTGACATTTGATGATGCCGACAACAAAAAGCAGCGCACTATCAAAGTGCCGATGGTCACCGACCGGTTTTGAAATATTTGGGAAGTTAAATTAACAATAAGTGAAAAAGCTATCTTCTGAAAAAAATAAAACTTACTTATAAGATCATTACAAAACTCCGTAAAAAATTTGTGGACCTTTATCAAGTTTGGCGAGATCTACAATTTTTTTTAAGCAATCTCAAAATATTTACAATCACCGTGAGGGGATACTTTAAACTGAATTTGGATCATTTATTGGATATTTCACTCGCCGTCTTTGACAGAACGAAAATAGAGCAGAATAAAATATTCTTACTATGTCAAAAAGAACATGTTCGACAATCGACTAAAAGCTGAATCGTCTTTCGATATTTTGCTACGCTGTAACAATTTGCGTCTATGTACGAATATATATACAGAATGGGTCCCACATAAATGCAATAAATGAAACCATGTACTTGTTATCGCCTTTGCTGACGATATACAAAAAATGAACGTAATCGGTCCAGTAATTAGGTCAAAAAGTAGAGTTTTAATTTTAAGCAAATTTGAACACTCTATAGAATTGGGTCACTAAGTCAATGATTCAATGACTTGAATCCTTGAACATTAAAAAGCGACGTTGCCACGCAGTGCAAACTATTGGTATTGCGACATATCGACAGCGGTGTCTTTTGTCGGCGTGCCACCCGCGTGCAAGGTTGTCACTCTTCCAAGGGGTTAAGGTACATTGTCTAAACAGAGTGTTCACTTTTACTGAATTTATTTTAATATTTATTTTGTTTGAAAATTTCACTTTTTTATTTTACGGGTTTTAATTTAATATTTAATTTTTCTACACTTCTACGGACTAGTATTATTTGTGGTTTCATTTATTGCATATATGTGGGACCCATTCTGTATATATATATATATATATATATATATATACCAGGCGGTCCCATAATGAACTGGCCTGATATAGTTCAACGCGACATGTCGCTACATGTTGTGTTGCATTAAATAGTACGTTTATCGTGCACTTAATATAAGAAACATGCATCGACATGAAATGCTTAGTCTTAGTTTAACAGGCATTTGAATAACGAGAGTCGCGTATTTTTTCAAAATGTCGAAAACTGAGTATCGAAGTGTCATAAAGTTTCTGTTTAAAGAAGGTTTATCCCCTGCCCAAATAAAAGAACGATTGGATGGCGTGTATAAGGAGTCTGCCCCCTCCTATAGCACAGTGAAAAATTGGGTGAAAGAGTTTCGACTCGGGAGATAAACCGTCGAAGACTTTGGCCACGACGGTCGACCTGTGGAAGTGCTCACTCCCGAAACGATTGCTCTTATCGAAGAGGAGGTTCTGAGTGACCGCCGTTTGAAGATTAGAGAAATTGCAACAAGGCTTGGGCTCTCTAAGAGTACCGTTCATCGCGCGATCCATGAACATCTTTACATGAAAAAAAGTGAGTGCAAGATGGGTACCGAAACTTCTTTCAGCGGTACAGAGACAGGAAAGAGTGCGCTGCGCTTCGGAGTTTTTGGATCTTTGTGGCGAAAATCCAAAGACTGTGATCGAGCGGCTAGTGACTGGTGATGAAACTATGATCTTGTATTATGATCCACAAAGCAAGCGCGAGTCAATGGAATGGCGTTATAAGGGTGAAAAGCCCCCTAGAAAGGCAAAGGTGCAACAATCGACTAAAAAACTGATGTGCACAATATTTTGGGATTTTCAAGGCATTTTGATGGTGGATTTTAAAGAACGTAATACAGTCGTGAACGGCGAATATTATGCTTCTTTAATATATAAATTACGAGACAAGATAAAGGAAAAACGAAGAGGCAAGCTCTCTAAAGGTGTCCTGTTGCTCCATGACAACGCCCCTGTTCATACCGCTGGTGTTTCGAAGGATGCAGTTCGTCAATGCGGATTCACAGAAGTTCAACATCCACCTTACAGTCCAGACATGGCCCCGTACGACTATTATTTATTTCCAAATTTAAAGCGGGACTTAAGAGGAAGAAAATTTTCAAGCGATGAAGAGTTGCAGGCGGCCGTCTTCAGTCATTTTAAGGATAAAAAATGTGATTATTTTTATAAAGGTTTAGAGATGTTGATTCACAGATGTCAGAAGTGTGTTAGTATTCATGGTGATTATATTGAAAAATAAAATTGGTTTCGTTTCATTTCCTTCATTGGTTCATAGTTAGGCCAATTCATTATGGGACCGCCTACGTATATATATATATATATATATATATATATATATATATATATATATATATATATATATATATATATATATATATACGAATGGGTCCCACATATATGCAATAAATGAAACCATATACTTGTTATCGCCTTTGCTGACGATATACAAAAAATGAACGTAATCGGTCCAGTAATTAGGTCAAAAAGTAGAGTTTCAATTTTAAGCAAATTTGAACACTCTATAGAATTGGGTCACTAAGTCAATGATTCAATGAACTTGAATCCTTGAACATTAAAAAGCGAAGTTGCTACGCAGTGCAAACTATTGGTATTGCGACATATCGTTGTCTAAACAGAGTGTTCACTTTTACTGAATTTATTTTAATATTTATTTTGTTTGAAAATTTCACTTTTTTATTTTACGGGTTTTAATTTAATATTTAATTTTTCTACACTTCTACGGACTAGTATTACTTATGGTTTCATTTATTGCATATATGTGGGACCCATTCTGTATATATATTATTTACAGCCGTAATAGAATTATTTCTATTACACCTGTACGTTTGTGGATTGTGGAACTTCTTTCCTCAAACTACATATTCGCGGTGCTCAATCCCTTTTTTCCTTTAAAAATCTACTCAAAACTCGCACTCTATTAATTCTCATTATATTTCATTTATCATCTTGAGTTTTTAATATTATTATTTTTAAGTTAATTATAGTTTATGTACATCCCCTCCTAGCCATTCATTGTGAACAATTATTTGCATAATAAGGTTGTCTGAAAAAAATACTTCCAGAGCGATGAGACCGCCTACTTTACTTTTTTAATTTTATTTCAATGTGTATTGGTGTACAAGCAAGAATATAATGATAAAATGAAAACCGCATAAACCGCAAAATAGGTACAATGTTATAATAGCTTTCATCCCTTATTTTACCGTAAGGGGTAGAGCAACCTAATATCCTTAAATACATGTCACTAAGTTATAAATATTAATTTAAAACTTACAACTTGTATGATGTACTTTAAAATTTCAGCCTCCAGTTCCAAAAAAATCGTGGAAACGAATACTTGACGCAACACATGAAGGGCCCGTATGTCCACAAGGAAATATAAAGTATAAAAGAGAGGAGATGAGCGAAGATTGTTTATTTTTAAATATACATGTACCTGCAAACATCAAGAAAAAAACACTGCCTGTATTTGTGTTTGTACATGGCGGAGCGTTCAATTCTCTTTCGGGAAACAGTGACATTTTATACGGACCACAGCTCTTTCTTCAACAGGGATTAATCTTTGTGTCAATGAACTACAGGTGATAAATGAATATTTCCTCGGTTTTGAAACAGTCAGACTAGTTTATTTTAGCTACTTTTTATACGTGGTAGAGCCAGTTACATTAGTAGTATAGTTGTAGCACGAATCAGTCGGCTCGACCGGGGAAGGACCTCGCTCTCACAAAATACCAGCGTGAAATAACAGCTTAAATGCTGACGGTCCTCCTTAACGATGGCGTCATCGACTAAATTCAGTTCAGATGTTTGAAGAAATGTCTTTCCAGTTGAAAAGAGAAAAGTCATAAATATTCTGAAGGCCACGTTCTCCGCGTTCAATTCGTACATCATTTTTGTGTATATATCTGCGCAATTAACTAATAGAGGTGAGTCTATCAAAGGTTTTAACATTAGCCTTGAAATTATTCACTTCAAAAGTCAGCTTTAAATTTTAATAACAGATCTCAAGTGATATTTTACTGATTTCACATACTTACTATGGATTTTTAACTGATTGTTTTAAATATATGTTTCTTCATACTTTCACTTTTGTATGAAACACTTTCAAACGAACTCGTTTTCGAGTTCATTGCTCATACATGCTTAAGACAGAGGATAGAGACCTTACCTTTTCGTTAAGTAGTATTACTATATTATATTTATTTTATACGTGGTACAGTCATGCTGCAGTTATATTAGAAGTATAGTTGTAGCACGAATGGGTCGGCTCGACCGGGGAAGGACCACGCTCTCACAGAACACCAGCGTAAAATAGTAGCTTAATTCTGCTGTGTTTCGTATGGTGAGTGTAGAGATCCGAAGACCCTTTTTGCTGGAAACGAGGCATTCCATCTCAGTCCTCATGGGTGATAACGCATCTGCATTTTGATTCGTAATCGAGAATGGATGTAAATGTCTATAGGCCGCAGCAACCACTTACAATCAGGTGGACTGTGTGCTAGTTTGTCACCCTCATCATCATCATTCTCTAAACCATTTCCCATTATCTGGGGTCGGCGCAGTAAATCTTCTTGTTCCATTCCTCTCTATCAGCCGTCATTTGTTTGTCACCCTATCCTATAAAAAATCAATAGCATAATAACTTAAGTAGTTAGTTAGTACTAGTTCTGGCTCACTGAGTCAGAAGTGGTGCAACGTGCGTCGACTCACGATCTTAAAAAGAAAAGGTTTGGCATGCTCTGATCACGAATCTGTGGTCCGTTTTTGCGTAGGATGCACGGTTCCGGAGATGTGCAGATCAATTAACTCTTATCTAATTGATATCCGGTGAGGGCCTCCACCGTCATTAGCACACCATTGTTCTTATCTATTTATCTATTGTTCATTGAATACCATCGATCACTAATAAAAAACTAGATACACAATCAGTGACAAAAAACGACCTCACCGAATGAGCACCCATTCGTACATTTGGGTGCGCTTTTAATCTAGTTACATTCGAACTTTGTGGCATTGCTTGGGGGAGGCCTGCGTTCAGCAGTGGACTTGTGAAGGGTTGTAATGATGATGATGATGATGATGACATTCGAACGCTCCGACGGTAAACATGCCTCAGTGCTCTTTTAAAAAGTGTAAAAATCACACATCCAGGACGCTAAAAAAAGGATGAAATTTCCTAATTTCGGTAGATATTAGTATTATCATTATTTTATTGTTATCACTATATTGTAAATACTTATATTTTGTCAAGAAAACTCCGTAAAACATTTTTTAAATTAAGTCTTAATAAAATAAGGCATAATATTGTTCGAGCGTTGACTCTGTTCCATTTGTTAGAGACGTTATTATTTTTTTATCAAAGTATTGTTACGCGCTCAAGTCGACGATACACTAGCGCCATCTAGTGTCAGGAACGAGAGCGAGGGGAGCTTTGCAGAAAATGACATCACAAATCTCTCAACCGACAGCGCCATCCGAAGAACTAAGTTTCTAGAAAATCTACACTCGCACACTCGTCCCTTTGCGCGCATTTACTTGAATATTCCGGATGCTTTTTTGCTAATTTAAATAAATAGGCGCTGCAAGATGCGATCGAGGCAGTATTGTGGCGAAACAAGCGAAGCTTCGGAGCGGAATAAAGTGAATTAGTGTGTTTAATTATTAGTGTTTTTAGTTTTAATTTGTGTAAAGTAAATTAAAGTGTTAATTTAGGTAATTTTATCGGCAATTTTTATTGTCACGAACCTCAAGCTCGTAACAATTGGTGTCAGAAGTGGGATAAAATAATGCCGATTTTATCTAAGGAGGAAACGGAGGGTGTCCGTACCCGAAGTCAACGCCAGCAGGAGACGGACCAACGAAGATTTGGTGGTGCAACGCCGCAGACGTCGGAGGGCCAGCCACCGGCTGCAGGCCCGTCGGTAGCTCCTACATCTGCAGCACCTAACTTAGGTGCTCTGATGGTGATGCTGCAGGAGCAGGCTCGCCGACAGGAGGAGCAGGCTCGCCGACAGGAGGAACAGGTCCGTCAGTTGAAAGAGCAGCTGCACAGCGGACAGGAGCAACAGGTCCGTCAGTTGAAAGAGCAGCTGCAGAGCGGACAAGAGGAACAGGCCCGCCGACAGGAGGAACAGATGCTCCTCATGAAGGACCTTCACGCTATCTTCGGGAAGGAGATAAAGGAGGTGAAGGATAGGGTTGCTCAGCATGACAACCGCCTATCGGCATTGCACACCATTTTTTCGAGGGTAGGTGTGAAAAAGTTAACACGTTTTGATAAGAGCTCTTTAATTTTTAAAGTTATAAAATTAATTACACAGTATTATTTACAACTTTTTCAATAATATAATTAATAAATGTGACTTATAGTACCCACCGGACAGTATTTTCCTAGTAAGTCTCTAAAATTAACATCACTTCATAAACTTATTTTTTGGTTTATTTGCACTGTCACTACACATCACTATGGACTCAGTTAAAGAATCACTCAATGCTCTGGCAGAAATGTTCCAGCAGAAAATGAGTGAGTTTCAACAGGGCCTTGAAAGTACACCAACAACTAACACAACCCTGGGAACAGAGTTCAACAGTTTCAGGAGCTTTGTGCTCTCTGCAATGAACACCCTACAGAGACAGGTTGAATTCCTTAGCATTGAGCTTGATCGTCAGGAGATGCGTAGAAGGCGCAAAATGCTATTGTTCCATGGAGTCAGCGAGCAGAAAACAGAAGATACTGCTGCGCAGGTCTGTAACATTGTGGGTGAACATCTTGGTGTGACTGCCTTTTCTGCAGCTTGCATTAAAACTTCTCATCGCATGGGACGTCCCTCTGGCAAGAAACCCAGGCCAATATTGGTGAAATTTACAGACACTGCAATGCATGACAAGGTTTGGTTCTCTAAAACTGGATTAAAAGGCAGCGGTATTACTCTGTCAGAGTTTTTAACAAAGAGCCGTCATGGCTTGTTTATGGAAGCAAGGCAGCGATTCGGTATCAGTAAGTGCTGGACTAGGGACGGCTTTATTCATATCATAGCCCCTGATGGTTCGCGTCATCGAGCTGAGTGTAAGGCTGATCTGGACGGCATACCTCAGTTGTCATCTAAGCCTCTGACTCAAGGCACTGCTAGTCTTACTTCGAGGTCCAAAAGAATAGTAAAGACTAAGTAAACGATGCATTTAATATTCTTTTCCTATAATTTTACTTTTTGTTTGTTTATATTACATTAGTTAGAATATATATTGTAAACACAAATTTTCATCCATCTTCCTCTTTATTTGTATACTAACGATATGTCATAGTTTTACAAACTTTACGATTTGTTTTTATATAACGGTTTAAACTATTTAACCCTCATATTTATTTTTATAAGCTTGCATTGAAACTAGTAGATAAGTAGTTCGTTTTGTTTATCTTTATGACAGCAGTACTGTTTGACATCTAGCCACAGACAAAATATCTGCCGTGGCTACAAGGGTTTTTGTGTAGTAGAACCATGTTGTTTATAATTTTTTATTTTTGTTTATTTTTGTTCATTTTTAAGTATATAAATAAGTATTTTGTGTGTTTATAGTTACAATTATTTTTCTTTTTTCTGTAAATGCTATTAATTTTTTCTTCTATGAAGTGAATCTTTCCTTGCAACTGGCGGGTGGGTTTGTAAACCATTTTTTTCTTTTTTTTTCTTATATTTATTATTTATATTATATTTATAGTTTGATATCTATGATTTCCAATAATGATAATTTAGACGACAGTTTTTTTTCCCTCGGTGATTCAGATGGATTGAGCAGTAATGACAGTTATCATAGCATCCCTTCTTTAAGTGAAACTCTTGATTCTCATTTCTCAGATACTCTGAAAAACTTTAATGTTGTTCATATAAATGCCCAGAGTATTCCCGCACATTATCCTGACATGTTGTCCTCATTTTATAATGAAAATATACATGCGATATTAGTTTCTGAATCTTGGTTAAAACCATGTTTGCCTTCAATATCTTACTCTCTTCCTGGATTCCACTTGATTCGCAACGACCGCCTTGGGCGCGCTGGCGGTGGCGTGGCGATTTATTTAAGATCACACATTCCTTACACAGTTTTAAATACTTCGCAGCCAGTGTCTAGCGCCGCCCCTGAACACCTATTCATCGAAATATTGTTTGGACATTTAAAGCTTCTTCTCGGTGTCTATTACAGTCCAAATGTTACAATTGATTATTTTTCAGCATTTGAAATTCTTTTAGAACAATACTCCTCGCTTTATAATCACACTATTGTCATGGGAGATTTCAATACTTGTCTTCTCAAAAATGATGCTAGAGCATCCCGTCTGAAATCTCTTGTTAATGGCATTAACTTACATATTCTCCCACTTTCAGCAACTCATGCTTTTCCTAATTGTGTACCTTCTCTCCTTGATTTAATACTTGTTTCTTCCATTGACCATGTTGCAAAGCATGGTCAATGCAATGCCTCCGCTTTTTCTTACCATGATCTACTTTACCTGTCCTATAAATTAAAACCTCCTAAGGCTAAGCGAAGGATCCTTCTCCGGCGCAATTTTAGTAGAATGGACCTGGATAAGTTACGAGAAGATACTGCTAAGGTTGACTGGTCAGTAGTTGCGAATGCTGGTTCGGTTGATGAGCAGATATCTATTTTTAACAGCATACTTACACAACTGTATGACATTCACGCTCCAATTCGTCCAGTTCGAATGAAGCATCTTCCTGCCCCCTGGCTCACTGCCGATATAAAGAAACTTCAAGAAAAAAAGAACATAGCGAAATCTAAATATCGTATGAATCCTAATGATTCTAACCGAGAGAAATATAACAGGGCACGAAATCGCTGCAATATGGTGTGTAGAGATAGTCAACGACGCCA
This sequence comes from Parnassius apollo, assembly GCA_907164705.1. Lineage (NCBI taxonomy): Eukaryota > Metazoa > Arthropoda > Insecta > Lepidoptera > Papilionidae > Parnassius > Parnassius apollo. The sequence goes on from CAJQZP010001435.1 coordinate 348,687, forward strand.
TATCCATAAATCTGTTGTTGAGGAAGATAACTCAACTAAAGTTTGGAACTTTCTCAAATCTTTAGGGGTTGGAAAAGCAAAGCGTAATGTAGAATCTCTTAATTTGAATTTAAATAAGCTTAATGCTCATTTCCTCTCTAGCGCCACTATAGACAGTGCTACGAAGAAAAATACACTTGCTCAACTTTCTGCTATATCAACTCCCAATTTATCCTCTTTTGTCTTTAGCCAAGTTACTGTCAGTGATGTTAAGAAGAATATATTAGCCATTACTTCCGACGCTGTTGGTTCTGACAGCATTAGTCGTAAGATGATTATCCCAATACTCGATCTTTTAGCTCCTATACTTACACTTATTTTAAACCGTTCCCTTGACACCAGTGTTTTTCCTTCATCCTGGAAAGACGGCCTAGTAACTCCACTCCCTAAAAAATCTAATCCGACATATGAGGATTACCGTCCTATATCCATCCTTTCCTTTCTCTCTAAAGTACTCGAGCGCCTAATATACCAACAGCTGAGCAAATTCCTGTCCAATCATAACCTTTTGAATTCATTCCAATCTGGATTCCGTCCCGGTCATAGTACGACTACGGCTTTGGTTAGAATCACTGATGATATTCGCCTGGGCATGGATAGTCAGCAGGTTACAGTATTGACATTGCTTGACTTTAGTAATGCCTTCAATACTGTAGACTTTGATGTTTTACTCGCTGTCCTAAGTTCTCTTAACATATCTCCTGAAGTAATTGGTTGGTTTCATAGTTACTTGCATGGGCGCCGGCAACGTGTACAAATTTAAGACACGTTTTCTGACTGGTCTGCTGTCAAAGCTGGCGTCCCACAAGGTGGCGTGTTGTCTCCTCTATTGTTCTCTATCTTCATCAATTCGATCTGTTCCCACATAACTTCTCTTTACCACCTATATGCAGACGATTTACAAATCTACTCTCAATGTAAGATTGCGGATCTCCCCAATACAATTAGATTAATTAATGAAGATCTTATTCGTATTTCTCATTGGTGTAATTCATTTGGGCTTAAAGTTAATCCATTGAAGACTCAAGCCATTATTATTGGGAGTTCGAAATTAATCTCTCGGTTAACTTTGTCGCTGCTCCCGCCAATCATATTCGATGGGACACTTATCCCATACAGTGACAAAGTTAAGAATTTAGGTATTATGTTCGATCAGACTTTGTCTTGGGGACCGCAAGTTAGTGAAATAAGTAAAAAAATGTTTGCCGCAGTTGGTTCACTTCGAAGATTACGCAATGTTCTCCCCATTCCTACTAAAGTTGCGCTGGCTCAGTCTCTTCTTTTACGGATCCTTGACTACGCGGACACTTGTTATCTTGACCTAACATACGAGCAACTTAATAAACTTGAGCGGCTTCAAAATTATTGCATAAGGTTTATATTTGGGTTACGAAAGTATGACCACATATCCGAATTCCGCCATAAGCTCAAGTGGCTCCCGATTCGTCTTCGCAGGAATACTCACATTCTTCATCTTCTTTACTGCATTCTGTTTAACCCGACCACTCCTTCTTATTTGAAAGACCGATTTATATATTTAAGTAGTTTACGATCTCAAAATAACCTCCTTCTAAGTACCCCTAGACATTCCTCTTCCTTTTATTCTAATTCTTTTACGGTTACCGCTATACGACTATGGAATTCTCTCCCCTTACATATTAAAAAAATCTAAATCTCTTCCTATATTTAAAAATAAATTAAAACTTTATTACCTTTCCTCTTAAGTTACTACCTGTCGTCATTCATTTTTTTTTTCTTTAATCATTTATGTTCTTCTATTTATCTTTCTTTATCATATTCTGTACACCCCTTCCGCTATCTTTTAAAATAGTATCCTCTGCCCTAAGGTTGCCTGGAAGAGATCGCTGTTTTAGCGATAAGGCCGCCTGTTGTACCAATGTCCCTTTAAATATATAAATAATGTAATATGTTCCTTGGTGTACAATAAAGTATATTTTACTTTACTTTACTTTATCGGAAGCTGAAACCCAAATCGCGAAAGCTGAAAACCGAATCGAGAAAGCTGAAACCCGAATCAACCATGTGAACAATCGGGTTGACAAAGTGATGGCTGACGTGAAGAAAACGCTGAACGACCTCAAACTTGGGGATGGAACTACAGCTCCCGTAATAACTACAGCACCTTCGCTACGTGGGTTCTAGGTGCCACCCTTCGACGGGACTTCTTTCTGGTCAGCCTACAAAATCCAGTTCGAGGCCGTCATGGAGGCAAACGGCTGGAATAAAAGCCAGGCCATGACTGCACTCACCTTAGGCCTGCGCGACCAAGCCTTAACCGTGTTGGAAGCTCTCAGTAAGAAAGTGACCTACGAGCAGCTCCTTGAGGCATTGGAGGCGAGATATGGTGACGCTCACCTGGAACACGTCTTTCGCGCGCAGCTTAAAGATCGTGTGTAACGCAGCAACAAAAACCTGCAGCAGTGGGCCCTTGAGGTGGAGAAGATGGTTCGAAAAGCATACCAGTCTGTACCTGCGCTCATTGAAGGGAACCTGGTGCAGACATTCATCGACGGCATCCGCGACCTGGAAGTCAGAGCTGCTGTGAGGCTCGGGCACCACGAGACGCTTAAGGACGCCTTGGCCCATGCACTGGAAGTGGAAGCCGTGCGGCAGGATCATCGTTCCCATCGCGTCAGGGAGGTTGCGGCAGCTACAGTTCGCGACCGCAACAAAGGATACGGCCCTAGGTGCTATGGCTGTGGGGAAAAGGGCCATCTTCAATCCAGCTGCCCTAAGCGAACCGTGGAAAGGAGAGTTGATCGATCTCGAGAGGATAGTGCAGCTAACGGCACTACCTGGCGGCGACAGGATCATCGTTCACCTCACGCTAGGGAGGTTACAGTAGTTACGGTTCGCGACCACAGTAAAAGATACAGCCCTAGGTGCTATGGCTGTGGGGAAAGGGGCCATCTTCGGTCCAGCTGCCCTAAGCACACCCTAGGAAGGGAAGGTGAACGATCTCAGAAAGGAAGGGCGGCTAACAGCACCGCCCAGCAGCAGCAGGAATACGAATTTACTATCTGACACTGCAGCGGGAAATCTCATGGCAACGCAGATGCATCGTCAAGAAGACCTTGTCCTGAAGATTGTAATCATTGTAGTAGGCAAGAGAGCAAGGAAGTGGTATCCGTGAGGATGCTCAGGACAGACCACCTCAGCAACGGGTGGAAGGACAGCCTACGACATGCACAGCAGGAAGATCCAGACATCAAACCGATTCTGGGATGGATGAAGGCCCGTGCTACCAAGCCTAAGTGCAGGGACGTCTCAGCGATGAGTTCAACCACGAAAAGCTATTGGGCCCAGTGGGACAGCTTGCTGATTCAGGATGGAGTCCTGTGCCGTAAATGGGACAATGGTCGAGGAGACAGCTGTCGTTTGCAAATGGTTGTCCCTAAAGCTAAAGTGTCGAATGTTCTACAGCTGTGCCATAATGGTCGTTCAAGAGTCCATCTGGGAGTTAAACGAACTCTACTGAAGGTCCGAGAACAGTTTTACTGGGTCCATTATCGTGACGATGTCGAGGATTGGTGTCGTACATGTACAAGTTGTGCGGCCGTGCGGGGACCTCAGACACGTAGTAGAGGAGCACCGAAATTGTACAATGTTGGTGCACCACGGGATAGGACAGCCCTTGACATTGCGGAGCCGTTACAGAAAGGCGCAAGAGGGACTCCTAAGATCGTCCATGTAGATCGCTTGGCGCGTTATTATGGGGCCGATAATGCTCGGGACGAGCATGTCTTAGGAGGGGGCAGTGTTAGGCGCTCAAGTCGACGATACACTAGCGCCATCTAGTGTCAGGAACGAGAGCGAGGGGAGCTTTGCAGAAAATGACATCACAAATCTCTCAACCGACAGCGCCATCCGAAGAACTAAGTTTCTAGAAAATCTACACTCGCACACTCGTCCCTTTGCGAATATTCCGGATGCTTCTTTGCTAATTTAAATAAATAGGCGCTGCAAGATGCCATCGCAGTAGTATTGAAGTGGCGAAACAAGCGAAGCTTCGGAGCGGAATAAAGTGAATTAGTGTGTTTAATTATTAGTGTTTTTAGTTTTAATTTGTGTAAAGTAAATTAAAGTGTTAATTTAGGTAATTTTATCGGCAATTTTTATTGTCACGAACCTCAAGCTCGTAACAGTATGATTGTTTTTTTTTTGTTTAATGAGACTTCTTTATAATTTATCTAAATATTATAGTAACATTTTATAGACTTAAGTTTGAATACGTGCATGTAGTAAAATTAAAAATGTGAGATTTTATTTTTAATTTGTCAGCTTTCCTCGAGATCTGGTTAGGTGTGCAGAATGGATATCAGTCATAGCATGTCAAAGTTCCGAAGAATTCTTCAAGCCGACCCAAGGAAGCGTTGTATGTTCGAAGCATGTTTTAGAAAGTGATACATATGTGACTACAACTTTCTGTACATACTTTTTATATTTAGTAACTATTGAGTTTAGATTTAAGTTCTTTGTCAAGCAATATTTTTTAATTTTTGACACAAGATGAAGAATAAATAAATAATTATGACTGTTTCAAGTACTTTAGTTACTAAATGAATGTGGTATCCTATCCGAAAACGCATTTACATTCGGGTAAATTATAACCATTACACGTAAGGCACCTTAGAATAGAATAGAATATGCTTTATGTAAAATAGTTTTTAAAACAAGTTTTAAACATTTCAAAATTAAAATAACAGTAACGAAAATTATTGGGCAGTTCGACTCCAATGATTCCTTGTCCAAGGTACGAGCCTCGGTTGTAAAATTTGCTTGCTTTTTATTAGCACTTTGTAATTCTGACTTTCAAACACGCGTGTAAGGTTGAATTTGTTTTGATATAGGTTGACCAGCTAGTATCAGTCATAAAAATTTATTGCTTTTCGTACGTATCTTTGTGAATACAACTATAGGCGATGTATTTAAGGTTAAATTTACATAAATGTGTATTTATTTCAACTAGAATTACGTCACAACCTTGGCGACAGTTTTTAGAGAACTTTTGTATGGGATAGTGCATCTAGTTATTTATTAGTGATCGATGTTGAATACCGTCACTATCTATTCTTCGTCGGCGTGAGCGTCGGCTTATCAGTGCTATTGTATTATACTCCTTTGTTCCTATCTACAACACTAATCTGAATCATCAATAAAACACGTTACCTTATTTTTGTTACAATTTTTATTTACGAAATCTATAAAATAGGAGCGAAACATCTCATCCACTAAAATATCGTTGTACAATGTGCTCCCTGTAAATATACTCGTAAATCTATGGACTGAACATCACTGAAACGTATATAGCAAATACATTAAGCAATATTCGCCACAAACTGAAGTCCACTCATTCTGAATCCTATCAACATTCTAGTTCCATCTTTTACAATTCCTTTTTAAAAACTCTAGATGATATCGTACAGGTGATCGTCCGTATGAATCAAAATATTGACCGACGTCATTTGTATCGATATATAAAGCTACCCAATGTGACCCTGGTTTATCATCTGTATCCAAATTGCATATTATATACGTTGGTACGTGGGTATATATATTAGCAGCATAAACATTATTTTCTAGACTGGGGTGAATCTTTTTCAGATGTTGTTATACATCTAGTGTATCCATGATATTACTGCTATTAGTAGATTATTACAGTACAAATCTACTCAATGACTAAACATAGGAATGATCAATTATAGTGACTTCTAAATATTAAATTGCATTATTTTGTGTTATACAAAACGTATTTGAGTCATCAATACACTGAACAAGACGCAACACGAAGGACGAAGGAATGCTGAGATAAGCAACAGAATGTGAGATAAGCTTGTTGACGCATAAAGTTACTATCAATTCCACTGCAGAAATTCTTTAGATTAGAATTATACTTACTGGTACTATATAAGACCAAGCAACTGCAGTCATGGAGTTAGTGTATGGTCGTTTGACCGCAGTGGATCTATCAATACTACATTTGTGTTACTTCAACGCATCAAAGGCCATGGATGTAAGTGTTTATTCTATTGACAAACTTACTTTTCTTTCTGTTATTTTCTTACGTTTGTATGATTTAGTGTTAACAAATTATATTTAAATATTGTGTGTGTATATGATTAAGCCGTGGTAGCTCAGATGGTTAGCGCAAGCTGTAAATTTCACAGTATGTGACCCGGATTCGATCTCCGCCGGCACCAATTAAATTGTTAATTGCATTTTTAAGTGCTCATTTACCAAGGCGGTGAAGAAAAACATCGTGAGGAAACCTGCATTTCTGAGAAAATTTCGAAGGCATGTGAAGTTCGCCAACACGCATTGACGCAGCGCCGCGGACATTTCCTAGCCATAAATACAAAGACAATAGCAGAAAGTGAAAAAGTTAAAAAATCCTTTTTTAACAATGATAGTCATTAGTTGATCATTAGTGAATGTGATTCTGTTTACTTAAATTACAGGAAGACAAGAGCAGAAGAAAGAAATGGGATGATGGGAAGTAATGAAGCATTGTTATGTGAAGTTTGTAGTGTGAACTTTTAACATTTTGGTTCAAAATGACACAAAATCTAAAAAATATTAGATACATCATCGACATGGACGGATTTTACATTACATATCCTCATAAATATTTTCAATGTAGAGAAATGGCTTTTCTAGACGTAAAACTATCAAATAAAAATGATGAGTTTATCGATCATTATTTGTTTGGGTCAAGTTATCCTCTCAATTATTTGTCACCAAAAGACAAAAAAAACTGTTCGTTATTGTAAAACACACGTGCACGGCATTCCATATTTTGATGTAACCGAAGAATTAAAATGTGCCTACAAACAAGAGAACATCATTCCCATATTAAATTGGTATATTAGAAATTTGTGCAAAGACGAAGTGATCGCATACAAAGGTGGTTCGACAGAAAAACAATTTTTAAAAATGTTGACGACGAATGATAGAATTTTTAATATTGAAGAATACAAATGTCTAAAATACAATGATTTGTTAAATGTCATAAATTTAAACAAACGTTATGTGTGTAATAATCATATATTTGCAAAAAATAATCACAAAATTTTACATTGTTCTTGTTACGAAGTGTGGGTTTTTTACAAGTGGTTATTGTTTGAAAATAAAATTTTAAATTAATCATAAATTTTGTTTGATTGAAGCCATCATTTGCAAATGGTTGTCCCTAAAGCTAAAGTACCGGATATTCTACAGCTGTACCATAATGATTGTTCAGAAGGCCGTATAGGAGTTAAACGAACTCTACTGAAGATCCGAGAACGGTTTTACTGGGTCCACTGTCGAAACGATGTCGGGGTCTGGTGTCGCAAATGTACAAGTTGTGCGGCTGTGAAGGGACCTCAGACTCGTAGTAGAGGTGCATTGAAGTTGTACAATGTTGGTGCACCATGGGAGAGGGTAGCCATTGATGTGGCGGGACCGTTTCCAGAAAGTGAAAGTGGTAACAAGTATTTCATGGTTGTGATGGATTACTTCACTAAGTGGCCAGAAATCATCGCCATTCCAAATCAAGAAGCTTCAACAGTTGCAGATAAACTAGTTCATGGAGTCTTCTGTCGTTTTGCGTCATAGTACCTTTAGAGATCCATAGCGATTAAGGAAGGAATTTTAAGTCTCAAATATTCCAGGAAACTTGCCGAGTTATGGGTACTCACAAAACAAGAACGACTTCTTACCACCCGCGATCTGATGGAATGGTGGAACGATTTATTCAGACATTGGAGAGGTACCTAGCAAAAGTTGTAGACAGTCAGCAACGAGATTGGGACAAGCATATACAACCGTTTTTGTTGTCATATCGAAGCGCTGTTCACGAAAGCACTTAAGTGACACCAGCTTTCGCAAACTTTGGAAGAGAGTTACAGCTACCTGTAGACCTAATCACCGGGATATCACCTGATGCTCCTCGCGGTATAACCGATCATGCAAATGACTTGCGGAATAAAATGATTACATTTATGAGCACGTCAGACAATCGGGCCAGCAAATGTCCGAAAGGATGAAAACCCGGTATGACCGTAAAATGAACAACAAAGAGTTCGACCAAGGTTCACTAGTATGGTTGCACAATCCAGTTCGCAGCAAAGGGAAATCTTCTAAGCTTCAAGCTAAACGGGACGGCCCGTACCGGATTGTGACCAGGATCAACGACGTAACCGTTGACCTAAGATCGTCCATGTAAATCGACTATCGCGTTATTATGGGGCCGATAATGCTCGGGACGAGCATGTCTTAGAAGGGGACAGTGTTGCGCGCCTAAGTTGATGTCTGGTACCTGGCACTAGCGCCGTCTAGTGTCGGGAAACAGAGTGAGGAGAGCTTTCTAGAAAATGCCATGACTGAACTTTCAACCAACAGCGCCATCTAGTATCGAATAGAAGAACTAAGCTTTCTGGAAAGCCCCACACTCGAACTTTCTGCACCTGGTCGATCGGGGGCCGGTATTTGCTGGAATATTCTGGATGTATCGGTGAAAAAGGCGAATATAAAGGCGTTGAATCCCGCCACCGGGGCAGTATTTTTTTTTAATTTATTTTTCTTTTCACATACAGTAAGAAGTATAACAATTTATAAGGTGTAAACGTAAACTCTTTTGAGTTTCACTGTACACCCTAAGCCGTCGTTATACGTTAATAAAGATTAAGATTATTTATTACATATTTGCTACACACTTCATACATCCATAATTAAATAACAATCACAAGACAGCTACACATTTTGTAAATACAATGATGGTATATCACAACATAAGGTTATGTAAAAACCTTTTGTGGACGATCCTATGCAGCACTGTCTTCATTTTTGCTACTTTTTATTCTACCTGATGTTATTTCGCAGAACGTACAGGTATGGTAAGTGTGGTTTGTGATTATTATTATATAGTGTTGTTAGTTTATATTTATTATGTATATTATGTATTTTATGTATTTGTTTTGTATGTGCATAATTTTGTTTTCATCACACAAAATTCTATATATTAATATTTAGTGTTTATATTATGTATATGCTTACTTGAATTTATTAATTGCTATTATGTAAATAGATATAATTATTCTAATGTATAAGTTAATGTATATTATTGTGTAAGTAAAGTTTAACAATTATAATGTATGTTATGTGTATTTTTTGTTTATTATTTGTAGAAAATATTGTTTCAAGATGTTTTTAGATTTTTATATGTTATTTTTTCTCTAATAGCATTAGGTATAAGATTAATTAGGTAAGGTATTATGTAATTTAATCGTCTTTTACCTTAAACCTTTAACCTGTATTATTATAAGAAAGTAGTCGCAGTCTGCTGTTATCTTGCCTACGGATTGAATAATTTTTGTGTGGTTTTTGTAGATTTTCAGTAAAATAATATTGTGATAAAAAGAGTTAGTTCTACTTTTTCATGAATTGGTAATATTTCACAAAATGCAAAGAGCTTACGGTAATCTTTAAAGGTGTTTTTTATTTTTATAGGAACTATTCTTTTTAGTATACGTAGCTGGAGTGAAAAAATATTGTCTAGGTTTGTTTTAGAGGTTCTTCCATAACTGGACAACCCATAGGATATTATAGACTCAGCCAGGGACTTATAGAGTAGTAGAAGTATTTTATAAGGAATTTTAGGTTTTAATAATTGAGAATTTGGCTAATATTACCCTTAGTGTGTTGCTCACATGGTTAATATTGTTACGAGCTTAGGGTTCGTGACAATAAAAACTGCCGATTACCAAAATTAACACTTTAATTCACTTTACACTAATTAAACTTAAAACACTAATAATTAATCACACTGATTCACTTTATTTCGCTCCGAAGCTTCGCTTGTCTCGCCGAATTCAATACTTCCCCGATTCAATACTTAGGAGTCCCTCTTGCGCCTTTATGTAATGGCTCCGCAATGTCAAGGGCTGTCCTATCCCCTGGTGCACCAACATTGTACAATTTCGATGCTCCCCCTACTACGTGTCTGAGGTCCCCTCACAGCCGCTCTACTCGTACATGTACGACACCAATTCTCGACATCGTCACGATAATGGACCCAGTAATACTGTTCTCGGACCTTCAGTAGAGTTCGTTTAACTCCCAGATGGACTCTTGAACGACCATTATGGTACAGCTGTAGAACATTCGGCACTTTAGCTTTAGGGACAACCATTTGCAAACGACAGCTGTCTCCTCGACCATTGTCCCATTTACGGCACAGGACTCCATCCTGAATCAGCAAGCTGTCCCATTGGGCCCAATAGCTTTTCGTGGTTGAACTCATCGCTGAGACGTCGCTCCACTTAGGCTTGGTAGCACGGGCCTTCATCCATTCCAGAATCGGCTTGATGTCCGGATCTTCCTGCTGTGCATGTCGTAGGCTGTCCTCCCACTCGTTGCTGAGGTGGTCTGTCCTGAGCATCCTCACGGATACCACTTCCTTACTCACTTGCCTAGTACAATGTTTCCAATCTTCAGGACAAGGTCTTCTTGACAATGCATCTGCGTTGCCATGAGATTTCCCGCTGCGATTTCTAATAGTAAAGTCGTATCCCGGCTGCTGCTGGGCGGTAATGTTAGCCGCACTTCCCTTCTGAGATCGTTCACCTTCCCTTTCTAGGGTTCGCTTAGGGCAGCTGGGTCGAAGATGGCCCCTTTCCCCACAGCCATAGCATCTAGGGCCGTATCCTTTATTGTGGTCGCGAACCGTAACTGCTGCAACCTCCCTAGCGCGAGGGGAACGACGATCCTGCCACCGCCAGGCGGTGCCGTTAGCTGCACTACCCTCTCGAGATCGATCAACTCTCCTTTCTACAGTTCGCTTAGGGCAGCTGGATTGAAGATGGCCCCTTTCCCCACAGCCATAGCACCTAGGGCTGTATCCTTTGTTGCGGTCGCGAACTGTAGCTGCTGCAACTTCCCTGACGCGATGGGAACGATGATCCTGCCGCACGTCTTCCACCCCCAGTGCATGGGCCAAGGCGTCCTTAAGCGTCTCGTAGTGCCCGAGCCTCACAGCAGCACTGACTAGCAGTTCGCAGATGCCGTCGATGAATGTCTGCACCAGGTTCCCTTCAATGAGCGCGGGTACAGACCGATATGCTTTTCGCACCAGCTTCTCCACCTCTAGAGCCCACTGCTGCAGGTTTTCGTTGATGCGCTGCACGCGATCTTTAAGCTGCGCACGAAAGACATGTTCCAGGTGGGCGTCACCATATCTCGCCTCCAATGCCTCAAAGAGTTGCTCATAAGTCACTTCCTCACCGAGAGCTTCCAGAACTGTTAAGGCCTGGCCGCGCAGGCCTAGTGTGAGAGCAGTCATGGCCTGACTTTTATTCCAGCCGTACGCCTTCATAACAGCCTCGAACTGGATTTTGTAGGCTGACCAGGAAGAAGTCCCGTCGAACGGTGGCACCTTGAACCCACGCAGCGAAGGTGTAGTAGCTAAAGGAAGAGTAGTAGAAGATGTAGTACTACGGGAGCTGTAGTTCCATCCCCAAGTTTGAGTTCGTCCAGCGTTTTCTTCACGTCAGCCATCACGTAATCAACCCGATTGTTCACTTGGTCGATTTGGGTTTTAGCTTCCTTGATTTGGGTTTCAGCTTCCGACAGGCGGTTGTCATGTTGAGCAACCCTATCCTTCACCTCCCTTATCTCTTTCCCGAAGTTAGCGTGAATTTCCTTCACGAGGAGCATCTGCTCTTCCTGTCGGCGGGTCTGTTCCTCCTGCTGCTCTTTCAACTGAAAGCTCTCCTCGCTCCATTACGTCGGGTACAGATGGCGCTAGTGCCGGGTACATGACGTCAACTTAGGCGCGCAACAATATGCTCCTTCCGCAACAATATTAGTGAAATAAAGTGAACTAAAGTGTTAAGTGTGAATAATTATTAGTGTGATTTAAGTTTTAATTGGTGTTCAGTAAATAAAGTGTCAATTTTGGTAATTCAAACGGCAGTTTTTATTGCCACGAACTCTAAACTCGTAACAATATTAAGGAATTTATGGATATTATATCACTGGGTGTTAATATCGCTACCAATACTAATTTTATTAAAGTGTTTTAATTGTGTAAGATATCATATGATTGTCAACTGATTTTTTTTTTCAAAATAGTCTTGCTGCATTTTTGCTGGTTCTTTCCAAGAGAGAGATATTTTCTGGAACTGGAGGTAAATTAACAAGTTTTTTGCAATTTTTGCAATCTAAAAAAATCAAAAAAAGTTACTGTTTCTGTTATAGTTTTTACATAATACTAATTTAAAGATGTAAAAATATACGACGATAAAATAATGAGTTTTATGAATTGATTATAAATCCATAATAGTGCCATGCATTTTTCACAGTAGGTACTTATTATGAAAACTGCATGGAACTAACGCTAGTGCGTTTTGAACGTACCTATATGTTTTTAATTTTCAGCTTAATATTGCCTTTGACACTCTTGTATATTATATTGTTAGCTGCGACTTCGTTCGCGAAGAATCAGTACTTTTGCTATTCTAAGTGATGATGATTTATTTGTAAATTAAACCGTCGCGAAGATTTGGAAAAACACTAATCTAAATAAAATATTCAGTTAGTCGGTAAATCAGTCAAACAATCGAACAAACAAATGAACAGACCCTCAAACGAACCAAGAAACGTATAGAGCAAACTGTACGCTTGTGTTTTATTTTGTAAATAAACAACAAAATGACCGCAATAACGTAATCCCTAATTTTCTCCGGAATTTCTCTAGCCAATACTCGGTTTCTATACAAAAAATAAAAAATTGCCCTAAAGAAGCGAACACCATGACAATTATAATATCTCTAATATAAGCAAAGCACCATGAAAACTACAATCCAATGCCTACCTAAAACTAAGTACCTACACTAATCAATATTTTGTCACATCCTGAGAGCAAATGAAAAATAAAACTAAACTCAACCTAGGAAAGTTTTTTGACCTTTGTGTAATAGGTTTGATCGGGCCTAAAATCAGTTGGGTTTTCTGTCAATAAATTCTCAGTAGCAGCCAGGAGTCAAGGGTTCAGCAGCGTTTAATCCCTATGCCTCGGAAATCACGTAAAGCCGTTTTATCTGTAACTGATCTCACTATATTTTTGTCGGATTACTAACTCGGACACAATGATAAATAGACAATTTTTAATATTTTGTATACAATGATCAATAGAGGCAGATTTTTGTAAAGTTCTATAATAGGTATTATTCATAATTATGATAATTATGTTTTACAGATTTCTCCACCACCATGCAATTAAAAATCATTTTTTCTGCGCAAGCCATGTATCCTGGTTTTAACACTTTAAGGTTAGATATTAATAAAATGAAAGAAAAAACTAATTGCATTATTTTAATATTAAAGTATTCGTATAAATTTTAAATTAACAAAAATCATTTACTAATTTTTCCCTATACGAATATGAAATCACCCCGTAAAAAAAGAATCTTAAAAACCTTATTTTACTATATAAGGATTTAAATTTTCCAAAAATTATTTCTTAGTGGATGCCTGCTTAATAAAAGTAAGTTATTGTCCCAATTTCACGCATCTTTGTACAGCGGTTTGAGCTGTAGACTTAATACAACATTTTTCATACAAAATTTGCACCCTTGTTTTATTACCGTAAGGGGCAAATTTTATTATTTTATTACTTTAAAACATTAGACATTTTTCTCCCTGCAAATTGAACATTATCTACCCCCTTCTCCCTCCCCCGGTAAGGGATGTTGATGATTGTTGATGTTGTCCCCCGGTGTGGGTTGTTTTAAACACACTAAAATATTTTATCTCCATACAAAATTGCACACCCACTGCCTTTGCTCCCTCTAACGTAACGGGTTATTTTAAAGTCGTAAAATATGTAGGTATTCTTTTTTAAATACAGTAGTCTCAGTAAGTATCGAGTCAATCGCCCTATATAATATTTTTAAATAAAATAATAAACTGTAACACCCTTATTTCACCCTCATATGGATTAGGGATCAAATTTTCCAAAATTATTTCATAGCGGTTGTCCTCATCATAAAAGGTAGCTACTGTCCAAATTTTAGATATCTTCGTGATTTTTCATGATTCAATGATTCGTTGAGCTTGTGCACAGTGAACAGTGACATCTGTCGGTAAATGGCAAAACTAACTTTACGGCAAATTAAATTTTATTGTTTTTTTTTTTTAACTATGTCCAATATAAATGAAATTTTATAAACGCTATTTGCAAACAAAATAAAAAAAACTTCTGATATGCAATAAAGATTTTGTCTAATTTTAAGTACCTATTAACTTACCAAATAAAAACATACATTAACAATGTGCACTATTACTAATTACAAATTTTAAAGTAAAGAGAACAAATGCGTCAGGACGACACAATGAACTCTTAACCACTCCAAGAAGTATGAGAATGCCTACAATGATATCCTTTTTATTTTATTTTTTTTTTATAGAAGAGAGGGCAAACGAGCATGCGGCTCACCTGATGTTAAGTGACTACCGCCGCCCATGATCAACCGCAACACCAGGGGAATTGCGGGTGCGTTGCCGGCCCTTTAGAAAGGAGCAAGCTCTTTTCTTGAAGGTCCCCAGGTCGTATCGGTCCGGAAAAATCGCCGGTGGTAAACTATTCCACAGAGAGGTTGTACGCGGAAGAAAATTCCTTTTGAAACGTACAGTGGTGGACCGCCAAGCATCCAGATGGTGTGGATGGTATCGGGACGTTTGCCGCGTAGTACGCTCACGAAATTTGGCGGCTTAGATTAATCCGAACAATTCCTCAGAGCACTCTCCATGGTATATGCGAAAGAAAATGCAAAGGGATGCAACATCTCTTCGCAGTGCCAGTGAATCGAGCCGATCGGAAAGCACTCGGTCGTCGACGATTCGAGCCGCTCTGCGCTGGATGCGGTCAAGTGGAAGGAGCTGGTACTGGGGAGCCCCAGCTCAGAGATGGGAATAGTATTCCATGTGCGGCCGAACTTGCGCCTTGTAAAGTTGCAGGCGGTGTGCCGGCATGAAATACTGTCCCGCTCTGCTGAGCACGCCAAGCTTTTTAGAGGCCAATTTGGCCTTCCCTTCCAAGTGACCACGAAATTGCACGTCACTCGATATGTCGACGCCGAGGATTCCGATAATGGCTGAGGCAACAAGGGGAGTGCCTTGAATCTGAGGGGATACGACAAAGGGGTTCTTTTTAGCAGTTAATGCGCAAACTTGTGTCTTCTGGGGGTTAAACTGGACTAGATTTAGTCGCCCCCAATACGAGACTCTGTTCAGCAAAGACTCGACTTCAGACACAAGTTTGTCCTGGCACTCGAAGACGTTTTCCCGCGAAATATTGGCTCGGCCGGTGTAAAGAGCATCACCAGTGCTGTCATCTGCATAGCAATGAATGTTACGGTGTTTGCAACATATCATTGATATGCAGAAGAAACAGCGTTGGCGATAGCACGTAGCCCTGTGGAACATCAGCATTAATAGGGTTGCAATCGGAGCTTACACCGTCTACAACGACCTTGATGCTCCGATCTGCAAGATAGCTGGTGATCTAATCGCACAATTTCTCGGGAAGCCCATAGGAAGGGAGCTTCGAAAGAAGTGCTTTGTGCCAAACCCGATCGAAGGCCTTCGCAATGTCCAAACTAACGGCCAATGCCTCCCCCTTGAACTCTACTTACTCCGCCCATCTGTGAGGTAGACCAGAAGATCACCAGCTGACCGACCACGGCGAAAACCGTATTGGCGGTAACTAATCAGCTAGTGATCCTCAAGGTACCTCATGAGCTGGCAGTTTACAATGGACTCCATTGTTTTGGAGAACAAGGAGGTGATGGCGATAGGCCGGTAGTTGGACGGGTCTGAGCGGTCGCCTTTTTTAGGGATCGGGTGGACGAAAGCCGTCTTCCATGATTTTGGGACTACGCCTAGTGAGTAGGAGTACCGGAAAAGACGCGTTAAAACCGGTGCCAACTCTGGAGCACACGTCCTCAGCACAATTAGGGGGATTCCTTCAGGCCCACTCGACTTGTGGATGTCCAGGGAGAGGAGTGCTTTGCGAACCGTGCGCTGTGTGAACTGCACTTCCGGCATGGAGCACTCACACCGCGGGATGGTCGGCCGCGTACTCCCCCGTCATCGAGAGTCGAGTTAGACGCAAAGAAAGAGCCTAGAAGATCGGCTTTCTCCTTTGCGGTATGGGCCAGTGAGTCGTCCTCCCTGTGCAGAGATGGAAGGGATGGCTGACAGAAATTCCCCTGGACAGCCTTGGCGAGAGACCAGAATGGGTTCCAGAAGGAAGGCGAACTAGTTTCTCGCCAATTCTGCCTATGTGCTCTGACTTATATAATATATATTTTACTTAATGCCTGTACCAAACCTAGGTATGTTCAGCAGTGGACTTTAAAATGTTGTAACGGTTGTAGGATAAAAGTAAGAAACTTATATTTGCTTGTCCAATACAAACATTGCGTTGAAAGCAGCAAGCAAAGTAATTATTTACATATTATGTGTCTTTCATATTTCACTTATAATTAAACCCTATGGTACCTACGTGAAAATACTTATAGCGTTATCTATATAAAAGTATAGTAGTTAATTTATTATTACAGTAAAATAAAAATTATATGATATTAGAAAAGAACGGGTAGGCATAATATAAAAACAACTCAAAATTAGGTAACGTAATTTTTAAATTTTATAACTTTTTGAATCTGCAAAAGGGAAGTATAATATACCTACTGCCAAGCTCCCATGAAATCTAGCCGATACCAAAGAAATTGTTAATAGCTCTTTTAAAACTTGATTTACCATGTTGTAAATCAAGTTTAAAAAAAATTATAAGCAAACCTACTTATTTAAAATTAATAAATAATTTGCACTACACCATCTATTGATGACATTAGTTAACTATTGTACTTTTTTCGTTAAGATATTAGAGTTTATATATTTTTTATAAATATTTATTACGTTATTCTTTGTTATTTTTCTTTACTGCATTTAGATACAATTATATCATTCAGAACATTATTATAAGTTATTTAATTGAACGTATTCGTACCTGTACTTCGTACCCATACTTCAGAATATCAATCATAACTTTTCGATAGGATGAATTCATTTTAACAAAACAAAGACTTTTAAAACGCAGATACGGTTCACATTTTACCTAACGGTTACTTTGATATAAATCAGTACTTTATACTACATGATACGTTAACAAACAAAGAGACAGACAGACAGACAATTCTAAAATAATAGTAACGTATTCAATTACTTATTTTTAGTCAACTTTGTTACAAAAATATAAATTGTACAGACATCTGTAATCTACATTTTTATTATATGTACCTATATATAGATATAGATTATTACGTTATACATTATATATTAATACACTAAGAAATTCATGCTCATTGGAGAATACTTCAACTATTTTACTATTTAACTAAAATTACTGGGTGTAAAATAAATAATAATATAAGAATCATGCAATTTACGAAATGATCAATATAAATAGATTGATCATTTCGTAATTTTCCTTGAGGAATTTGAATTGGGGAAAACATATTATATTATACATTCTAATATACATATATAGTATATCGATTTTTATTTCAGATTAGGAGCATTGGGATTTCTGTCGCTTGATATCGAAGAAGCGTCGGGTAACGCAGGTTTAAAAGACGTAATACTAGCTCTAAGATGGATCAACAACAACATCGAACGATTTGGAGGCGATAGAAATAAAATAACAATTGGCGGAAATAGTTCGGGAGCTGCAATTGTTCACTACTTATTATTAACTGAACAATCCAATGATCTTTTTCAGCGAGCTATACTCATAAGTGGTAGCGCTGTTTGTCATAGATTTGTTGCGAGACATGCAAAAGATAATACACTCATTTTAGCCAAAGAATTAGGTGTGATAGCAGATGACGCACATGAATTATTAAAAAAGTTTCAGGATATAAAAGTTTTCGACTTAATAGACGCTGAAATGAACTTAACCAAATATGATAACGTTGTCTTGCGATCATTTAATATGTTTGTACCAACTATAGAGATCAACTCTTCACATGCAGTAATTACTATTGATCCCATTAAAAAGCTTAATTTAGGGTTGGTACAAAATATACCTGTTTTAGTAGGTTTTAACAACAGAGAAGGTATTTACGGTATTGTTAAAATAAGGAGTAACAAGGATAAATTAAATAAATTAAAAGAAAATATGGAATATTCTATACCATCTGATATCGAATATCCATTGGGATCCGAAATTTCTAAGAACTTAGCAAAATCTATAAGTCAATTTTATTTCAACAGTGATTTATCAAACTTTACACTTAATAATATTGTCGATTTAATCTCTGATTCTCAATATATTTATAGCACCGATTCGTGGATTAAAAGGTATAAGAAAGTGAATGGCAGCAATTTAGTTTATTATTATATGTTCAACTTTGATGGAGATTTGAATTGGTCGAAAATAAATTACAACATAGATATTCCCGGAACTTCTCATGCAGATGACCTAGGTTACATCTTTATCACGAAGAAAACCAAAGCCATCTTAAATAAAATAGATTATAACAGCCATTTAGTCAAGAATATAATGACGACGTTATTTTCAAACTTCATAAAATTTGGGTAAAATTTTAGTTTTATTTCTTTGAATTTTATTGTGGTCACCACACACGGTCAGTTCAACTGATCATTCCAACTGATCAGTTCAAACTAGGATTGTTGATATTTTTTAAAATATGGGATTTTCAATATATCTGTAATAATAAATATATCAATATCGGAGTTTTATATATTTGTTTATTTATCGATAAATCCAAAATCCGATATTCCGATATCAACAGTCCTAGTTTGAACTGATCAGTTGGAATGATCAGTTGAACTGTTAAATATAATCGCCAACAACTTCGATAGCAACATCTACCGGCATAGGTGTGACATGGACGTTACACATGATCTTTGTTTTGCCCAATTTCGTCTTGAGACCTATCCGTTGGGAGGCACTATTTAGGTAATTGAGCATAGTGAGTCCTCCAGCGATTTTGTCATAAGAACTATATCGTCGGAAAATCGAAGGTGGGAGATATACTCGCCATTGATGTTAATGCCATATAGTTTCCAGTCCAGTAAACTTAAAAACGTCTTCCATGCAGCGGTGAGGAGTTTCGGGGATATTACGTCACTTTCTCTTACACCTCTCTGCAGCAGATAGGTTTCGTACTCTGGTTCTGTACTGGGATAGCCATCGTCGCCCTGCTGTACAAACACTTCAGCATTTCGATATACCCACAGTCAACTTGGCACCGCCGAAGGGATTGCATCACCGCCCAAATTTCGAAGGAATCAAAGGCTTTCTCAAAGTCTACTCGTACATACGCAAGACATAATGGCAGAAGGTAATCTTTGGTCTTCTGTGCAATTTGCCGAATTGTATGTTTATGGTCTATGGTGCTTTTTGTCTATGGTGCCTTTTCGGAAACCGGCATGTTTGGGAAGCTGGACATCGTCATGTCTGCGTGCGAGACGATTCTTAATGACTTTCGAAAACAGCACGTAGACACGGCTCAGAAGGGAAATCGGTTTTGTAGTTCTGCAAAAGAACGTTGTCGCCTTTCTTAAAGAAGAAGACTACCGCACTTTTGCTCCACGCCTCCAGGGTAGTGCCACCATGTAGGACGGAATTAAAGAGCTTCTGAAGACCTTCAAGTACCGGTTTTCCACCGGCTTTCAGAAGCTCCGCTGTAATTCCATCCTCATGTAATCGGAGAGCTTTTGTGGTCTTCTGCTGCGGGTCTTGAAGAACTTGGCTCTGACTCTGATATCGTCCAACGCATTGCAGTATTCTAGGCGAAACGATTTTGTAACTAGATCTGAAAATTTTCGGAACTTTAGATTAGAGCACGATTAGGACGTAGTGTTGACTTTAGACGTAACCTCTCCAACTTAACGTTTAGGTTCAATGTGCCTCTCACCATTCGGTGATGGCTGTCAGTTTTTACCCTCGCGATCACTGAGACATCACTGAACACTTACCGTCCTGTCGTCATAATGAAGGCAATCTCGTCTTTTGGCGAACTGTTGGGGCTCAACCAGGTAAATTTTCTATGGGGCTGCTTTTGGATGAAAAAGTTAAGCATAAAGAGTCCCTTTTTCTCCATGTATTCGGCTAGCTGCTGGCCTCTTGGATTCCGTTGCCCTATCCCGAATCACCCCACCGTCAGCTCACCGTTTTCTCTTGTGCCTAGTTTTGCGTTGAAGTCTCTAGATATATTTCATACATTTTCTCCATATCCTCATCGGGATGTGCCGAAGTTGGTGCGTAAACCTGTATGAACTTCATCGAACACCATTTGGTGGTTCTGAGTATAAGGTACGCAACCCTTGTCGACACACTCACAATCTTTACAACGTTGTTAACGAGAGACTTCTGGACGATAAATCCGACACCTCCTTGGGACAAATGATGACCCTCCCGATGATAGAACAAGTTGCTGGTTTCGAGGATTACCGTGTCGTGAGCACCCCCTGCCCCGCCGTTGCCATGACTGCCACCGTAGCCGGGAACAGGGGGACAACCGGGGACTGGAGGCCATCTTTTCGTGACTATGGGAGGATGGGGGGGTATATTGTCATAGTTGCCATGCTTGTCGAGCGAGTTGGCAACCGAATTTTTTATTGTCATTTGGCTGTTGTCAGGAAAATTCTGCTGCCCATCTTCTGCCGCAGTTTCCCTCTGTCGCCTCTCACAACACCTACGGGAAGATATATGGGTTAGTGGGTATTCTTGCCCGCCACTGCACGTTTGTGCTTTTATTAATCAGTAATATTACACAATTGTCATATGTAACCAAATTACACAATCACGTATTCAGTTAAAAATAAATGTATGAAAACTACAAACACCTATAACTCATAATACACCGCATTCAACTATGGTTTCAAAAATAAATTATCAATCCAACTTTTTTGTTTGATATAATGTGTTACTGTTATTTTAATATTATTTTCATTTCACATTACACTTATTACTTACTACTTCCATAAATAGAAATACCATTAATATCTATATATTAAAAAACATAGTTAAATATAAAATCTAATGGTTTGGCCTATTCAAGATGTTAATTCTTGCATATGAAGGTCATTCTTGCTTTTTTGGCACACCTTTTCGCGATTTTTTTTTATAAACCATATTTATGACTTTGTTTAAAATTAAGTTTATTAATATTACTCTCTACAATCAAACAGACCCATTTCTAGCAGTAGTTTACAGTCTATTAAACTATTGAAATAATTGTATTAGTATTATAAGTGAGCTTTATTTTTAACACACTTCTTGCTTTCTTGTTTTAACATTTGCATTTAAACGCCGCATATAAATATTTCAGGAACCCCACTCCACAAAATCTGGCTAGCAACTTCAAGTGGCCCGAATATGGTAAAAATGGGTCGTTTCTTATTATAAATGAGAACCCAACTGAGGGTACTCATCGGCCTCCGCTATCGGATAGACTGAAGTTTTGGTACGATATATATAAAACATATTATGATTATGTCGAAAACGGTGGAAAACTGGAGACAAAAAATATACCGTAGTAAAAATATACGTATTTTATTTGCATCTCTAATATCATCTGATATTATTTACGTAAAATGAAATAAGATTTTTACCGAAATAGATACGAAGTCTGTTAGTAGGTATTACGTAAGTTTCGCACCTGCTTACTTTTATTTTTATACTAGCTGTGCCCGCGACTTTTTTGACTTATTTTAAACTTTTTGAAGTATTATTACTTGGGACTATTGATTATATTTTATAAACTACATCACTGTTTCAACTCAAACAATAATAGTATTGATAATTTTGGTATACGGAGTAATTTCATCATTAAGGGCCGATTTCACCAAACTCAGATAAGTTTTCTAGGCTATCAAATTTTACATTTCACCAACAATTTAACCCAAGAATAAATTAGTTAACCAAGAGATAAGATTTATACTCCCGATTTTGAAGGATTATGGAGTTATTCTTCGGTTAAAATGGCCGACAGGGTGGCAGCTGTTAATTATTTGACATTTTTAATAGTTTGTCGCGGACGTCCAAGTTTCTTCTTCCTGAATTGCTGTTTGATTAATAAATTTTTAGTTTAATTATTATTGAGAGTATATAGCTATACATAATGCAACGTTTGAGAAGAATGATTAACAACAGTGACAGTGATGATAGTGAAGATGAAACATATTATGTTGTAAAACGCCCAAGGTGGATAAAAGAAAGAAATAATTATTTTTATTAGCGTCATTGAACCCCGAGTACATAAAATTTCCGAATACTCAACAGGAAATTCGGCGAAATCCAAGGGAGTTTAATGGCAAGAGTCCCTAGAGTTATAGGGGCAATGGTATGCACACATGTCGGAAATTCTTCAATCAGGCAGAATTCGTCGATCAGGCAGAACTGTTTAGAAACCGAAAAGGCTATTTTTCTATTAATGTCCAGACTATATGTAATGCAAATTTGGAAATTATTGATATTGTCTCAAGATGGCCTGGGTCAGTACATGACAGTACTATATTAATAATTACTGCCGTAAAGCAAAATTTGAAGCTGGTGATTATGGTGAAGGAATTCTACTTGTAGATGGTGGATATGCTGCTACATCCTATTCTATGCCCCCACTAGAGAATCCTGGAACAGCGGTAGATCAACTGTACAACGGGTCACAGATTAGGACAAGAAATACTGTTGAAAGGTCTTATGGGGTTTGGAAACGAAGATTTCCAGTACTAGCTTTAGGACTACGAGTTAAATTAGACAAGGCTTTGGTTATAATTATGGCAACGGCTGTGCTGCATAACATATTGCGTCAACGAGAAGAAACAGTTCCACCTGATGATCCAGATTTGGTCCTTCCAGGACCTTGGGAGGCGCTCTTACAAAATGGAAAAATAAGGTGTGAACAATCAAGTACTCCTCAGCGAAATGGAACCAGAGAACTCCTAATAAACAATCACTAGGAATCTTATATAGTTTATTGTGAGAAAAAAGTTAAATAATGAAACCATGTTTTTTATTGTCATAGTTTTATATTATTTTTTGTTTTCTCCGCCTTAATTGTGATAATAATAAATTAGTTTTAATTTTCTCCTAATCGATTAAGTGCATGGAAGATTTCACGGAGGATATCGTGACCGTTCAATATTATATTTAGGTAAATGAAACTAAGTAACGTAGATATGCACTAACATAATATAAAAAAGAAACTTAAAATGGGTTAATAAATGACCGTTCGTTTGCCGTGTAGTAGCGGCGAAAATGAATCCATCACTCCACCTCCTGGAGGTGTAGTAAGAGACAACTTTCGATGTATGGCGCTATAAAAAAATCGGTTACGTCAGAGCCAGACTACCAAAAAATACCCAGACTGGCTAGTTGTACCCACACTGGCCAGCATAGTCAAAGATGCGAGATGTAGTGTATTACAATCGTCAATTTGTCTGCAAACCGTGAAAATTATAATAAATCAATCCTGAAGTGGGAGAGGTTCATGTATTGCAGTAGACTTTTACGGGCTAATGATGAAGGATAAAAGAAGAATTGATAATTTTTGCGTCATAAAGTAATGCGATAAAACTCTGAGCGCCTCAAAACTTTTAAGTCTCTGACGCAGTCCACACTTCGGATCCACTCTTGAAAGTCGCTTTGTTAATTTTCATTGCAAATTTGTAGGTGTTATGATTAAAACTACTTTTACGGATTTTATCGCGTTTATTTTTACTTTTTATTTACTTTTATTTTTAATTCCCGACGTTTCGGGCGCTTTCCAGCACCCATGGTCACGGGGGACTGAGATGACTGACGTCTAGGATATGATCACAAACTGCAGTTTGTGATCATATCCTAGACGGACCCAACCATTACATCAGATTTGATAGACCACAAATCCTCGCGAAAGAACACCGATTCCTACCAAGGATGATACGTGAGGCTATTGAAATTAAAAAACATCCTAATTTCAATAGAGAAGGAGGCTGGGTACTACCACCTGCTTGGGATCCTATAATCAATAAAATTAAAACTAAACCCAAGCATACCACTGCAAGACCTCAGGACATAGTCAGTTCATTTTGCATGTAAATATAAGAAATCATTATTGTAGGTGTTACGTTATAAGCGAATTAGTGGGATAAAACACCTCCTCATCTACATCATCACCGATGTCTAGCACATTCATTTAAGGGAAAGCTAATTTGAGCAGTTTACCATCGTAAATATTTGGAGTCAAGCGAAGAAGCAGCGAAACAAACTAAATTTCCATTACAGCCTATAAAAGTCTACTGCTAAACAGAGGCCTTCTCCAGGGCCTCTCCATTCCTCACAGGGGAAGTTTCTTATAAAATGAACTGGACGATTTATAAAAAATTCTGCAACCGTAGTGAAAAATTGATTATTAGTAATTCGATGAATCCTGCCCATCGCAAAAAACAAATCCTCTCAAAAATATGAAGACATAGGTCTCTTCTATAGATAGCGTCGTAGGGGGATATTTGCCATTGTTGCCACGCTTGGCAAGCGAGTTCGCAGTCGCAGTTTTTAATTTTAGTTGTTATTAGGAAGTTGCTGCTGCCCATCTCCTGATTTGTTTCCCTCTGTCGCCTCTTATGACACCCACGGGAAGCTATGGTATAGTGGATATTCTTACACCGCCGCTACGCGGGTAAAAAAATTGTAGCTATACATAACAATGTTTTTACGATGAATAAATTTAAAAAAAATACGTGTGGCACTCGGTGACTGCCGCGGTAAAGCTATTGCATAGCATTTTTTATCAACTTATGCAATTATAATTATTTATTTATTTTATTTACGCAGTTAAGTCTTTGATATTAAATCAAGTTACACTTTTTGAGAGTGGTGACCGATAAGAAAAGAATTTTTTTTCTCTTATTGAATAAATGAGAAGTTAATATTGTTTAAAATATTTTTAATATCTTACAATACATGTAGGTTATTCAGGAATTTTTATCATTCAGTTAGCAGCTAGTGTACACGCATACGTCTAGTCGCACGCACACAAACACCGTGCCGAACTCTGCCGAGTGCCGAAGTCTGCCGAACTAAAACGACGTTAGACGATGCACGGCTTTCAACGCCACACCTCCGTGCCCGTCGGAGTGGGGAGCGTGAGGTTTTTTTTCGTTACGGAATTTCTGGATTCGCTCAAGGCCCGCGATAGAAGCTGTGCAATAGCTTAAAAAAAACGTAATTAACTTTACATTACTGTATAACTTATTCCCCAAATCAGCAGTAGTTATGAACATAATCTAACAACTAACATAACTAACTTTGTGAGAAAACCAAAGAGCAGAAAATAATCACTACGTTTTAGGGATGACAATAACATTCCTTTTATGTAACTTGTGTGAAGCTAAATTTGCGTACCCAAAACCGATAAAAGTTCTCGAACTTGGAAACATATTTTCGAATTTTATATTTCTAACTTAACCATCTCCGCTGCAATCGCGCGCAGCAGGAACGCGCTCCATAGGCGCGGTTGGTGTGGACGTGCCTCGCGAGATCCAAGCTGCAAACTTCGAGCATGCAGTCGTTGCCGCGAGCGATCCATTCGTTGTCGGTTTTTCGGTTATGCTCAAATGGGCCTCCGTCACTTGTGCGTGGTGCTGACGTTTGTGAGTCAATCACGCGATATGAAAATCCTTTTATGATGAGTATAAATGCTTAATGGGATCCTAATAACACCAATTACACAAATAAAGGTGTGAGAAACGATGCTTGGCGATATATTAGTCTTGAAATGGATTACGCAGTTGAGGCATTAAAGAAAAAAATACGTGTGGCACTCGGTGACTGCCGCGGTAAAGCTATTGCATAGCATTTTTTATCAACTTATGCAATTATAATTATTTATTTATTTTATTTATGCAGTTAAGTCTTTGATATTAAATCAAGTTACACTTTTTGAGCGTGGTGACCGATAAGAAAAGAATTTTTTTCTCTTATTGAATAAATGAGAAGTTAATATTATTTAAAATATTTTTAATATATTACAATACATGTAGGTTATTCAGGAATTTTTATCATTGATTTAGCAGCTAGTGTACACGCATACGTCTAGTCGCACGCACACAAACACCATGCCGAACTCTGCCGAGTGCCGAACTCTGCCGAGTGCCGAAGTCTGCCGAGTGCCGAAGTCTGCCGAGTGCCGAAGTCTGCCGAACTAAAACGACGTTAGACGATGCACGGCTTTCAACGCCACACCTCCGTGCCCGTCGGAGTGGGGAGTGTGAGGTTTTTTTTCGTTACGGAATTTCTGGATTCGCTCAAGGCCCGCAATAGAAGCTATGCAATAGCTTAAAAAAAACGTAATAAACTTTACATTACTGTATAACTTATTCCGCCAAATCAGCAGTAGTTATGAACATAATCTAACAACTAACATAACTAACTTTGTGAGAAAACCAAAGAGCAGAAAATAATCACTACGTTTTAGGGATGACAATAACATTCCTTTTATGTAACTTGTGTGAAGCTAAATTTGCGTACCCAAAACCGACAAAAGTTCTCGAACTTGGAAACATATTTTCGAATTTTATATTTTTAACTTAACCATCTCCGCTGCAATCGCGCGCAGCAGGAACGCGCTCCATAGGCGCGGTTGGTGTGGACGTGCCTCGCGCAATCCAAGTTGCAAACTTCGAGCATGCAGTCGTTGCCGCGAACGATCCATTCGTTGTCGGTTTTTCGGTTATGCTCAAATGGGCCTCCGTCACTTGTGCGTGGTGCTGACGTTTGTGAGTCAATCACGCGATATGAAAATCCTTTTATAATGAGTATAAATGCTTAATGGGATCCTAATAACACCAATTACACAAATAAAGGTGTGAGAAACGATGCTTGGCGACATATTAGTCTTGAAATGGATTACCCAGTTGAGGCATTAAAGAAAAAAATACATCTTTGTCGGGAAACTAACGGTTTTCTTGATTTTTGTCGTATATATTCTAAAAGAATATAGGTAGTTGCTGCTACGGCAATTTACCGTCGTTGCTGCACGTGACTCCATAGCGAGAGTTCAACTAACTGCTATATGTATGAATTGTAGCGTGTTGGAACAGCCCGACAGAATCGCATTCAGATCAGAAAGGTGTGATCCATGATCAATGCTTCACGATCCTAGATCGCGGCTATTGTTTTAATACGATCCACTGGCGGAGAATCTTAACATCGTAATTCAGAAAATGATTCATTTGTACAACGCCATCTATTACGTTTTATGTAAGAAAACATATTTTTTTTTAGTTTAAGGAAAACACATTCTTTTTTTGTTTAGTCTGTTTTAAGTATAAATATATTATTATAGTGTATATATATATATATTATAACGGGTGGGCCATAAGGGTGTTGGCGGTTTCAATATTCAATTAAAAAAAGAACTACAAAACATAACAAAAATATATTTGTATTTTTAAAAAGTAGAAACATCGTCATGTTGTCCAAATGACTTCCCTCGGCTGCTTGGCACTCTTGGAACCTTATTTGCAAATTTTGGAAAACTCGTCGAAAAACTGTTCTCGGTATTTTGTTACTTTCCTGAATAATATTCCTCTTCAGCTGCTCTAAATTGGTCGGATTATTCTCGTAGACCACCGATTTGAGGTAGCCCCATAGAAAATAATCGCATGGAGAGAGATCGGGGCTACGTGGTGGCCATTCAATATCCCCCCCTTTTCGAAATGAGTTTTCCGGGAAAAACATTTTTCAGCAGCTCTATGGATACTCTAGCCGTATGGCATGTGGCTCCATCCTGTTGAAACCACATCCTCGAGGTATTGCCTTGAAGTTCTTGCAAAGCTGGCACCAAAAAGTCTGTTATCATATTGCAATAATTGTTAGCCCTAACCGTCATCGATTGCCCTCTTTCATTCTCAAAAAAGTGTGGCCCAATAATACCGGTTGACGTTATCCCAGCCAACACGACAAGCTTAGGGCTGTGAAGTGGACGTTCATGCAAGCATCGGGGATTGGTCTCGGACCAGAACCGACAATTTTGCTTATTCACATGGCCATTAAGGTGAAAATTGACCTCATCACTAAACATCACGTTGTTAAAATTTTTGAACCGCTCGAGCATAAAATTGACAAAATTAAGTCGGTTATTGGCATCATTTGGTTTTAATTCTTGGACTATCTGAATCTTATAAGCCTTCAAATGCAAATCAGGCTTCAAAATTCGTCGCAAAGTCGTTCCTTTGATGTCCAAAGACTGACTGCTCTTACGTGTTGACTGTTGCGGATTGCGCTGTACTGAAACACGAACACGCTCCACAATGTCGGCTGATGTTGCAGAAACTGGGCGACCACGAGCCGTAATTGGTACTGTCGAGCTGTTTCGAACATTCTGATCCATTTTCGTATCACATTGGCGCTTGGAACTTCACTTAAATCGCGTAAACCGTGTTCATGTCGATACAAACGTCGTGCAGTAATCACTGATTTATTGTTTTCGTAATACGCTCGGACACAAAATGCACACTGTACTCCCGTGTACGGCTCCATGGCCACTAAATTTCCAGGAAGCGGCGCAGCTAACAACATATCCCCCCGAACCCCGCGCCACGCGTTTCCGAGAAATTGCAGAATTAAATCGCTAACACTTATATGGCACACAAATAATGTTATTACTGTTTCTGAGATAAATATCATATATTTTGATACAATTAACCGATTTTAATAAAACAAAGATTAAATGTAACGCGCAGACACGCTTTATGATTTATTTTCTTAACGATTTTATTGAAAAAATAATGTATACTTGATACGTAATGAGTTCGTAAAAACAGACAGACATTTTAAGCGAACCTTCTTATTCAAAATTTTATAAATAAATTTATTTGTCAACACGCAGTAGGGCAGCGAGTAAATAAAAATCAGAATCAAATATATACATCTACAGCAGTGATTACCAAAGTGGTCTATATCGACCACTAGGGCTCTATGACAACCTGCAAGGGGTCTACGTCAGCGAAAAAAAATTTGGGGGTCCATGAAATGAAAATGAGGGTCCACGACAGTGGATCTCAACACAAACACTGATAGTACCTATTTACTTACATCATACTATCTTATAATATCAAAACATATACATTATTTATAAAAGTACCTATGAAGTAAAAAAATTATTATATATGTTTATAAAATTGTGTAAGTTGTATGATGTTGGTATTCGCTTTGTGGTCGCAATACATTTTGAACTTGTAAAAACCTGAGAGTCGCAGGCTCAAAGCTTCGCTACCTTGCACTGACTTGTTCCATTCGTCACTCTATAAATACGAATGTGGGACAAATACGTTTATTCATTTTCTGAATCTTGAAAAGGAAAGTGCTAAGAAAATATTTTAAAAAATATAAACAGATAGTATGTCACACAAATTATAGTGAGTCAGTGTTATTTTGTTTGAGAGTGCTGGAGAAAAGTAAGTACATTATTTTTTATTAAATTTTAGTTTCGTACTCGTAGTTAGCAAGATGTAGATGAAGAGGTAGATAAATTACGCCAAACATGACTTTAGTTATTAGTAGTTTAATATTCAATCATGCAAAACTACACGAGTACTCCTCAATAGTTTCTTTTTGAAAATTTTAGCAACCGGTATTATAATTACAGTGCAATCTCGGTAATTCGAGCTAATTGTTGCAAGAAGATGTTCGAATTATGGAATGTTTTCGGAAAAATCAAAAAATATTTTTAATATACAGCTGCTGGATTTTCTGTCTTATTTAAATAATTTAATTTTGCCACAGATGACTGATGCCATATCCGAATCTAAAAAGAAAGGTAGACAGTACAGTGTCGATTATTTGAAATTTGGCTTCATTCCATTATTGCCGGACAAACAATTGCCTATATGCCTTTTATGCAACAAAGTTTTGGGCAATGACGCTATGAAACCATCTAAACTGCAAGATCATCTGAGAAGATGCCACCCTAATAAAATAGAGAGAGATTTGAAATACTTTCAAACACTCAAAGATAAACTTCAGAAGAGACCTACACTGGACAGAATGTTCGCATCGACGTCACAAAGAAATGATGATGGTTTGCGGGCGTCTTACAATATCTCTTTACTTATAGCAATATCCGGAAAACCGCATACTATCGGAGAGAAGTTAATTTTGCCAGCCGTTGAAGAGGTTGTAAAAACTGTTTTACACACACCTGCATCTGATATCATCAAAAGAATTCCCTTAAGCAACAATACTGTTGAAAGACGTATTGATGAAATGAGTTCTGATATGGAAAGCTTCTTATGTAATTATTTGCATACGAACCATTTCTCTATACAACTGGACGAGTCAACTTTACCTGATAATGCAGCATTATTATTGGCATATGTTCGTTTTATTATGAATTAAGAAATCTACGAAG
The DNA here is from genome assembly GCA_907164705.1 of Parnassius apollo. Taxonomy (NCBI): domain Eukaryota; kingdom Metazoa; phylum Arthropoda; class Insecta; order Lepidoptera; family Papilionidae; genus Parnassius; species Parnassius apollo. The sequence continues at coordinate 379,214 of CAJQZP010001435.1, forward strand.
AACTGCTCTTCGCAAGAACTTTGATAACCGACACTAAAGGTGAATCAATATTTCATGTTTTGAAGGATTACTTCATTGAAAAAGCAATTCCTTTATCAAATATAATATCAGTAGCTACAGATGGAGCACCTGCCATAGTTGGACGTTATCGTGGATTTATAAGCTATTTAAAACAAAATGTGTCAGGGGTGTTAGCAATACATTGCGTCATCCATCGACAACATTTAGTTGCTAAAAATTTGCGTATTAGTGAGTATTGCATGAATCACTTCATTTAGTCATTGATGCAGTAAACCGAATCCGAAGCAACGCGTTGAATACGCGGTTATTTGCGCAGTTGTGTGAAGAAAATGACGAACACTTTCATCAATTACTCCTTCACACTGAAGTACGCTGGCTGTCGAAAGGCTTATGTTTGACAAGATTTTTTGCACTTTTTGAGACTATTTTAGAATTTCTGGATACTAAAGATAAAATTTTAAAAGAAAATTTAATGAAGAGGAAAACAGACATCGCCTATTTAACAGATTTGTTTACAAAATTTATTATGGTTAATTTGCAATTACAAGGCGACAGTTAAAATTTTATTGAAACAAAGTCTATCTTATCAACGTTTCTTGCCAGAGTTAAACTAATGAAGCAAAATATTGGACCGGGCGTATTTTCTCAGTTCCCCAATCTGTCACAGACAAGCTGCCAGGAAGACGACGTTTCAACTTACATTCAATATTTAAATGCCCTCTGAATAGAGGGCATTTAAATGTTGAACGTGCCCTCTATTCAGATTTTGAATCTAGGATAGGTTTGAGGATATTTTGACTATGGTAATATCACCGTGGATAATTAATCCATATGGTGACATAGAAGAAACTAATGTCATAACACAAGAGGAACTGACTGAACTAAGTACAAACGAAGAACTTAAGGTTCAGTTTAAAAACGGATATCAGCAATTCTGGCTGCAAAACAACATACGCGTTACTTATCCCGTATTATGGAATATAGCGAGGAAATTTTTAATTTCCTTTCCATCGTCATACCTAGTGGAAAGGGGGTTCAGCGCTGTTACCAATCTCCTAACGAAAAAGAGAAACAGACTTGACATCATTAGCCGAGGAGATTTAAGATTAACTCTTACAAAATTGAGGCCAAATGTTGATAATTTATTATTAAAGCATCAGGTTCATCCTTCTCACTAAAAATATTGACTTATTGCTTATGTTAGTTTGTTTATAGTTTATTTTATGTTTATTTAATGCTACGTATACTTTACATAACAGATACAAAATTTTATTTTGAGTAGTTTTAATTTAAATTCAATTAATAAGTGTATAAATTAACATGTGTTTTTACATTGAATAAAACTATTATTTACGGATTTTATCGCGTTTAATTACTTTAATTTATTTTTATTATTATCCCGACGTTTCGGGTGCTTTACAATTGTGTCTCTCTTACATAGGTCAAACAAAGAGATCTATAAAAACCCGCGTGAAGGAACATATAGCTGATGTGAAGCACCGACGCTCCGGGAAGTCTGCAGTCTGCGAACATGTTCAAGATCGTCCCCACCATTACATTAGATTTGATAAACCACAAATTCTCGCAAAAGAACACCGATTCCTACCAAGGATGATACGCGAGGCTATTGAAATTAAAAAACATCCAAATTTCAATAGAGAAGATGGTTGGGTGCCACCATCTGCTTGGGATCCTATAATTAACAAAATTAAACCAAAATCCAAGCATACCACTGCAAGACTTCATGATACTATAAGCTCGTTTTGCGTAAATCGGACCAAAAATTAATATTAAAAAAACTGAAGGTAGCCGGACTAACTATGACATTGGGACGTCAAACATCTCAGTCCCCCCGGTGACCATGGGTGCTGTAAAGCACCCGAGACGTCGGGATAATAATAAAAATAAATTAAAGTAATTAAACGCGATAAAATCCGTAAATAATAGTTTTATTCAATGTGTAGTGTTCGCGTAAATTTAAGAAATCATTATGTGTTTTTACTTTAAGTTTTTAACACTAAACTTCACTACAGTTAGAAATTTACAGGAAATCAATATCAGGTAAGCAGGAGGTCTACCCAACACGGAAAACATGGCAAGGGGTCTACGACACAAAAAAGTTTGGGGAACTCTGATCTACAGGAAAGAAAAACATAACCTGCCTTTATGTATTACATTTTCACAATAAACACCACCATCTATCGATGACATTGGTTAACTATTGTACTTTAGATACTAAGGATAATTATATATGGTTGCGCGGAAAACCATTCGCGTTTTTTATTTATGACGGTAGGAACTTGCTGAATCATTATTCCTTTCCAAAACGATATCATTCGTACCCTCCTATCGACACATCGGGGTGATGGGGTGGGAGGGGAAAGAAGACGATTCTAGAACATCGCGTAATCACCGGAGCCGACGATATATAAGACACGCGCGACCGACGCGCTCTCTCTCTTCCCGCGCGCTCGTTTGGAAACACATCACTAGTAGAAACCGCTTTGGCCTGGAAGTAGTCGAGCTCCAGGAACCCGCCTCACCTCGTGTGAGATATCGTCGCGCACTGCCTCTCTCCGGAGTGTTCCAGAAGTCGCCGCTATAGTGCTCTAAAGGATAGAAGAACCCCGGTGAGTCAATATTCCTTAATTTACTGCCTGATTAATATTTAATAATTGTTTTAACCGTTCCAATTCTGTGTTCTCCTCATCAGGCAGGATTCCTTTCATCGATTTGGCAAGTAATAGTTTTAGTTTAGGGAAGAGCGAGTGCATTGTACCGCATGCTATAGTAGTCGCTTTTACGTAAGCGTAGAAGCAATCGCAAATACAGTCCACTTTAGTTAATATCTCGCGTAATAGGTTTGAGGTTTGACCGGGGAACTAGATTTTCGGCAGCCTTAAACACGTGGCTCCACCATTTTATGGTCACTTCGGCAGGATCTGGATTGGTGTTTAGTGGTTATCCAACCATTTTCTGGTAGAATTATTAAATTAATTGTTTAGATAACGCACTCTAATTTATGGAATAGACTTAAATAGTGTTCGTTTAAATTAAAATTTTGATTTGGTACTCGCAAACAGAATTATTCATTTAATAGCGCTCGTATTTGGTTAAATTTAAAGCTTATTAAATAATTGAAACGGTGTGATAGCAACCGTTTGATACGCTTACCCCACAATTTTGATAAAATTATTAGGTTTAGCAAACGACGCGTAGACTCGACCGCAACGGGTGTTCGATCTAATTACGTAATACGGCACGCCGAGTGTTCATCCTACGTCGTTTATGCGTGTGAGATTAATTGTGATTAATATAACTTTTTTATAATAATTTAAAATGGCAGTTAGTGGAAATGAAATCAAAATTAAAACGCTTTATGCCAAGAGGGACATACTCTTTTCGCGTGTGCAGAATATAAGTGATTATATAAAGAACATTAATATAGAGGCAGTGCGGGAAGCCTTTTTGAATGAAATCGAAACGATGGATACTTTGCGGATAGATTACGAAAGAATATTAGACCAAATTAATCATTTGGAATTACAAATCGACCCGAAATACATAGTGAACTACCAACCGCTGTTGGCATTCGAAGATATATTGTGTCGCGTAAAAAGAACTGCAAAACTCCTACAATCTCAAAGCGAAGCAAAGCCGGAAATACAGGTACGCCCTCGTGACTCAATTAGGTTACCGCCAATAGATATTCCGGTATTCAATGGTGATATTAAGACGTGGCCCTTCTTCTTCAGTAGTTTTCAAAACAATATACACAACAACCCATCGTTATCGGACGCTGAAAAATTATATTACTTAATTAGTAAACTTAGTGGCAGAGCACAGTCGATCTGCTCGGGTTTTACACCTACAGCAAACAATTACTTATTAATATTTGAAACGCTTAAAACTAAATATGAAGATAGGAGAATGTTAGCTTCCGAATATTTGAACCAGATATTCGATCTTAAACCTATATCATCCGCGAACATCAACGGCTTAGAGCAGTTTCTAGATAAATTTGTGGCATCGGTGGCTGCACTTAAGAATTTGAAGTTTGATGACCTTATGGACGTGGTGTTTCTCCATATAGCATTAAAGAAATTAGACTCCGACACCGTGCGTGCGTTTGAAATGGAGCATCGTAGCTCGGAGATGCCTTCCTTTCATTCATTAGCATCGTTCGTGCGAGATCAAATAAAGGTGATGCAGCGCTCTCCGAACGTTAAACAGGAGATTAAAAGGTGCGTCGACCGTAGACAGACTCAACCATCTAAAATAGCAGGGTCGTTAACTTACGTAACCGCTAGACATCACTCCAGCATACTTGTATAGTATGTAAAGATAAACACGGTAATTTATATAATTGTGCGACTTTTCGTAAATATTCACCAAGCGAACGTTATAAGTTAGTAAAGACAAACAACCTATGTTTGAACTGCTTAAGCGATAAGCATTTAGTTGCAAAATGCAATTCGAGTTCCGTATGTAGCAAGTGCGCCAGGAAACATCACACGCTATTACATTTTGAAAATAGCAACATAGCGGCGTCAAGTAAGGCGGATAAGGAATTCACCCCTACTAAGGTCAACGATTCTAGCGGTCGACCTGGTGATGTCGCTCTGTGCTCATTGGCAAATATGGGAGCACAACCTCCTTCAACCGTGTTACTGGGTACGGCGCGTATTTTGGTTAGGGATTCGCGTGGAAACGAACAAAGCGTCCGTGCACTGCTGGACAGCGGAGCCCAAAATAGCTTTATAACACGACAATGTTGTCAGCGCTTAGGTTTAGTAATAAATAGGTCACTTTCATGTCCTGTAGTTAAAGGCATCGGAGGTACTAGTAAAGCGACACAGGGATATATAAATTTAAAATTTTATTCTCGGATAGATCGTAATGGTAACTTTGATATAAATGCACTGGTAGTAGATAGGGTCACTGAACGGTTGCCAACCGTTTCGGTTGACACCTCGGCAATGATTGAATTTAAAAATTTGACTCTAGCAGACGACACTTACGCCGTTCCTGGAAACATAGACATGCTCATTGGGGCATCGCTTTTCCCTTATCTTTTGTTAAACAATAAGGTCAGGGGCAACTCCTCGCATACCGCGCCTTACGCACTGGAAACCGTATTGGGCTATGTGATCCTTGGCTCCGCCCCCATCCTAGATAGTATTTCGGCAACCTCTTATTGTGGTATGGCTGTCGAACCGCTCGAGTCGTTAGTCCGCAAATTTTGGGAGATGGAGGAGGTGAACGTCCCACCCATAGCTAGTTCAGATGACAGGTTATGCGAGGAAATTTACGTCCGCACGACCGTTCGTGATCGCGACGGTAGATATAGTGTAGCGCTACCCTTTAAAGGAGATGTTTTATCTCTCGGCGATTCGCGTCAAATGGCAGAAAAGCGTTTCTACAGCTTGGAGCGTAGGATGCTCGCTTCGCCCCAGTTAAAGGAAGCTTACGACGGCGTCATTAACGAATATATAAGAGAAGGTTACATATCGCTTGTGGCTTCGAAATTAGATAACTACGAAGACACACCGTCGTATTTTATACCACACCACGGAGTCATTAGAGAGGACAAACTTACATCTAAATTACGTGTAGTGCTCGACGCTAGTGCTAAAACTAGCACTCACCTGTCGCTTAACGATATCCTCTATAGTGGGCAAAATTTACAGGGCAGTTTATTTAATATAATAGTCAATTTTCGTTTGTTTAGTATAGCACTATCCGCCGATATTCGCCAAATGTTTCTTTGCATAGGGGTCCGTGAATGCGACCGTAGATTCCAACGCATTTTATATCGTTTCAACCCAAAGGAACCTCTAATGGTGTTTGAATTTAACCGCGTTTGTTTTGGTTTAAAGTCGAGCCCATTTCATGCGTTACGCACGGTGAGACAGCTCGCTCACGATGAAGGTCCCTCTTATCCTAAAGCTAAGAGGGCAATTGAGAGCGGATTATATATGGATGATTTTGTGTATTCGGTCGATAGCGTGGAGGAGGCCACCCTAACCACCGCCGAGGTTATAAGGCTCATGAAATCGGGTCAATTCGATCTTGTGAAGTGGACTAGTAATTCGCGTACGGTTTTAGATACAATCCCACTATCACACCGTCTTTCGGCGATAAAGGAATTCGACGATTCCGATACACACAAGGTGCTCGGTCTGTGTTGGTCACCAGAGTCCGACGTGTTTAGCCTTAAGGTGAATCCGCCCGTAGAGAAATGCACAAAGCGCACAATACTGTCATGCGTTGCTAGATTATGGGACGTCATGGGTTTCGTAGCTCCGGTGGTATTGTACGCTAAGCTTTTGATTAAACAACTTTGGTTATTTGAATGCGATTGGGATGACTCGCCGCCTGACAGCATTGTTCGATTGTGGCAGCGCTTTAGAGAGGAACTTCCTTTACTAAGAGAAATTAAAATACCGCGTCATATAAATGTCGATAGAAATAGCAGCATAACGGTCGTTGGATTTGCAGACGCCAGCGGGAGGGCTTACGGGGGGCGTTGTATATTTCCATGTCCAGAATAATGGTAGAAATTCGATTAGCCTCATTAGTTCTAAGTCGAGAGTCTCCCCCCGTAAGGTTGTCTCTCTGGCGCGCTTAGAGCTTTGCGCAATATTAGTACTCACCAAGCTTATTACCACAGTTATCGGCGCATGTAGGGATAGAGTTCACATAGAAAGGATATTTGCCTTTTCCGACTCCACCGTCGCCTTATGTTGGGTTCATTCTTCACCCCACCGTTGGGATACGTTTGTCGCGAACCGAGTGGCCAAGATCCAAGACGAGTTAGAAACGCGGAACTTTTATCACGTGTCCGGTAAGGAAAACCCTGCTGATTGTCTATCCCGGGGACTCACCCCAATGCAAATAATGGACCACCCGCTTTGGTTCCATGGACCTTCTTGGGTTCACTTGGATCCCTCACAATGGCCAATAACCGATTTCGAACCTTCGTCAGTGTCACAACCGCCGGAAGAGAAGAGACACGCTCTAGTGGCGAACGTTTCGAGCGAGGTTTCTCCAATCATTGCTCTGGCGAACCGCTTGTCCTCTTGGTCGAAATTATTGCGTAGCGTAATTTACGTTTGTCGATTCGCGAAGCTTTTACCGCGACGTTCGTATATCTTAGCATCCGATTACAACTATGTCGAGTCGCTAGTATTACGTGAACTTCAACGTGCGCACTTCTCCGAAGAAATTACAAGATTACAATCGAATAGAGCTTGTAGTCGCGCCTTTCAACGCCTTAAGCCATTTTTACAGGATGGGATTGTAAGGGTAGGTGGACGCTTGTCCAACTCGCAATTGAGTTTCGACCAACGGCACCCTATAGTTTTACCGCGTAAAGACCATATCATGAACTTATTAGTCGATTATCATCATAAATTGAACTCGCACGCTGGCCCCGATTTATTGATGTCGATCTTGCGTCAGAATTATTGGATTCTTTCTGCACGTAGTTTAATACGCAATCGGGTGCACAGATGTATAGGTTGCTTTCGGGCACGCCCCTAGCCGTCATTTCCGGAAATGGCGGAACTTAGATCTTGCAGAGTGATACAATCAGTAAAGCCCTTCACGCACACCGGGTCTGATTTTGCTGGTCCGTTTAAGGTCACGCTCACTCGCGGGCGTGGTATAAGATCCACAAAGGCTTACGTCTGCATTTTCGTATGTCTAACTACTCGAGCAGTGCATATAGAACTCGTGGGTGATCTAAGCACAGCAGGCTTTATGGGTGCATTTAAAAGATTTCTATCCCGCAGAGGCCCTGTAAGTAAATTATATTCGGATAACGGTACGAACTACGTCGGTGCAAAACGTATTCTATCGGAACTACATGAGCTCTTAGCTAGCAAGTATTATAATTCGGAGTTCGCTCACATTCTAGCCGAGAACCGCATTGAGTGGTCTCTGAACGTCCCAGCCGCGAGTCATTTTGGGGGCAATTGGGAGACTAATATTAAAAGTCTAAAGAGCCACTTATACCGAGTAATAGGAGATCAAATTTTGTCCTTCGAAGAGCTAAGTACGGTGCTCGCTCAAATTGAATGCGTAATGAATAGACGCCCACTTTGTCGGACGTTATCTAGTGACCCCTCGGAACCGCTGGCTCTAACTCCAGCACATTTTTTGAATTTAACGCCTCTAAGGTATCTGCCCGCCGCGGATATGGATGAGAACAGACTTAGCATTTCCGCACGCCACAAATTATTAGATCGGTTAGTGCAATCGTTTTGGAAACGATGGAGGATGGAATACTTGCATACTTTGCAGTCTCGGCAAAAATGGAACACAGCGACAGAGCCTTTAGCTGTAGGAACTGTAGTTGTGCTCACTAAGGAGAATACGCCGCCTCTCCACTGGCCGTTAGGAATCGTCGAGGAGGTCTTTCCCGGCTCCGACGGAGTAATTAGGATAGCTCGCGTTAAGACCACGGTTGGGTCTTACCTACGTCCTGTTGTCCGTTTGTGCCCCTTGCCTCTTCCATAATTTAAATTAGCTTTCTAGATTAAAATTGTAGTTGAATTTAGGTAATCTTAGCGTTAGTTAGTTATTTGTTAGTTGATCTTAGCTCTAGTTGTTTAGTTATTTTTTTGAAGGAAATCCTTCAAGGGCGGGGGAGATGGTTGCGCGGAAAACCATTCGCGTTTTTTATTTATGACGGTAGGAACTTGCTGAATCATTATTCCTTTCCAAAACGATATCATTCGTACCCTCCTATCGACACATCGGGGTGATGGGGTGGGAGGGGAAAGAAGACGATTCTAGAACATCGCGTAATCACCGGAGCCGAGGATATATAAGACACGCGCGACCGACGCGCTCTCTCTCTTCCCGCGCGCTCGTTTGGAAACACATCACTAGTAGAAACCGCTTTGGCCTGGAAGCAGTCGAGCTCCAGGAACCCGCCTCACCTCGTGTGAGATATCGTCGCGCACTGCCTCTCTCCGGAGTGTTCCAGAAGTCGCCGCTATAGTGCTCTAAAGGATAGAAGAACCCCGGTGAGTCAATATTCCTTAATTTACTGCCTGATTAATATTTAATAATTGTTTTAACCGTTCCAATTCTGTGTTCTCCTCATCAGGCAGGATTCCTTTCATCGATTTGGCAAGTAATAGTTTTAGTTTAGGGAAGAGCGAGTGCATTGTACCGCATGCTATAGTAGTCGCTTTTACGTAAGCGTAGAAGCAATCGCAAATACAGTCCACTTTAGTTAATATCTCGCGTAATAGGTTTGAGGTTTGACCGGGGAACTAGATTTTCGGCAGCCTTAAACACGTGGCTCCACCAATATATTTTTTATGTTTATTACGTTATTCTTTCTTATTTTCGTTTACTGAGTTTCGGATATAATTATATCGCTATGGAAAATTATTTTTCATCATTTAATTATGATATAAGATTAAAATGCACTTGATGACACAACACCGCAATTAAACAAAGTCGTACTTATAATTCGTAGAGAGAGAGAATAATACTTCAAAATATTAATCATAACTTTTGATAGAATGAACCGATTTTAATAAAACAAAGGCTAAAGTTAACACAAAGATACGGTTATTTTGATATGAATTAGTACTTTATACATCACATATTACGTTAACAAAGAAACAGACAAGACAATTCTAAAAATGGAAGAAATGTTAAAAATTGAAGAAATGTACTCGTATTTACTTATGTACTTGTTTTTAGTCAAATACTTGTTAAAAATAATTGCGATAAGTTTTTTTTTATCTATACCACAATTGATTTAAGCTGATAATTGCACCGATATAATTTTAGGGGGAGAGTATTTTTGTTTGATATATTTTAGATTCTTGGTTAAGAAATTATTGTGACAAGTTTTAAATACAAAAATTGAGTAAAGTATCTAATCAAAGATTTTTAACAACCCTGTCACACATTTTCAAGTTTGAATGAAAAACTGGTAAATGGGAGGGCAACTTTGCCTCAAGCGTAAACTTAGCTATTTGCAAAACAATTAGAGGAGTAAATACTCTGAGTGTACCTATTATATTTTAGGGTACACTTACATACAACCTTGAATTCAAATGCTATTATTTTAATTATAAACCCTGATAACAAAGTTGTCACAAAGTTATTTTTAAATATTTTGTATATTTAGTGTTAGTATTTGTTTAAATCACTAATAAACACCAAATCTTTGAAGAATATAGTGTCACTTTAAACATTGATGCCCATTCTAAGAGTACCTTTTATGCGCGAAAATTGATTCCAAACTTTTAAGTCTTTCCAAAAATGGCTAAGTTACCAGGTTTCACGGTATGCAAAATTTCAGCTTAATCTTCTAGCAAGATTTGATCCTAACAAACACACACATTGCAAGTTAAATAAAAGCTTTCAAAATAAATTATGCCCTAATTAATGATATTTATTTCAGTTTATGACAACTACCTCCGTCCTCTACTGCTAGTCTTAGTAGGTAGTAGACAACTACCTACGTCCATGGGTGCTGTAAAGTGCTCATAGAATCTGTAAAATTAATTTTATTTAATGTGTAGTATTTGCATAAATTTAAGAAATAATTATGAAAATGATTTCCTAGATACAGTCAAACGCACAGTAATGTACCACACCGCCAGTCCTGTGAAAACTCAGTAGGTTATGGTTGTCAGCAGTCTGTTTATGTAGAACAAAAACTCTTTCAGTGGACCTTGTTTGTGGATATTCTTTCTCTTTTAATTTTCTCAAGTTTCATCAATTCTTTCAACTCCAAAATTAATTATTCGCACTATCGGTACACCGACGACAATTTACGTGCAATCTGATATTGATAACAACTATGGTATGCTGTGATTGGTCATTGTGCTTTGGCGTCACTGTTAATCCGAATCAATGAAGTGCAATTAATATGGAAAGTTCGAGAATGATGACTAAAATCGATTCCGCTACGTTAGGCGGCCTCCCACTAGATAAAGTCCCATAACCTGGTAAGAGACTCATCAAGACGATAAATGCAGACGGCTCATACCGTGCTTTGTGGCTTTGAGGGAGGGGACTTGTGGTGAGCTGTAATGATGATGATAACATCACTATAATGATTGCTTTATACCGTTCTTTGAGTTAAAATCTTTGCTTGTAAATGGAGTAGTAACTGTAGGTAGGTACATTGAGCTGGGGACCTCATTTCACCGAATTAATTCATAAAGTCTCTACTACTTTACAATCTCTTTATCATTAAAAAAATCTTATCTTATCTCTTAATAGCTGATAAAATAATGCTTATATATTTGTTATTCTTCGATACATTATATCTTAGCATCGACTTCAGATCTCGTATTGTATCCTCTCATGATGCCATGCGTGCGCAAACTTCCTTTACATTCGCAATAGGTCCCTAAAGTAAACTGGTCTGTCTCTTCATATGGATCTCTCCTGGCATTGCGCGCTATCTGTTGGTAATTTTCGTCACAATTGGTTCAGCCATAGAATACTATAATACACAATAGAATGGCTGTCTACCTTATTTTCTACGAGGGTCGACGTCGCCGGGAGCACACATATAAGCAATTGCGTCGTATTATCACTACTACACACCCGATTCGTGTTTTGACAGACTGAGTAAATTTAAAATTTTAGACTTTTGATTAATGTTCAAGATCATCATTAAAAATCGTTTAAATTTTAATACATATTTATTTGTAAATAGTGTGCAATTTGGCATTTTCTAAATAATTTGCATACGAAATTTGGAAATGATGGTAACGTCAAAACACATCTCGTGTTGACAGTTATACGTGTGAATTGACACATTAGTGACATTTTAGTGGCTACACGGGCTCCGCCTACTCCCCCGTTCTATTATGTATGTATTATAGTATTCTATTGGTTCAGCCATTCCGAAGTTTGCCTGGACAGACAGAAAAAAATGTTAAATGTTAGATATTCATATCTCAGTAGCACGCAAATAATGCAAATGTCCCCCTAATCTAGAAACAAGTAATTTAGATATAACTGACAAACGGTTTAATTTTAGTTATATGTATAAAATTTCTTGCAAATTAATATAATTGCAACATTACTAAGAATCTATAAACTAATGTCGCCGCTAAATCATTAAGAATAACCTTTATCATAGAACAGTTACGAGAATGTTCAGTTAATAACGCAGAATTAGAAACTTGTACTATTAACACTTACTTGTGTGTCGTGTCATTAAGATAAGAAAGACAAAAAGTTCATAAGTTTGTTCCTTCTTAGTTACTAACCTGCTTTCATTACAACTACTGTGCAAGTGTCGTGAGGGAGAAAGAGCCTACGTTATAAAAAAAGTGTTTCCATGTTACTATTGGAGTATTTTAAATAAATACATAGAAAAATCTAAATACCATTAAATAAAAACCTTAACATATTATGCAGTGTTGAATAATAAGGTATGCATCTGTGACACGACTCCTGTTAAACGTCTGAAAGTAAAAATATCTTAGAAGAAATAAATGTAGGTACTTCAAATCGAATTACAATCGTCTCAATGGGAACTAGACATCTAAGCAGGACATGATTATAGCGCACGAGTGTGAGTGCAAACTGTAACTGATTTTGCTCAACTCAGGATTCGAAACCGGAAAGACATGATCAGCATTCACGCTCGATCAACGAGGCAGTCAAGCAATGGTTGAGGAAATAAAATGTTAAATAAGTATGGTAAATCTTTACCGTACATACCTACCGTACGTACCTACATATAATTGCATAAATAAATCTAAATATAAACTTAATGCATATATATATATATATATATATATATTATTATGTAGATATGTAGAGAACCACAAAGTAACCCTTACTTACTTAGAATTAATCCATATTAGTCCTCAGGGGTGACAACGCATCTGTATTTTGATTCTTAATCGAGGATAGATATAGATGTCTATGAACCGCAATATCCACATACCACTAGGTGGACGAAAGTGGTGGACGATGATGGAGAACGGTGATGAAGAAACTTGAGTAAAATTGTTGTGTCTTCGACTAAAAATTAATTCGAGTCGATTACTCTGCGAGTAGATTTACTCAGGATTAATATTAAAGTACAGTTTGGCAATATTCATTATTAATGTAATTCCGCATTGTAATAACAAAACAGCCGCTGTAAAATGTTATGTGGACAGCTGCAAAAACATTTAAAGCATTCTGAACTTAAATCCACACGAACGTTTTTCTCTTCTCAAATTTTCGCAAACACATATCAAGCCCACTCCATTCGCTCTTGTCGTTTGATTCAGATGGTTGAGGACTATGCTTTATAGTGAATTACGGGGTAAACATGTTATGCTCATCTTTCGCTAGAGCTTTAACGATGATGTCGATGGTACTTTGAATTATTTTTCTAAATATATTTATGCAACTACTTACATCAATAAATTTTAACGTTAATTATGCGTTAAATTTAATTTATTTTTCCATTGTAGATGTGCTGGCTTAAAATGACCATGGATAAAATGAAGTCAAAATTTCTTTCTTCTGTTTTTCAAATAATTATTTTCATAATACTTACGATACTTCCTTCAATCCATACAAAAATTGTAAATACGACCACTGGACCTGTAAGAGGATCACTAAACCAATGGGAAAAAATATTATATTTCTCTTATTTAGGTATTCCATATGCTGAAAGTCCTATTGGTGCATTGCGCTTCATGGTAATTATATTAGTATTCAATCTTCAAATGTATTACGAAAAATCAAAACGTCAATCTTATATTATTGTGATTCTCAACAAAATTATCAAATACAGTTTAAAAATTGATACTGGTTGTATATAACTTACATGAAATATTACAAATGGATTTATAATGTTGCAGCATCATCATCATAGCCCTTAATAAATCCACTGCTGAACATATAGGTACGTTACACATGGAAAACTAGAAAACAGAGTTGTGAGTCTGCATTACTGTTTGCTATAAAAAGCCATAAATTCTGACATTCTTAGTCTGTACTCTAATTTATCAATAAGAATATAGAAAACACCAGATCTTTACTATATACTATAATTTAAAAGTAATTTTAACGGTTTTTTCAACTTCTCAAAACAATGCAAAATTATTCGATTTGGTAGACCTTCATTAGTATCGCGCGCCAGTTAGGTTTATTTAACTACTTTTTCGCTTTAAGATTTTAAGATGATACAAATATCACTTACCGAAACCTGATTTTTAGTGACATTTATTTATGGGTATGATTTCAGCCTCCAGTTCCGAAAAAGTCATGGGAGCAAATTCTTGACGCCACGCGTGAAGGACCTGTATGTGTACAAGGAGAAGGAAAGTATGAAAGAGAACAAATGAAAGAAGATTGCCTGTTTTTAAATATTTATGTACCTGCACACACGAAGCAAAAAGCTCTGCCAGTATTTATATTTATACATGGCGGTATATTTCATTCACTATCAGGAAACAGCGACCTTTTGTACGGACCACAAATGTTCCTACAACACGGACTAATTTTTATAACGATGAACTACAGGTTATTGATGAAATAATAGTATAATATACAAAATGTTTTAATACGAGTAAGTTTATATATTTACCTACATCATATACTAATGTTGATTTTTATTTCAGATTAGGAGCATTGGGATTTCTGTCACTTGATATCGAAGAAGCATCGGGTAACGCAGCATTAAAAGACGTAATACTAGCCCTGAAATGGATTAACAACAATATTGAACGGTTTGGAGGAGATCGAAATAAAGTAACAATCGGCGGACATAGTTCTGGGGCAACAATCGCTCACTACCTTTTATTAACTGAACAATCAAGTAATCTTTTTCAACGAGCTATACTCATTAGCGGTAACGCTGCTTGTCATAGATCAGTTGCCAGACATGCAAAAAATAATGCTCTTACTTTGGCTAAAGAATTAGGATTGTCCTCAAATGATCCACATGAACTTTTAATAAGACTTAAGGAAATGGATGTGTTTGACATTATAGATGGTGAAAAAAGTTTAACTAAATATGATAACGTGATTTTAAGACCTTTTACAATGTTTGTACCAAATATCGAAATAGAATCTCCGCATGCATTGATAACTACGGATCCCATTAAATTATTACAGTTAGGGTTACGACAAAATATATCTATTTTAGCTGGATTTAACGAAATAGAAGGTGCTTACGTAATTCCTAAAATTAAAAGAAATTCCGATGGATTGCAAAAATTAATGGAAAATATGGAGTATGCTATACCATCTAATATAGAGTATCCACTAGGGTCCAAAATATCTAAGGACTTAGCCAAATCTATAAGACAATATTACTGTATTAACGATTTATCCAACTTTACGCTAAATAACGTTGTCGACTTATCCTCTGATTCTCAATATATTTATAGCACCGATTCATGGATTAAAAGGTATAAAAGAATGAATAATAGCAATTTGGTATATTATTACATGTTCAACTTTGATGGTGATTTAAATTGGTCGAAAATAAATTACAACATAAATTTTCCGGGCACTGCCCATGCAGATGAATTAGGTTACATTTTCATTACAAAAAAAACGAAACCGTTGTTACATGGTGCTGATTATAACAGCAGTTTAGTGATGAATATAATGACAACGATATTTTCGAATTTCATAAAATCGGGGTAAGTCTTTTACTTCAATTTAACATTTTGCTTTTAATTGGAATTTATCATCTACATATATAACAAGTTTGTTGATGTTTGTTGTTTTGGTCTAAAGAATATAGAGACTAACCAGTATAATTACAGACTGTGAGACGTTCCATGTTAGTCCTCAGAGGTGACAACACATCTTTAGCCTTCTTCCATAGTAGGTAGAATTTGGAGCGCTTTGCATTTGAATTTAGCGGGAAGTTCCAGGGATGGCCTGTAGGGACAACCTATTCTATAAGCACGCTTGACTTGCGGAGTAAGCTGCCGAACGGGTGATGAAATCATGACGAAAAGTGTGATCAGGCGAGACGAACGGGAGTTGAGGGGGGGGATATACGCAAGAGAGAGCAGTGCGCGCGCACATTTTCTTTCTCTCTTTCTCTCATAGCCAGTTATTTTTCGTTACTTTATTTCGTTTTGAACAATTTTATGATTTAATATTTTGTTCAATACATTAAATATTCTACGTTTAAAGTTAATAAAATTGTAAATTCATTTTAAAGTTCATGTTTTGTGTCATGTCATATGTATATGTATATACATGTATATATCATACATATATGCATATTATATAAACATATATACAAATAAACCCTTTTTGAAATAACGGGATTTTAAGTAAGATGAAACTAGAGCTAATTTGACTGGATGAAAAAATAATAAAAAAATTATTCTGCTTACAAATTTTTATTTACAGATATTTTAATTATTTTCATAAAAATAAAATTATAATTCGTTTAATTAAGATTGTTTTAAAAATTGACGCCGAAAAAAAGTGTTTTGAATGCACTGTTAACCCTTTTTAATAGAAAATGATAAATAACATGATAACAGATTGGTAACTTTCGCAAAAATTAAAAAATTTGTGGTAAAAATTAAAAAAAATTACGATTTTTGTCACTTATTTCAAGTTTAAAAAAACTCGCCCATTAACATATTTTTTTATCACTAACATTTTAAGTTTATTCTATCAGCAACAAAATGATACCAAAATCACATCTCTATGTCGATTTGTGTAGTAGCTATTGGTAATTGACAATGACCCCCCCAAGCAAGTACTATGGAATAGGGAGAGTTGCCTCCCTACAAGGTACTAATATAGTTAAACGAATTATAATTTTATTTTTATGAAAAAAAATTTAATATGTGTAAAAAAACTGTAATCAGAATAATTTTTTTATAATTTTTTCATCAGATTATAATAAGCTCTAGTTTCATAACTTAAAATCCCGTTATTTCAAAAAGGGTCAAATTGTATACATATATATACAAATATATCTGTATATATATATATATATATATATATATATATATATATATATATATATAAATTACGTGTCACGTTTATCCGCGATGGACTCCTAAACTACTTAACCGATTTTAATCAAATTTGCACACCATGTGCAGTTTGGCCCAACTTGAGAGATAGGATAGTTTTTTGCCCACGAGTGACCCACGATTATTATTTTTTGCGAAAATAAGGATTTTTAATAGGGCATGACAAAGTGTGGTCGAAAAGGGCAGAACAACGTCTGCCTAGCAAGCTAGTTGTTGCGGACGGCGAGTAGATTCATCCATCGCCCCGCACCGCACCCACGTCGACACGTCCCCGCGTGCCCCGCATTAGAACAAGGGCCCCGCGCGGACGACACTCTCACTAACTCGATGCCTACGGCGCACCGTCCTACGGAATATAAGAAGCGCTTCTGGCGCGGCTTCGTCATTCGAGCGACGGCAATTCGAGCGACAGCAAGCGGCCCAATCGGAGGAACAAGCAAGCAAGAAGCCCTCAATATCCCTAATGGTTTAGTGTTAACTGCCGCATAAATTGTAAATAGTTTGTAAATATAGTAAATTCATTTTAACGGTTTTAATTCAATTCGTCAACTCAACCCTTTAGTCAGACAGATGTCACAGAATTAGGCTCAGTTAGTTAATTTCATTTCAATTTGCAGCAATATAGTAATCCCTAGCGTATACATAATAGAAAAACAAATAAATACAGTCCACTTAGCTCTCATCCCCTACATTTCTTTGGTCCATCGTCATACAGAAGATCAAGATCATCAGTGAAGAAAGAAGATAGAAGATTATCTCAAATCATTCCCTGTTTCTGAATCTCCGTCAACCATCAACGTCGTTAGTCGTTTTAACGACTAACTTTCCTGTTTCTACCGCGTTTACGCGGCCGGACGAATACCATACGGAATACCGAACAGCACCGTTAGGTTAGGTGGCAGGAACGGCAATCCATACGTGCGTCTTTTTGAAGACGATCGGAAGCCGCAACGTGGGACCATGCGTAAAACGAGAAGCAGCCAGAAAGCCAGGAACGACGACGAAACGCCGGTAGGACTACACGTGTTCGAAGAAGCCCCCGCTTCTCCACTCGATTATCTGTCGGCATCTGCGCCCTCCGTCGTACCCGCACCGACGCCAGCAACTATATACGGCTAACGATAAAACAGTGTTGTTAAAAGTGTGTCCTACAATAGTGCGCGGACTGCGAGGTAAAGAGATCGAAACTTACGCGCTCCTCGGCGAAGGATCTACGATCTCGTTGATAGATAGTGAGTTAGCTCGTGAATTAGGTACGGAAGGGCCGACGAGGCCATTGACGATACAAGGTTTATCGGATAGCCAACGAGAGGCTAATAGTCGCGTAGTGAAAATAAGCATACGCGGTAAAACGAGAAACGAGTCGTATGTGATAAACGCTCGTACGATTAACAACTTAAACGTAGGTTCGCAATCCATCGGTAAGGAATGTCTACGGTTGAAACATTTACGTAGCTTACCGAACGCAGTGCGCTATAATAATGCTAAACCTAAAGTGCTTATAGGTTCGGATAATTGGCATTTAATTGTATCACGGAACTTACGAATAGGATCTTGCAGGCAGCCCATTGCCGCTAGGACGTTATTGGGATGGGTTGTTCAGGGAACCGCGCCTCGTGTATATGTAGGCAAGATAGTGAAACCGTTCTACATATATCTTACGTTAATACACGATACGAAGAAGACGTCAAAACGTATGTCAGTCCGGACGAGGAGTTGACCGATCTCCTCAAGAAGCAATATGAGGTCGACTCGATAGGTATCTCGCTCAAGAGCAGGCTACGACGGGACGATGAGCGCGCTGTTGACATATTCCAGCGCACCGTCAAGAAGGTCGGCGAGCGCTACCAAGTCGGATTGCCATGGAGGGACGACGACGTCAAGCTGCCACCGAGTTATGATATGGCAGCACGCAGACTCCGAGCCATTGAGAGGAAGATGGATCAGTCGCCGGAGTTCAACGAATCTTATACGAAGCAAGTGAACGACCTCCTGGAGAAGGGTTATGCTAAAGAAGCGACTGATCAGAACGAGAGGATCCGAAGAGCTGGTACCTGCCACACTTCGCTGTACGGAATCCGAACAAGCCGGGAAAGCTGAGGCTAGTATTCGACGCAGCAGCTCGCACATCAGGCAAGTGCCTGAACGATTATTTGTTAGACGGCCCCGACTTGTTACGTAATTTTCCGGGTATATTATTTCGGTTTCGTGAAAACGAGATAGCGGTGTCAGCGGACATTAGAGAGATGTTTTTGCGTGTTAAGATCGACCGCCGCGACCAACCCGCGCAATTATTTTTATGGCGAGGTAACGATCGTAGTAGTTCACCGAAAGAGTACGTAATGACTTCTATGATATTCGGAGCGAGAAGTTCACCGTTTCTTGCGCATAGTGTTAGGGACTACAACGCGCGCGTTTACGCCGATACACATCCGCGAGCCCTTAACGCCATTACCAACAGTCATTATATGGACGATTACTTAGACAGCTACGCGACGTTGCACGAGGCAATCGAAACGGCTAGGCAGGTCACCGAGGTACACAGCAAGGCAGGCTTTACGTTAGCAGGTTGGAATTCGAACCATGTAGCTTTGTTGAACGATAAACCGGAAGAGTTATTAGCACGTAAGCCTAAGGAGGTAGGCGCTACACAAGATGGTCCCGGTAGGAAATTAGGTTTATTATGGGTAACACGTCTATGAATAGGGTGCCGCACGACGTTAAATTACTACACCGTCCACCGACTAAGAGGGAGGCGCTGAGCGCGGTTATGTCCGTTTTCGATCCACTAGGGCTGCTCAGCTACCTCACCATTACCGCAAAGATTCTGCTACAAGACCTGTGGCGGATGAAGAGAATCGGTTGGCATGATGAGATTCCCGAGGAGGCCGCGGACGAATTCGCGAGATGGTTGCGAGCCGTTGAGGATGTACCACGGTTATATCTCCCGCGGTGTTATGCTCCTACGGGGGGAGTAGTAATTCGTCAATTGCATATTTTTAGTGACGCGAGTGAAAGTGTATACGCATCCGCAGCTTATTGGCGTATCCGTTATCGCGACGGTACGATACGAGTCACGTTAGTAGCGGCCAAAGCGAAAGTCGCTCCGATTAAAAGTCAAAGCATACCGCGACTCGAATTACAGGCGAATTTAGTAGGTGTACGACTTGCCGAATTCGTACAAAGCGAGCATAGGATGAGAGCGGATAGGGTAGTGTTCTGGACAGACTCTACAACGGCGCTCCATTGGATTAGAAATGACACGGTGCGTTACGCTCCATACGTCGCACATAGGCTCGGGGAGATAGGAGAAAGTCACCACCCGATCAATGGAAGTGTGTACCAACGGCTCCTACCAAAACAACTAAGAGCAAGAGGTAGAATCGATGCGGCCGCTGTGGAAAATCAAACGAAACGACCGGTCATATTGAAC
The DNA here is from genome assembly GCA_907164705.1 of Parnassius apollo. Lineage (NCBI taxonomy): Eukaryota > Metazoa > Arthropoda > Insecta > Lepidoptera > Papilionidae > Parnassius > Parnassius apollo. The sequence continues at coordinate 399,686 of CAJQZP010001435.1, forward strand.
GGAAGACACCGGTGCGTACAGATGCTCGTGGAGAAGGCGCACCAGGACGCTAGCCACGCCTACAGAGAACGAGTAGTCAACGACTTGCGAAGAAAGTACTACATTATTCGACTGCGACCTACGGTTAGGGAAATCGAGAAAAGGTGTATGCGATGTCGCGTTAGGAAAGCAGCACCACGACCGGCGGTAATAGGAGACTTGCCTCCCGAGAGGTTAAGAGTGTTCGAACGACCATTCACGTATACCGGATTAGATTATTTCGGGCCGTTAACTGTAACTATAGGGCGACGGCATGAGAAAATATGGGTTGCGTTATTCACCTGTCTTACGACGCGCGCGGTACGCGTAAAATTGGTATATGGCTTAACCACGGACTCGGCGATAATGGCACTTAGGTGTATGGCGGCTAGGCGCGGGTGGCCTAGGGTAATTTACTCAGACAACGGCACCAATTTCCACGGAGCAGACACCGAATTACGACGGGCCATGGAGGAGTGGGCACCGCAGCTGAAGGACTTCGCGCTTACTCATCGAACGGAGTGGAAATTCATCGCACCGGGTGCGCCCAACCAGGGAGGCGCATGGGAACGATTGGTGCGTTCCATCAAAGCAGCGCTCGAGATTACTTTTCATCAAAAGAGCCCCAAGGAAGAAACATTAATAACTCTATTGACAGAGGCTGAGAACACTGTAAACTCCATATCTCTCACTCACGTGCCAGTCGGGATCGACGACGAGGAAGCCCTGACTTCCAACCACTTTCTTCTGTTGGGACCATCCAACATGCCAGTCACCGCGACGTGTTCATCAGCGGATCGACGGACCTGGAGGGCTGCACAAGGACTGGCCGACGTATATTGGCGACGCTGGGTTCGTGAGTACCTACCGACCCTGGTGCTCAGAGGGGAATCGAGAAACGCCCAGCAGCCCCAGATCAAAGAAGATGACCTTGTCATCATAGCAGACGGCAACCTCCCGAGGAACGTATGGCCAAGAGGAGTCGTCACAAGAACCTTCCCCGGACCAGATGGAGTGGTTCGGAACGTCGAAGTTCGGACGAGAGGCGGTTTGCTGAGGAGGCCGGTCAGGAAGATCGCCGTCCTCCCGAGAGAAGAGCCTCTTCTCGTCTCGAGCCGTTTCTCGACGTAGACGTCGGGGGGAGGATGTTGCGGACGGCGAGTAGATTCGTCCATCGCCCCGCACCGCACCCACGTCGACACGTCCCCGCGCGCCCCGCATTAGAACAAGGGCCCCGCGCGGACGACACTCTCACTAACTCGGTGCCTACGGCGCACCGTCCTACAGAATATAAGAAGCGCTTCTGGCGCGGCTTCGTCATTCGAGCGACGGCAATTCGAGCGACAGCAAGCGGCCCAATCGGAAGAACAAGCAAGCAAGAAGCCCTCAATATCCCTAATAGTTTAGTGTTAACTGCCACATAAATTGTAAATAGTTTGTAAATATAGTAAATTCATTTTAACGGTTTTAATTTCAACTCAACCCCAGATGTCACAGAATTAGGCTCAGTTAGTTAATTTCATTTCAATTTGCAACAATATAGTAATCCCTAGCGTATACATAATAGAAAAACAAATAAATACAGTCCACTTAGCTCTATATATATATATATATATATATATATATATATATATATATATATATATATATATATATACACAGATTGTGGTAAAGAAGTTATACTTTAGAACATTATGATTTCTTATAGATTATGAAGTGACTAAAGAAAGAGTCATTATAACATGTTTTTGAAATTTATATACTTAGTGTAAAAAGAAGCATTTATTAACATTTGAGGAAAAAAGCGTTATTAGTTCTTATGTCCGATCAAACATTTTAATATCTCTTGTGTCAGAATCATCTTGTCCCGATATATCCCAATCACATCCAATACATTACTGTTGCGCTATGCGTGTGAGACAACTGTGAACGACAACTGCAGCTCGGACAGATAAATAATATAGAATACAGTTTCACTCTGTTGCTTCTTCCGTCGCTCACGGGATAATAAATGGTAATAGATTCCCTAAAGGTACCGCTACACAACTATTTGCATAATAAAATCTAATAATTTTCTGTCCTTATTTTTCCAGCAATCCTACTCCAAAGGACTTTGCTAGCAAGTTTAAATGGCCTGAGTACGGACAAAATGGATCATTACTCATTATAAATGAAAATCCGACTGAAGGCACCCTTCCATCACCGCTTTTAGAAAGGCTTAATTTCTGGAACGATGTTTACGACAAATATTATCATTATGTTGAAAATGGTGGAAAACTGGAGAAAAAATGCATACCATAATCGTAAATGTTTACTTTCTTGTTTGTATTGACAGTATTATTTTGTAATTTAAGTAAATAAAATTATACCTACTAAATTGGTATCTCATTCTTAAAAGCAGTATTCATGATAGATTTATTATATTGTAATTGTTTTGTACATGTTTATTTAAACTATATAAAGGAAAATGAGAGTTTTGCAGAGTTGTGCAGTTTGTATCAGTTTATTGATAGATAAAAAACTAATACATACTATAACTTTTTATAGATTAGAAATTAAACTAAAAACATCTTAGGTTTTATAATTTTCGTACCCGTCACTATAATTTATTTAAGTAGTAATTAGTTAGGTACTATAAAATGTATTTTTAAATGAAACAAAACAATGAATAAACTTAATTATTTAAACATATAAATGTAGGTTATTTATATAATTTAATTTATTAGTAGGTAACTGGAGGAAAATGTTAGTACTTTTTGTATTTTACGTTAGATAGCACTGTTATAAAAAATGATAAGTAGATTGTCGGCGTTTTTCAAATTATTACGCAACAGTTAAAACTAATTTAAATCTTTATTGATAACTTTATTATTTATTTAAAATAAACACATCAATCATATAAAATAGAAAATAACATCTTAATGAAAAAAAATACTTAAACCTTCTTTTTTTGAAGTTCCGTAATCGGATAAAAAATAGCCTATAAGTTGCACCGGGTCCGAAACTACCTATACAGAAACTTTCATGGAAATCTGTCTAGTAGTTTTTGCGTGAATCGTGAATACACAGACAGACAAAAATTCTAAAAACCACTAATTTGGCTTTAGTGACCTTTATTTAATCCCCTTGACTTCGTTTTTTTTTTTTAGAAAATATTAGATTTACAGACACGACTTTTCTACAGATTTATTAGAGGAGAGTAACTAAATACGGACTACCATTTTGTTTTCAGGTCAAAATTTAAAAACTATTTAAAAATCAACTTTATATTAATGTTATAATACTCAGATATATATTTTTAAAGAGCAAAATAACAGTCTTATGTTTTTATTACTAAACTACACTATCAAAATTGAGCATTAAACAAAATTGCAAAATTGGCACTAAATATGGAACATGTACTCAAATATGGGCTATAACGTTATTATCTTTTAAGATAATTATAAGCATAAATGCTTATCTAGATCAATAATTAACTTTGGTAAGAGTAAGAAATGAATTATTTTAGATCCAAATGTCTCATATCCAACTATCAAATTCTGGCCCAACACAGCCATTATGTGCCCAGAACCCACACATCAAGAATTTAATCCAGTCTCCTGAATTTTCTGAAAAAAGTTACATTATGCATCTGCAGATTCAGGAGCTTCTTTGCCGATTATGATATCTGGTTCAGAGTATGAACCAAACTGAAAAACCTCTCCACCTTCACTGTCAATCACTTCATCGTCACTAGTTGTTTTTTTTTTCTTATTTCTACGGTTTTGTTTTCTCTACTTTGACTTTCTTATCTTTAGTTTTCTTTTCTTTTTCAATATTCTTCTATTTTTTAAACAAGGTCTCTTTTATGGGGTGACGAAGTTATAACAGAAGCCACAGCAGCTTTTCTACCCCTATTAGATATCTTTCTGATTTTTTGGTACAGGACTTTTGTAATAAGGAGATACAGGGCCTAGGCTATTGCGATCAATTCTGGAAGATGATGTTTCGCCATTATTTATAGATTCATGTGAGTTCTAGAAGTAGATGCTTCTGTTTGAGTTTAAAATAAATATTCAAAAACTGAAGGTAACCGGGCTAACAATGACATTGGGACGTCAAACATCAGTCCCCCCCCCGTGATCATGAGTGCTGTAAAGCACCCGAAACGTCAGGTATTAGAAATGTGTCGACAGCCCTTTCATCGTCTTTATTGACTTGTGGACTAGCGAATTCTAGAGTAACGGAAGGCCGTCACGCAGAGCTGCAAGGAACAGTACACTCAGTACGAGTACGCGGAAGGGGTAGAGGTGCGCAAGATTACAATCAAACATCTGTTATAAGCAACACTTGGATGGAACATTTAGTCCAACCATTCATAACTTGCACTCACCTAGTTATATCCAGAGAGATCTCTGTAGTTTTAAAATGTTTGAATATTTCGAGGACTACAAAGATGACAATATTTTAGAAAAGATCGTTACAGCGTCAAAATAAACAAAAGATGAAGTGTCAAAGGAATCTCACAATTAGGGAGTTGAAGATAATCAATGGCGTTACTATGGTCATGGCCAGTATCGGCTTTCCTAAAATCAAAATGTTTCAGGAAAAAGCATGGCGGCTTCCAATAGTAGCAGATAACGAGGCTCGTGATAGATTTTTTGTTGAGAAACTGACTGAAAGTGGTTTTTGACAACGATGTCTTAGAGAGTCAACTCTTAGTTTGCATTTGACAAAATTTGGAAAGTAAGACCTTTGTTTGATCGTGTCTGTGCAGGATGTCACATTCAGTAAAAGTCAGAGCATGGAGGTTAGAGAACAGGAGAACGATCACTACGTACTAAAGCATAGCCCGCCTGTCCTTGAAAATTGTAGAATACATAGCGGCGCTGACGTCGGTGAGTAGTGACTGCGAAGTTAGCTGTTTATGAGTACAAGTAGGTGAAGTTAGTTGAATATTGTACAAATTTTCGTTTTATTTTTTCGCAGAAAATTTTCATGCTCCGTAAGTTTGTAATTTTTGAAGAAAAGAAACATTAAAAAATGGAGAAATATTTTATTGTGCGTGGATGTGCAAGTGGTTGAACATCTGATTGGAAAAATAGACTGAAAATGACTTTTATTGACTGCACTTAGTGATCGCAGCGCCTCACTGATGGTGTCCATATATCTGGGACACTATTTTCTACGGCGATCGTTCTCCTGTTCTCTAACCTTCATGAGTCAGAGCATCTCTCGATTGACGAGAAGGTTGAATATCATTTTCAAGCGTTGAAGTAATATGTACTTACGTACTAGAACAGCTATTTCAAACAAATAATGTGCGCTACTCATGTCTTCGCGCATGGGCAGTAAAGAGTAGTGTGGCGTGTAGCGCATGCGCGGTTGCTTTTTTATCATATAATAAACGTAGAGGTAGAATGTTCAGTATGTAATAATAGATTGCATTATTAATTAGGTAAATTATATCGAGTAAAAATTTTAAAATTTGTCTTTTGTTTTGTGTCTTATATGTAATACATATAAGTAATATTACATAATATTATATCACAATTACATTTTAATGATAAATTTTAACTGCATAATTTAAAAGGTAACTATGTCAAATATAAAAAAACGTACTAAATGTATGTTTAACAAAACTTATTAATAAACATTTAAATTACAAATATATTAATTTGAATTAGAGTAAGAGTCGTTCATAAATGCTGGGCACGCGAGTGTTAAAAATGGACAAATTTATTCCACTTTGCTGTAATTTATTATCTTGAGAAGAAGAAAAAAAAACTGAAGGTACTCCGGGTTAACTTTGACATCGGGACGTCAGTCACCTCAGTCCCCCGTGACCATGGGTGCTGGAAAGCACCCGAAACGTCGGGTATTAAAATTAACATAAATAAACGCGAAAAAATCCGTAAAAGTAGTTTGAATCAACGTATAGTGTTCGCGTAAATATAAGAAATCATAATAGTAACGATTGTAATATTTAATATTATTTTACCTATTTCAAATTATGAAAAAAAAATTGAACCTTGCTAACGCTACTTTTATGTAATTTCAAATATTTGACGCTATGTGATTATTATTTGAAACGGATCTATTTATTTAAATAGCTTAGGACGAAAAAGAAGCTCTTACCTTTTATATTTATTCGTATACCCTGGGTTTTTCGTGTCCCACAACTCGGGGAGAGCCTCAAAATTTTAAATGAAATCCTTTTGGCTGAAGCACGTTTGGCTGGAGTGGCGACGGGCTGCGCGAGCGCTGGTAGCCACCTCTTCAATATATTCTGCGTTTGCCTCCATTGCTGTATAAGTACTCAGGAGGTTAGACTGCTGCTTTGTAACAGCTTAGTGCTATGGTACTATGTCATCTTCATATTGTTTATGATCCTCGCTTACTTTATAAAAAAACTGTGAAAAATGTACAGATACAGAGTGGATAAACGCACGTTTATGCGCTCTGTATCTGTATATATATATGTATATAAAACATACGTTTTTGTTTTAATATACCGAAAAAGGATAAGATTACACCGCATTTTTAATATGACTAATAGTACCATTTTAAATTTGCTATATATATGAAAGAAATATATATATATATATATAATAGGAAGTTAATTTTTTTATCATTTAATATAGAAAAAAGGGTTGCTAAGATTCTGGAGCCATTCAAAATTGGAACTAAAAGTAATAAATATTTACGTAAATACACATTCAATTCATTCATATAAATAAAATTTAAGTGAGTCTGTAATATCAAAACAACTGCCTTTTTATTGAGCTGACGAGGTTATTCGCATGCCTACAAGAATAACAGTTTTTAAAATGTTTGTTTGTCTGTTTGCTGTCTGTCCGAGATAATCTTCAAAACGGCTAAACCGATTGCGATGAAACTTTACAAACAGATAGAGAGCAATGACGGAAGGGGTCTAGACTGTGTATATTTTATCAGAAAAATTTTTTTCGAATAAACGAAGAAAATGATAAAATAAATGGTCTTTGATTACTTTATACATCCCATCCAGGCGAACCCGGGCGGGTTGATATTCTTAAATATGACCCCACATTGATAGGCACTACCCAGGCGAACCCGGGTGGGAGGTAGCTACTCAAAAATAAATTTATACAGCTGTTGAGATGGCGCTCCAAGTTAAGAAGATTTTGCGATAGATCTGGAGGTCACACCTCTGCATTGTCGATAATGCGTAATGGGAAGTAAAAGGGAAATAACCGACAAAAGCTTGGTTTTAAAGAGTAAGAAATTTTTAAATCGATGAAGGGAACGTAGGTAGGCAGCGTCTGATAATAACTCAAAATAATAAAAATTTGCGGTTGCCAATCCGCCTGTCAAGCGTGCCAACTATGGCAAAATCCCCCCTATAAGGCAATTTATGTGGGAGGTCTATGTTCAGCAGTGTACCTTTACAGGCTGTAATAGATGGATGGATAGTTGAGACACGGATGGCATCTAAGTTCGTTAAAATAATACTAGTTTTTACGGAATTTATCGCGTATATTTAACTTTTTAAATACCCGACGTTTCGAACGCTTTACAGCACTCATGGTCACGGGCGGGACTGAAATGTTCAACGTCCATATGTCATAGTTAACCGCGGTTACCATAGATTAAAATTTAACTTTTGTTCCGATCTATGCAGTATGAACTTATGGTATCTTGAAGTCTTGCAGTTGCATGCTTGAGTTGGGATTTAATTTTATTTATTATAGGATCCCAAGCAGATGGTTGCACCCAGCCATCTTCTCTATTGAAATTAGGATGTTTTTTGATTTCAATAGCCTCGCGAATCATCCTTGGAAGGAATCGGTGTTCTATAGCGAGGATTTGCGGTCTATCAAATCTGATGTAGTGACGGGGGCGATCCTGTACTTGTTCACAGACTGCAGACTTCCCGGAGCGTCGATTCTTCACATCAGCTATATGTTCTTTAACGCGGGTTTTTATTGATCTTTTAGTTTGTCCTATGTAGGAGAGACCACATTCACAATCAAGCTTGTACACTCCTGCATCTTGCAGAGGGACATTACACTTGACTGATGGTAAAAACTGACCAATCTACTTACTACTACAATCTACTAGCAGCGGCTTGAAGTATGTTTTGATGGAAGCGCGCTTCAAGATGTAGCCAATCTTGTCAGTGACTCCTCTATCATATGGCAGTACAGCAGGTACACGCTCGACTGTGGCCGGCTTCACTAAGTTAAATATACGCGATAAATTCCGTAAAAACTAGTATTATTTCAATGTGTAGTGTTCGCATCATTATCTAAGTTCGTGTTCAGTTTCCTTTGATATCATCAGCACAGGATTGTAGCATTAGTCGCAGCAGCTGAACACTTTAGATATTGGGTTTATAAATAGTGAAAACAATATCGGAGATAATTCACTACATTGCGGCACGCCAACTTCCAATTGCTGACGACCACAAAGTTAGGATGACAATACGTTTGCACTGAGAAACATCCAACACGTAATGTTATGAAACAAATCGCATAAAATAAATCACACACGTTTTGTTGATGGTAGCGTTCGCACTCACAAAAACTGTGTAAATTTTTCAACAGATATTCAAACTTATCTTTCAACATGATAATATTTCTACAAATTTGTTTTCAAACATTTTGTTTCTGTAGTTATAAAGAAGATAATATAGTTAAAATATTAAATAAATAATACTGTCAAACATATTTCACTACATGTTATTTGACTATGCAAACGCTTTTTGATACATTGGGTGCGTTTGGCAGAAAAAAGCGCTAGCAAGCGCTTGTAGGCAAAATGGCGATCGTAAGCGGTAAGCGCTGTCAAATCGTAAGTAGCTATTTTCCTCTAGGACACGAAGTCAGTTTTAACCGGGGAACCTAACCTAATTTAAATATATGTTTGTAAATTATTCATATTAAAAACTTCATGTCATTATATTACATAAAACTAATATTGCACAAAACAACTTATAAACTCTACTTCAAAACAAATTAAATAAGCAAAATGGCGGATTGTGTCAGCTCTACTGAAATTAGCAAACGTGACCTGGCAGAAAACTGTTTTGTAATTGCTCGTATAAGGGAGCGTCGATAAAATAGAGCGGGTTTGCTGGCGGGATGTTAACTGGAGAGCATACAGTAGCAGTTAGATGAGCAATAAATAACACTTCTTGAGAGTTTCTTCTTATTTTATTTCTTGATTCCTTATTATTACATTGCCGGATTTGGAATGTTTTACCACGAAAAACGCCCCTTTTTTTATAAGCGGCTGTAACCAATCGTAATTAAGAAAAAATCGCACACGGCATTAGTGAATCTATTGACCAATCAGAGCACAGAATAACCCTTTCTAAGAGAGATTTACAATTTCCTTAATAAACGTGGTAAAACATATCTTACAATATTTATATTTATTCCTAGCGATAGATACAACTTATTTCTATTATTCTAAACCTAAATTATTCAATAAACCTTTATTTTACACTTATAAAAAATAAAAATAGCTTCGCGGTCGCTTCACGGTTTAGCTCCGGAGTAGGATAGTATTTTTTTTGCCGAACATACAAGTAGCGCCGCCAAGAGGTAGGAATGTACAACACTTTTTTCAGGATTAATGCTTAAGAATCTATACAATATTTTTACATAAAATTTAAATCTTTCTCATAATGAAATGACATTATATAGTGACTAATTGACATATTAATGTTTCTTTTGAATTACTTTAAAGTAAAAAGAATTACATTAATCACCTATATGTTAATAGCTCTTAAAGTTATGATAAAAGAAATCTTACTAGAAATAAGCTTATACTTGCGTCTAATGTTCTAATCAGACCTAAATAATATTAAATAGATTCATATAAGTTACTTTAAGATAAGAATAGAAGTGTTTAATTTACTTTCCTGTTTTCAGCACTAATCAGTCTTTACACTTAGCTTTATTTTACGCATAGGAAACAATTAAGATTAAATACTATCACTTAGTTTTAAATCACTGATAAGAAATAATTAAGATTAAATGTTCGAATTCATTTTGTCGTCGCTAACATTCTCCCCCACGGTGCGTAGCACTGCATCCTCTGGAGGCGACGACTCTGCTGGCACCAGCACGATGACACGTCGAGTTGGACGGCGAAGTATTCCACCTGATGTCCGCACGTCCAGCACCCTGGTTCTTCCGTCTGGTCCGGGATAGGTTTTGACGATTTCACCGCGAGGCCATGAGTTTCGCGGTAATGTGGCGTCCACTATTAGCACGATGTCTCCTTCCCTTGGGTCTCTGGTTTCTTTCCCTTCGAGTTTCCTTGGCATCAGGAGAGGTAAGTATTCTTTAATCCACCTTTTCCAGAAGTGGTCTGCGAGTCTCTGGGTGGTTCTCCAGCTTGCCTTTCCGATGAGCTCCGTGTCGCTGAACTCTCCCGGCGCCATAGCTCCGCATGATCTTCCCAGCAGAAAGAGGTTCGGTGTTAGGCTCTCCTCGTCTCCTGGGTCCATGCTGATCGGGGTGAGAGGTCTCGAGTTGACGATGTGTTCAACTTCGGTCATTAGCGTATGGAGTACTTCCTCGGGCGGGCTCTTCTCGTTGAGGACTACTGCTAGCGCCGTTTTGACTGTTCGTACGAGCCTCTCCCAGGCGCCTCCCATGTTTGGAGCTCCCGGGGGGATGAACTTCCACTGGATGCCCTTTTCCTGTGCGGCCTCTTCTAATTCCCTTTTCGCTCCGACGAAATTAGTTCCGTTGTCGCTATATATTGTTTTCGGAGTTCCTCTTCTGGCTGCCATTCGTCGGAGTGCCATGATCATTGAGCTGGTGCTGAGAGAAGGTACCAGCTCTAAATGTACTGCTCTAGTTGTGAGACAGGTAAATAAAGCTCCCCAGCGCTTCTCGTTCCTTCTTCCGATGGTGACTTGCATCGGCCCGAAGTAGTCTACAGCTGTGCAGGAGAACGGAAATTGATGATGCTGCAATCTTTCACTCGGCAGATCTCCTGTTGGTGGTATCTCTGGTGAACTCTTCTTTGTCTTGCACCATTGACAGCTGTGTGCGACCGCTTTTAGAGTTGCTCTTAAACCCAAGATCCAGAATCTTTGACGAATTTCGTTCATTACTGTAGCGGTGTTTCCGTGAAGGAATTTCCTGTGATAGTGTTGTATTATTAGACGAGTTATCTTTTGTTTTCCGTCTAAAATGATAGGGTTCATTATTCTTCCGTTTTGATCGTGGAATTTCATTGTTCTGCTCCTTAATTTAATTATTCCGTCGTCTCCAATGTAAACGTCGGTTTTCTTGAGTCGACTCGAATTTTCTAATGGCTTTTCTGACTTCAGTTTTCTTATGTCTGATGCAAAACTATCGCTCTGGCTTATTTTTATTAATATCTCTTCGGCCTTTTTTAGGTATTCTGCTTCTATGGGTGAGTATAGGCGCTTATTTTCACTTCTGCTGGTCGACGGGATTGAGGTTTGTGTTTCTTTCTTCTGGATTTTTTGTGGTTTCCAGGATTCATCCTTCTGGCGCGCGGCGGTGGTGGTCGCTTTACGGCTCTTCTTTAGTAGGTGTGTAAAGGCGATCACTCTGGCTGTAGTGCGCAGCAGTCGCTCCCAGCTCGAAAACCTTTCTAGGTTTAGTAGAGTGTCTTCTGCTGCCATTGTTGCCAACACCTTTTGCTTGCTTTTTTCTTCTGGCATAACAATTTCTGGCTTGAAGTCGTGGAATGGCCATTCTTCTTCTGGTTGACGGAGAAATGACGGGCCTTTGAACCATCTGGCGTTGTGGTCGAATTCGATTGGGGTTCCCCTCGTGGCGTCGTCCGCTGGATTCTCCTTGGTTGGCACCCATCTCCAGTCTTCTGGCTTGGACCTTTCTTCGATCTCGGCGAGTCGGTTGGCCACAAAAGTTTTGAACTTCCTTGGTTCTGACTTTATCCACTGCAGTACTGTGCTGGAGTCGGTCCAGTAAACCTTCTTCGATATGTCGAGCTCTGATTCCTCTTCGATTGTGGCGGCTAGTCTGCTTCCGAGTAAGGCCGCTTGTAGCTCTAGCCTCGGAATTGACACAGGTTTCGTCGGCGTTACCCTTGCTTTGCCGGCGATCATGGAGACATGGACCTTTCCTCCGGGCTCTACTATTCTCCAGTAGACTACTGCTGCATAGGCTTCTTCACTCGCGTCGGAGAACGTGTGTAGCTGTCCTTTTCTGCCTTTGAGTGAGACGCATCTCGGGATCTTCAGCCTTGTTAATGTTGAAACTTCTTCCAGGTATTTCATCCAGGCTTCTTTTTGATGTTCGTTGATTGGTTCATCCCAGTCTATTTTCTTTCGCCAGATGTCTTGGACTAGTTTCTTTCCTTGTATTAGAACTGGTGTAGCAAAACCCATTGGATCGAAGGTGGACATTACTGCGCTTGTGACTTCTCTTTTTGTTGGAGTCCTTCTGCCGTCTTGCAGGTCTTCCGGCGTGTTGCGTAGCCCGACGTTGAAGGCTAATGCATCTTCTTTCACCAGCCATCTTAGTCCCAGAGTCTTCTCTTCCTTGGTCAGTTGTAAGGAGTTTTCTTTGTTTGTGTCTTCTACCTCTGATATTACCCCCCGAGTTGTTGCTGGCCCATCCCTTCAGATGAAAATTTGCTCTTGCGTGAATGTCTTTCACTTCTTTGGATATCTTCTTTGCTTCGGTTGTAGATGCGAAGCTCTGCAGATAGTCGTCCATGTAGTGATTTCTCTTAATTGCTTTCACTGCTTCAGGATGAGTGTTCTTAAATTCCTCTGCGTTCTTGTTCATTACGTATATTGCTGTTGCAGGTGATGACGCTGCTCCGAAGATGATTGAAGACATTCTATACTCTTCAGGCTTGCCGGTTCTTCGGTTTCCGCGCCACAGGAACCTGAGACTGTCTCGGTCGTCTTCTCTGACTTTTACTCGGAGAAACATGTCTTGTATATCTGCCATGACGGCTACTGGTCCCTCTCTGAAACGCAGCAGTACTCCGAATAGTGATTGTAGCAAGTCTGGGCCCGAGAGCAAGGCGTCGTTGAGGCTCTTTCCTTCGTACTTGGCAGCTGCGTCGAACACTATTCTTAGCTTCTTCTTGACTGGGTGTACAACAGCGAAGTGGGGTAGGTAGAATGTCCTTCCTTCGTTAGAGGTTTCTGGAGCCTTCTCTGCGTATCCTTTTTCGATTAGACTCAGGATTTGCTCCTCGTAGTGCTTTCTTGCTTCTTGATCACGATCCAATTTTTTCTCGATGCTGACCAGGCGTCGAACAGCTTGATTGTAATTGTTGGGCAGGCGTTCATCTTCTTTTTTCCACAGGAGTCCCGTTTCATATTGACCGCTTGGCAGTTTCTTGGTAGTTTTCTCGAGGGTTTCTAATGCTCTTCTGTCGCTGTCGTTAGATGGTGAACGATTTTGGATCCCTAGAGACTCTAATTGGAAGTGTTCTCGGACGAGGTCTTCTATTTCTTCCTTGCCAGTGGTCGCTCTGCCATAATGAGTGAAGTGTACTGTGGCGGTTGTTCCTGTTTCACATCCGTGTAGCACCCACCCTAAGTTCGTGAGGGAAGCTACAGGATCTGATGGTTTGCCCTTCTTCAGTTTTCTTGTCACTATCAGTCCCCAATTGTCTTGGCCTATCAGTAGCTTGGGCCTCTCGGAGACGTAGAGGAGTTGATTTTCAATTGCCTTCAGGTGCTCACAGTTTCTCACGGTGTCCTTGTTTATGCATTGTTCGGACAGCTTCAGGTCATCGATGGTTCTTGCTACGATAGTTCTTTTTTCTTTTCTATGAGCCCCTTTTATTTTGAACTCGATCTTCTGTGAACTATCTTTTCTTAATACCTTTCCGCCGACGGTTTCGATCGTGAGTTTTTCTTTCTTTCCTTCGACTCCGATTTTCTCAGCGATTGATGCGTCTAAGAGTGTGACCGTTGACCCTTCGTCTAGTAGTGCCAATACGCGAACTTGTCCTTTTGGGCCATAGAGGTTCACGGGGATCATCTTTAGGTAGGCCTTTTCTTCTCCTTTGGCGTTATGAATTGAGGCGACCTTTTCTTCTGAGGTGCTATTGGTGTCTTTTGCTTCTTTTTCTATCGACGCCGGTGGTTTGTCAGAATGTAAGATGGTATGATGCCATCTTTTACACAACTTGCAGACTGGTGCTTTACAGTTGATTCTTGAGTGTCTGAATCGAAGGCACTTGAAGCATATCTTTGCTTTCTTGGTCATATTCCATTTTTCATTCAGATTGGCTTCTTTGAACCTTTTACATTCTAATGCGAAGTGTTCTTCCCCACAGAACGGACACGACTTCTTATATTTCTCTTTTGACGCTTCTTGAACCAAATGAACGGGTTTTCTTATTCCTCTTCTTTGTTCTGAGGACGCTTCGGGCGGGGCGAAGTCTCCACACATGTCTGCTTCTGTTTCTAGGAACGCTTCGATAAGTAATAGCTCCTGAATTTCCTCATCTCTTCTGCTTCTGTGGTAGGCGAACCAACGGAACTTCATTGACGTCGGCATCTTGTCTACTATAACTCTCAGCGTTTCAGGTGAACTGAGATACTGTGGTTTCTTCAGGGCTTTGATTGTCTCGACTGCGTTCTTTACTTTGCTTGCAAATATGCATATGTCGCTCGGGTTTTCGCCGACTCTTGGGAGGTTCTTCATTTTCTCTAGTTCTGCTAATGCTAGTGCTCCAGGTCTTCCGAATCTTGCTTCCAGTCCCTTAATCACTTCGCGTGGGTCTTCGGCGGTGAACAGCAGGCTTTGGACGGCTTCTCTAGCTTTTCCTTGGATCGCTATTCTAAGGCGCGCTAGGTTTTGGTTGCTACTGAAAGAAGCAGCCGTATCCTCGTATGATCTTTTGAAGGCTAACCATTCTTCGCAGGCCCCGTTGAAGTGAGGGAGTTCTAGGTGCTTCGGTGAAACGGTGTCACGTGATTTTTCTGATAGCTTTAGTATGACTGAAGCTAGTTCCTGGATGTCACTTTTCTTTTCTTCTGCCTCTATTGGTTTGTGGTTCTTATTAGGCATGTCTCCGGTCTGGATGAACCAGCGTTCGACTTCTCGAGTTCGTTCGAACAGCTCTTCTCCGGCACCATCTTCCTCTTCTGATTCCGCGGTGAGAAGTTCTAATTCCGCTTGAGCAACTTTTGACCGCGCTTCTGCCAATTCTAGTTCCCTTAATGCCATTGTCATCTTTGCTTGCGCTTCTGCTCTCTTCCTATGCGACGAGCGAACGGAAAGCGTGTCTGGATCGCGGGTCGTCTTCTTAGGGTGAGGCTGCTGCAGAGTCTTCATTGCGACACTTCTTTCTTGATTCTGCGGCGTTGGATGACTTTCTTCTTGGTGAGGAACTGACGCTTCGACGGTGCGTGTCGGGGGGTGGTATGGGTTACGTCCCCCGGTGTTGATTCTTTTCCGGCAATGTTCTTGTTAAGGAGTACGGGTTGTCTGTGTACGCTGCTGGGCGATGCTCTTGTAAGCGTCGATCGATCTGAAGTCGACGTGTTGGTAGCCGTCGTGTTTGTAGAATCACTCGGCGTATTCATGCTCCAATCCGTCGTACTGGTACCCGTAGTGGCGTTGCTTTCACTCGTAGTCTTCGACTGCACTGATTTTGATCTTGTATTTGAAGGCATCTTCCTAGTTTTCCTTAAACCCGATCCGGCTTCTCGAAGGACCAATTGTAATTGCTCGTATAAGGGAGCGTCGATAAAATAGAGCGGGTTTGCTGGCGGGATGTTAACTGGAGAGCATACAGTAGCAGTTAGATGAGCAATAAATAACACTTCTTGAGAGTTTCTTCTTATTTTATTTCTTGATTCCTTATTATTACATTGCCGGATTTGGAATGTTTTACCACGAAAAACGCCCCTTTTTTATAAGCGGCTGTAACCAATCGTAATTAAGAAAAAATCGCACACGGCATTAGTGAATCTATTGACCAATCAGAGCACAGAATAACCCTTTCTAAGAGAGATTTACAATTTCCTTAATAAACGTGGTAAAACATATCTTACAATATTTATATTTATTCCTAGCGATAGATACAACTTATTTCTATTATTCTAAACCTAAATTATTCAATAAACCTTTATTTTACACTTATAAAAAATAAAAATAGCTTCGCGGTCGCTTCACGGTTTAGCTCCGGAGTAGGATAGTATTTTTTTGCCGAACATACAAGTAGCGCCGCCAAGAGGTAGGAATGTACAACACTTTTTTCAGGATTAATGCTTAAGAATCTATACAATATTTTTACATAAAATTTAAATCTTTCTCATAATGAAATGACATTATATAGTGACTAATTGACATATTAATGTTTCTTTTGAATTACTTTAAAGTAAAAAGAATTACATTAATCACCTATATGTTAATAGCTCTTAAAGTTATGATAAAAGAAATCTTACTAGAAATAAGCTTATACTTGCGTCTAATGTTCTAATCAGACCTAAATAATATTAAATAGATTCATATAAGTTACTTTAAGATAAGAATAGAAGTGTTTAATTTACTTTCCTGTTTTCAGCACTAATCAGTCTTTACACTTAGCTTTATTTTACGCATAGGAAACAATTAAGATTAAATACTATCACTTAGTTTTAAATCACTGATAAGAAATAATTAAGATTAAATGTTCGAATTCATTTTGTCGTCGCTAACATGTTTAGTTTCGCCATTTTGCTTACAAGCGCCTGCTAGCGCTTTTTTCTGTCAAACGCACCCATGGACAGAAAAGAGTGTTTAAAATATGTTTTTTTGTGAAAATCGCGTCAGTGCAAACTCACAGTGAGAACCACGCTAAGGCTGGAGATGAGAATCTGAGATAAGTAAAAATTGATAGAAGGATAACGTGGTCGACTATACTAAAACTCAACAATCGTAATCACCGTAACTTTCCGTTCATCCATCAATTTTTCAAAACTAAATAGGGTCACCTTTAAAAAAATATCAACTCCACACCCAGTTTGTTCGCTCGCTTATTACATCCTATTTCTTATTTCAAGAAATATTAAAAATAAGCCGGTACAAAGTTCTTTTTCATTCGTACACCCACTCTATTTTTCGTTTTAAAATCATAAATTCTCTGCGCAAAGGTTCTTTGAAAGAAGTAATTTTCGAAGTGATAAGACTGCCTGTTAATCATTTATGTGATATAGACAACTGCCTCGTTGATCTAGTGGTTTTACTAGTGCGCTGCTGATCATGAGATTCGAATCCCGGGTCGGGCCAAAAAATCAATTATTGAATTTTCCGTCAAGAAATTCTCCTGTGCTTGCGCATACAGCTTGTACACTTGGGCACTATAATCCTGTCCTGCGCCGATGGCTAGTCTCCGTTGAGGCATGCCGCCGTGATCGAAATTCGGTCAGGAGGACATTATAGCACAGTATACTTCCTACATGGTCTGCTTCCATTCTGTATTTAGTGTACACTAAAAAATAAATTTATGAAATAAAATCAAAAAAGGGTTTCATCCTTATAACTCAAATTTTAGTGAGCAAAAAAAAAGTATTTTGATTACATTTATTTAATTTTAAGTATAAATAATCAAGAAAATACTTAAAATAAAAAAATCAAGACGTCGATAGGGAGCTAATATCAATCTGTTCCCTGGCAAGTTGGAATGAGGCAATGAGTGCTGCCAGTTCAATTCGTTCGCTGCAACCACTAGCAAGTCTTGCTTCTGAGTCGGCCATTTTAATAAGCAGCGACACTAAAACCTCTGGCGGGAATTTCACTGAAATTATAGTATAACTATTAAAACCATACCTTTATTTATAAATGCTATGTACACAAGCCACTGGGGCCACTTGAACTGAAACGTTTTATACACCATAGGATGGCTACTAGTAAAGCAAATAATTATTACCCTCGATCCATCTGAAGCAATCGAGAAAGTGCTCATGGCTTGATGTGTTATCCATTCGTAAATATATTTAAAAAATGTAAGTATTGTATTTGATAAATAGTTTACGATTTCAACTTAGATATTTGTTGTTTATTAAAAATCTAAGAGATGTTAGCTTGACTCGAACATGAAGTACAACTGTGACCCTTGCTATCAAAATTGTTATCAGCAAGTGGTCTATCTATGACAGCTCCACCTAGCGGGTCCAGGTTTTATAGAAACGGTAGAAAGTAACCAAGTGAAAGTAATATAAAAGGTAATGAACGAATTAAATTAATAAACAAATGAATTATAAATATAATACATAGATAAACAAATTATAGTAACAGAACTAAGAATAGGGAAGGAAACTAGCCCCTGAAATACAGGTATTATATCCTAGTTTGGGGGCTACTGACCACTGTAAATTTTGTGCATGTAATGTTTTAAAAAAAATTACAGTCGCAATTGGTGTTAGAGTATTTTAAATAAGTGAGGCGAGATTTGCGAATTTCAAGCGAACGGAATCTAGATATTCAACGCCTATACTGATAAAAATACACAATAAAAATGTACTATCCCACAAAAACATAAATATGAAAAATGCTCCAAGTCGGGTATAAACAACGATCGGGGTTGTCCGCTTCTCGGTCGCAGTTTAAATCTGAGTGCGTGCCAAGTTCCACAACAGTTACTTGAATTCCGTGGGTATCGTAAGAGGCGACAGAGGAAAGTATAACGGGGAGATGGACATTAGCATCTTCCTGATAAAAACTCAATATAATAAAAAAATGCGGTTGCTAACTCCCCAGCCAACGTATCTACTATGGAAAATCCCCCCCCCCTCCTTCTATGAGGGTGTCTCATTGTATGGGAGAGGCATATGTTCAGCTCTGGACTTTTTTATATATAGGATAGTGACAAACGAACACACAGTCCACTTAATGGTAAGTGGTTTCTGCGGCCCATCGACATCTTCATCTATCCTCGATTACAAATCAAAATGTTATGTATGCATATACATAACATAGCCCGTATGTATTTCACCACATATTTTTATAGGATAGGGTGACAAACAAGTACACAGTCCAACTAATGGTAAGTGGTTGCTGCGGCCCATAGACATCTACATCTATCCTCGATTACAAATCAAAATGCAGATGCGTTGTCACCCGTGAGGACTAAGATGGAATGCCTCGTTTCCAGTAAAAAGGGTCTCCGGTTCTCAAAACTCATCATACGAAACACAGCAGCATTAAGCTACTATTTCACGCTGGTATACTGTGAGAGCGTGGTCCTTCCCCGATCGAGCCGACCCATTCGTGCTACAACTATACTACTAACATAACTGCAGCAGTGTTCTACCACGTATAAAATATTGGATAATAGATTGGTTGTAATTATTGAAAAATGAGTGAATATTATCTATGACAGAAAAAAAGGCAATGATGTTGATTTTGAAAAATGTAAGTTGATAGAAAAACAACTTTAAAATACAAAAAAGCAGGACTAGCTTATTTGACGCTTGTGAAAAATCCATAACAATAATAATTAATAACATCAAAATAATATGGCATTTACCTCTCTGAATTTTTGTATGAATCTCTGTTAAAATGTCCCCAAGGGCCAAACCTTTTAGAATTTTTAAATCTTGTATATCTGTGAATTAATCTTGTAAGAAAATTAATATCAGCAACATAAACAAACAACATACAACATAAAAAGTTTGGTTTACAGTAATCGTTTTCTTATTATTCACAATATGCACAAATCCACAAATGCAGTGAAATATCTTCATAAAACTGTAGTTTTTTAAACAAATAATGACAGACGGGAGTAACATTCCATTTGATAGTAAGTAGATACTGTAAAATGTTGTTGTAGGTCATTTCATCTATCCTAGATTTAAAATCAATTGAGTTGTCACCGCCTAGGAGTGAGATGGAATGCTTTGTAGCGCCATAATATTGCTACTTCTAAATTTAGAAGGTAATACAATATGCAATATTGAATGTCCAGTTGCCCAAATGCCCAGCTCGTTCGTAAAACGTTCGTTTAAATAATAAACAAAATTTTCATTACAAAATAACTTCAACTATAAAACTGCTAGTACAGTCCGTACAGATAAAGAATGGGATTAGAAATGGCGTCTCATCGAGCTTTTACCTTCAACATGCACAGTACCAAAAGCGAAAACCCGCTAATAACGATATAACTTTATTCGGTTAATTGGAAATTTTCTATTAATGATAAAATATTAGAAAACTATACGCACGTAGGTACATTAATTATAAAATAACATTTTTAACTAGCGACCCGCTCTGGCTTGGCGTGGATTTTTTTTATCTTATTAATATTTCTTTACTGGCGGTTGTGAGTATAGATATAGATAGCGACAATGTGCGAGCATGAGGTGAATATAGGGATTCCATTTTCAATCCCATTCTTTAACCACACGCACTTACCTCTAATGCGTTAAAATTATAAAATATGAATTAAGATTCAAAAAATAATGAAAAGGATACGTTTGAAGCAGGCAGCAAAATCGTTTTCATTTAATAACCAGTTCAGTATATTGTCGATATCGGAGCGAAGTGGATGTCCCACACACGTGTACACGTTGTCCTCCGTCACTTCACGATACGCCAGCCACGTGCTCTGCAACGTATTAAGGACTTTTCGCATGTCGCCGCCTGATAATGTAAGAAGGGCCTTAATCCCATCTTCAGTTATTTTTACACTGAAAATAATGGATTACTCGATAAATTAACAGAACAGTAACTCTCATGACTAAATACTCAAACATTACTCAATTTTAAGATGTCTTTAAGTATCGTACGCACGTCACACGAGACTTAACGGCATCTTGAAATCGAGTAGCGTTTGAGTATTTTGGCATTAATCTATTAAAAATTGCCACTTACATAACATAAGCCACTATATCACAATCACAAACGAGATGCGTATAGCATAAATGCATATTAAATCTTATTTCCAATATAAAGACCTCTAATGTCTCATGTAAAAATGTGCATAATTCTGAAGAGTATTTAACTGTCCCAAAAGAAGAGCATGACAAGTGGCAACTATGACATATATCCCCTCTATGAAAGCTACAAATAATAAACGTCACCAAATCCCAAGCAGTCCTGCTGTTCTTGGCCCTAGTGGCAGTCATGTAAATAGCGGAGCAAGGTGCGAAGAATCTCTGGTTCAACTTTGGTTTCCAACAACTGCGATTGGATCTGGCAACGTATAACGCACCCACATTGAACACAAAATTATGATTACAAGAAGACTAGTCATACTGGGGTGTTATAGGATTAACTGAAGTTTGAAGAGACAGGGGGACACGGTAATCCTCCAATCCGATAACATGTTGAGAAGATTGGGAGTATATCAACGAAGATTGCGTACTCAGAATTACCAAAAGGTATAAGCAGCAACATTGACACGCCCCGATGAGGAGGTGGAGGCGATGTATGGGGATATCTCCAGAGCTATACATTGTTCTAAAACTCATTACATGGTGTTGATGACGGAGTTTAACGCAAAACTAAACACAAGGATCTTCCCTTCGATTTAGATGAGCTTAAAAAAGGGAAATTTCGGATTGGTTAATGGAACCTGAGGCAGCAACAACTGGCTGTCTCTGTAGATAGCGAAGGCCTCTATATGGTAATTCCTTCTTCAAGAAGCATAACAGAAAAATAATCACCTATGCTAATTTAAATATGGGCATACACGTATTTTGACTTTAATATAGTGCTCAGCTTACGTTAAACTGAAAACTTTAGTACTGGGATCGCCAATTTCACTCAGAAAGCGTGGCGATTACCACGAATTTCCCCAACTATGGAATACAAACTTTATCTAGCGGTGAAATGCATACGGGCTATGTTATGTATGCATATACATAACATAGCCCGTATGTATTTCACCACATATTTTTTATAGGATAGGGTGACAAACAAGTACACAGTCCAACTAATGGTAAGTGGTTGCTGCGGCCCATAGACATCTACATCTATTCTCGATTACAAATCAAAATGCAGATGCGTTGTCACCCGTGAGGACTAAGATGGAATGCCTCGTTTCCAGTAAAAAGGGTCCCCGGTTCTCTAAAATCACCATAAAAAACACAGCAGCATTAAGCTACTATTTTACACTGGTATTCTGTGACAGTACATTTAAAGAACAAAATATTTTAAATATTGTGATGATAACTAAATACATATACATAAATACATAAATGATTAGACTTCAGATTGAAATAAAAAGAAATCTCACAATTTCTACGTAAAAACAGAATACCCTCAGTCAAATATTATTTTTTAAACATTTTCAAAATAAGAGGTATATCTGGTTATTTCTTTGGCTAATCAACCCTTCGAGGCTATAAAAGCATTCTATACCTAACCTTGGTACACGAATTATTCAACTTACTTTTCCTTAGCAACGATATCCTGTAAGCGTGGCACAATCTGATTCTGTTGCAGAGGCGCGAAACGAAAGCGCGTGCATCGAGACTGCAATGCCGGGATGATCTTACCCAGGTAGTTGCAAATTATACAAAACCTAACGTTGTCCGTGTACTTCTCTATTACTGAAACAATAAATGATTTATTTATATTATTTATTCATTGTTTATTGCATTCCCTTTTACAAAAGCATACAAAAGGCGAATTTAATGCCTTTAAGCATTCTCTACTGCTCAACTAAAAATAAAACCACATTAGGTATTGTTGATATAAAACAACTTTAATTCACTTCACTTAGATAATATAAAAACCTAACAACAAAAGCCTCATTATGATATTCTATATTAAAACACAGATTTTAATCGTCTGTATTAGCAAATCATTTCTAGTCTAGTATTATTAATAATTTAGCAATTATCAATAAATTATTTCTTTATACGCAAGACAGGTGCGGAAGTAATAAAAAATAATACAATGTAACGGGCAATTGTAAGTTATTTCACCCAGGCAACTTTTAACTAATACTGTCTCTCTCCCGAGGTGAAAGATAACACCGCGCCGGCAGTATCCATAACGTAAGGATTAGCGATTAAACCATTAGATCTCGGACGATGAATGTTTTTTTTTTTATAGAATGGGATGACAAACGAGCACACAGTCCACCTGATGGTAAGTGGTTGCTGTGGCCCATAGACATCTACATCTATCCCCGATTACGAATCAAAATGTAGATGCGTTGTCATCCATGAGGACTTAGGTGAAATGCCTCGTTTCCAGTAAAAAGGGTCTCCGGTTCTCTACACTCACCATACGAAACACAGCAGCATTAAGCCACTATTTGACGCTGGTATTCTGTGAGAGCGTGGTCCTTCCCCGGTCGAGCCAACCCATTCGTGCTACAACTATACTACTAATATAACTGCAGCATGGCTCTACCACAAAAATGATGTATGTAACGTTAACGATGAATGTTAATGTTACAAACTTTTCCCCATGATTAGTTCTAGCAGCTTTAGGTCTGTTAATTTATTGCCGTGTCGTAGTTGCGGCTTAAGAGACTACACTTACACACTACACTACCCTACACGATCCCAGGGGTGTCGAAGAGGCGACAGAGAAGTACTGGAACAGGAGATGAGCAGCAACGTCTTTCTGACAATTCAATTACAACAAAAAACTGCGATTGCCAACACGTCTGCCAAGCGTGATATCTATGCCAAATATGCAATATGAGTAAATATAAATATGCAATATGAGTAAATATAAATATGCAATATGAGTAAATATAAATATGCAATATATAATATAAATATGCATCTACGATAATGCCCCTATGACGCAATCTTTTTTTATAGAATAAGGGTAACAAACGAGCATACAGTCTACCTTATGTTTAATGGAATATGTGGTCCATAGACACCTACATCTAACCTCGATTACCAAAATGCAGATGCGTTGTCACCCCTGAAGTTTAGTATTCAATGGAATGGAATGCTTCGTTTCCAGTAAAAAGGGTCTCCGGTTCTCTACACTCACCATAATATGAAAACACCGCAGTATTATGTTGCTTATTTTACTCTAGTATTCTGTGAGAATGTGTTCCACCCTGCAACATGGTTCTACTATATTTAAAAATCTGTGGGGGAGGCTTATTTTCAATAATGTACTCGCATAGTATGACGGGCTATAATAAATGAAATAAATACGCCTACACTTTTCTTGTGAGATGATGCCATATATCCAATTGATTTTATTATCGCAATCAAATATATCAATCAAAAATATATTTTACAATCAATGCAATCTGTTGTTTTATTTTTTCCATTGTAAAAACAAACGACTCCGTGGCACAGTGGCTTAGCAATGAGTGGCTGCGACGGTGACCGCGGGTTCGAATCCACACGGAACGGAGTATTTGTATGGCCTTCAAATAATTGTTCCGGGTCTGGATGTTTGTCCTTGTGCAATTTATGTTTGTCAACTGGCCCCGCGATACAGGATAAAACCCTAGTGTAGGGGTAACGTTTAAAAAAAAATAGAAAAAACTCGCGCCCGCATATGCAGTTATACGGTACACACAAAAATGTTAAAACAAGAGTCATTACGTGCTTTCTATAATATAAAAATAGAAAGGTCGACAAAACCACAACAGAGGTAACTTTAAGTCACAGAACGGGAAACAATAAGAAGCCTAAGGTTATTATAAAATTTATTATTATTGAATACAACAAACGGACGAAGATGCTTTTCGTTGTAGGCTTCTCAGAGTCTTTCGATTCATAATGAGAGGTGACGTCGGTATTCCATCCAACTGCGAAGAGTGATCGTTTATCTGCTCGGACACATTTGTATCAGCTTTCAAGCTTGCTGCTTGCAAGCGTTGAACTTGGGGACCTAATACACGAGCAATTAAGCTCGTGAATGTGTGGTTAACCTAAAACATAAAAATGAACTGAAATTTATTATCACACTCAGTCTCACATTTATCATCAGCTATTGTTGAATATGGGCCTTTTACAAATTCAAAGGGTTTGGCTTATTCACAATATTTGACAGATGGCACTGGCATATAAATCGTGGTACCAAAACACCGCATCGCCGATCTTGGTATTTAAAAGTTTAAGGTTAAGTTAAAAAAAAAGACCACAAAATCTTCTTGACATTTTCCTTAGCCAGCTCTTAATACACAAAAAGAAAAAATAGAAATATAAATATTCTTACACCGTATTTCAAGTTACAATAATTGCTGTATATTTAGTAAACTTTAATAACAATGATATGTATTTACGGCAACTATACAAAAATGGTAACAAAAGAAAAGAAAAAAAAAACAATTACGTTAAATCGACAGAAACTAAAGAGAATATACCATTTCTCCAGTTCTAGCTGATCCTTTGAAATTCTCCAGTAAATATTTCGAAGCAAACTTTTCCACGCACGAGAGACGAACAGCCCTCTGATGTTCCAAGTCTGATTTATTACCAAACAATGCCATCAGAGGTTTCTTTTGTTCTTGTTCGAAAATTTCTTTTACAGACAGTATCCAGGTATTCAAATTTTCGAAACTTTGTAAATTTGATAAGTCGTATACAAATAAAACTATCTAGAACAAACACAAACTTATACAACATTCATTAATCGCATAAAAATAACCCAATAAATATTGTAACATAAAAATTACCATGATTACCTTTTATGCGGTTTAAATCCCTTGCGTGCCATAGAATTATTAATTAAATTTTAGTTGTATCATAAAAGGTGACAGAGATATGAAAGAGGAGATGGGCAGCAGCATATTCCGCTAGAAAACTATGGCAAATAAAGTCTTATGAGGCAATCTATGGGTGAGAACCATGTTTAGCAGGAAGCTTTTGATAGGCTGATGAATGAATGGCCACAAAAAATAAATTAATGTAATACCAAACAAGTTAATTAAAAGGAAAAAGATAAAATGCTAACATCAGACGCATACAAGTAGTTTCTAAGCATAGAAGTAGAAAGTGTGTTGCCTGATACGTCACACAAGTGTATAGGAACCGGAGGGCGAAGCCCTAGACACTGTCCTGCCAACACTTCAGCCCCCTGAGTACTACCGTTCGGTACATTGGTTTCATTCGTTCCTAAATATCGATGACATAGACTGCTCTAAAACAAGAAATAAAACGTCGTTTTTAATAATTTAATACATTTCTTAATAAAAAAATTGAAAATTGTGCAAAAAGCATGTATTGGTTGACTTACTTTTCCAGTAGAAGGTTCACCAAGGAGCGTAATTTTTATAGTTCTACCCTGAATTTCTTCTTCCTCGATATCAGACATGTTGTTCTTTAAGGACCTCCATTTATGTGAGTAAATATGTATACATTTATTTTAAATTTACTAATGCATATTACATTAACCTGATAAGTTATATTAATTTAACACACCACGTACTCGTTCTTATACTCCTATTGAAAATTAATGAAAAGTTTTTACCTAAGCTCATTTAGTAATGAAACTTTGGTATAGTTAAAATGAAAAGGTTTTACATTAAAAAAATAAGGTAGAATTTTTGTGATACCATAGCAACCAAACAGGCCTTATACCGTAAACAAATAATATAAGTATCACGTTATGGAACATTTAATACAGGAAGGTCTTAACATCATCACAGCATGTGCTAGTTCTCAAGACTATCTCTATTTCTTGATCCGTGAAAATATTAAAATATACTATTTTTGAATTCAAGGATCAAGCAGGGTATAAAGTCACGTTACTATACTTAATTAAATTTAAAAAAATGTGACATTAAAGTTGGTAAAACTTAATGTAATAGATTTCATCAAAATATCGCTTAATTCTGTTTTTTATTTACACTAATAATAGTAAGAGTGAATTAAGAGCCCTCTTACATTTCGGCGTTACGCAATTTAGGTATTTTACGCTCCGAGTACCTACACAAGCTATACTTTGTTTCATATCTCTATTCAATCGCTCGCATTATGGTACTGTGAGTATAGCGACTAAACGAACATCCTAAGAATAAAGTTTTCTTAGGATGGAGTTCAGTAGATGGAAAATTTTCGATGTGTCATTTTTATGTTATCTAATCAATTTATTATAATCTATTTTATATATTTTCCATTATTTATTAACCTTAGTGCTGAAATAAGTAAACATAAATATTTTAATTGTTTCACAGATCGATTGTTAACCTATGTTGATTAACAATCGATTATATCTATTACCGGTAGCATAGTGGTATAAATAAATAAATAGTACGAAAAAAATAACCAACTGTAACTAATATTTTTTTAATCTTTACTTACAGTCAATTACCATATTTTTATTATAAAAATATTTGCCACACTTCCCCATTCCGACTGGTAAGAAAGCTCAGCTACATACGAACTTTATACTAATTGATATATATTGTTCGAAAGTAAATACTTCCAACGATAATAAATTGCGGGCGTAGTCGACGATGCTAATAGCACAAAATAGCAGCGCCACGGCCATCGACGCACACTACAATAATATCGAAATCAGACGGTGCGCGCGAAATAAATTGGCATAGGTCGACCTAGACAACCGCTGGCGCGGGAACGAATCAGATGGCCGACGCAGTGAAATATATGGTAATTTTATTTTATTAACTAAAAAAATAACGATTTAAAATATAAAAATCATAGTATAGATTAAGCAAATGTTGATGATTATTTTGGTATAAATTTTACGTCAAAATGATGTAGAACTTCGGAGATATTAGGGCTTGTATCGAAGTAGTCCACTACCATCGCGAAACGGTGAGGCCGGCTCTGCTCTTTCTGACCGAGACGCAGGTGTCCTCTCCGGCTGATGCTTCGTATCTCTCCTACCCGGGGTACAAACTGGAAAACTCCTTTGTGCCTCGGGCTGTAGTTTGCGTATACGTCAGAGAGGACATCTGTTCTCGACGCCTCGGCAGTCTTGAAGGTTCGGACCTGTCCATCCTTTGGCTACGCGTGGACAGCGACGACCATCCGCGCGTCTACGGGTGCCTCTATAGGTCCCATAGCGGTAATGCCGAAACAGACCGACTCTTCGACCACGTCCAAATGGCTACAGATTCGTTGCTACAGCAGAGCCCCTCCGCAGAGATCGTGATCCTCAGCGATTTTTACGCCCACATCTGGTCACAACCGGTTACTTCGCCTACGCGGATTCCAAATGTGGAAGATCATGCACCTTCCCTGGTGGACCTTCTCTTGACCTCTCATCCTAACGAATATCAGATTTCCGTCGACGTCCCTTTAGGGTCCTCGGACCATTGTCTTGTCCGTAGTGTGGTGCCACTCACGCTGATATCGCGGTTGCATTCTGCAGGCTGCCGCCGTGTTTGGCACTATAGGTCGGTCGATTGGGCTAGGATACGATCTTTCTTTGCATCCTACCCTTGGGGGCGAGTTTGCTTCTCGCCGGACGATCCTAACGTTGTTGCCGATTCTGTCGCTGATGTGGTACTTCAGGGTATGAACTTTTTACTCCTTCCTCTCTGTGGTGCCCATCGGGGGCAAATCTCAGCCATGATTTGGTCGCTCCTGTAAAATAGCATCATGCTATAATCAGAAGTGTTACCAAGCCTGGGCTGCCGCATCAACGTCCCGGGATGTAAACACCAGCGCTCTAAAAAAGAAGTATGATTCCACTTCCAGGTCCTACAAAATAGTCATTGCCAAGGCAAAGTCAGAGCACATAGGCAGAATTGGCGAGAAGCTAATTCGCCTTCCTTCTGGAACCCGTGCATTCTGGTCTCGCTAAGGATGTCCAAGGGAATTTCTGTCAGCCATCTCTTCCATCTCTAGACAGGGAGGACGACTCACTGGTCCATGTCGCAAAGGAGAAAGGCGATCTGCGATTTTCATACAAGAAAAAGTAGCGCCGTCATAATACAAAACTTCATATCATAACACTAAGTAACCAGGGTCGGATTTCGTAGTATAATTATCCTAATTGTATCATTACTTCATAGTTTGTAGTATAAAGTTTCGTAATAATAATTAGCGAAAAAAAAACATAATTTTACCTAAAGGTCGACTTGTATTTTTATTGGGTCCTTTTACTTTTTAATATTAAGCCTACGATATCGAGAATATCTGTATTGCACATTAGTACCACGTTTTTAATAAAATTATAATTAGCTCCTTTTCTGGTCAATCGGTGCTCGATCGATGCATTTGTGTTGCATCCTTGATACAACTATAATGAGGGGCTACCACGATAAAAACTCTATGCTCCAGAAACAATCGGTTTGAAAACGAAATTCCAAAATATTTTATGATCACATTTTCAAATTTCAATTAAGCAGATTTGTTTTCTTTTGTACTCTTTTCGTTTTACCCTTATTGAATATAAAATATATTACGTGCCAATATTCAAAATTTAACTAAACTAACAAAAATAAACAAAAATTAAAGAGAAATAAAAAATAAAACCGTCAAAAAACGAAACGTATAGATAATCTAGACGCTTGGCGCCAAAATCCCGGCACATGGGAAAAAGAAACATGATACGTCAAACGTGATACAATTTTTTAAAAATAATATAATTTTATATACCATGAACAATATTTTTGAGGGTCTGAATCCAACCCTGGCCTAATCTTGGTAACGTAACTAAACTAACTGTAAAATAAAACTTTAAAAATGCGTTTATATAATAATTTAATAGTAACAAAATTAATATAAGGTTATTTACCTATAATACGATATCCCATGTTCTTTTTAATCTTTGTATCGTAATTTTTGCATCCTTTTACCACACAACTAGACACATTTACCTATGACAGGCAAATCCGTCCTGCGCGCGCACCAGTGTCGACCGATTCGCGTTGGCCCTAAACTGTAATTTTAGGGCCAGCGCACTGGTCCGTTTTAGTTGTTCGGTCGGCCCGGTCCTTACGCTAGTAATATATAAGTCAATGTTCGCAAAGCACTCCTCTCCCTGGATATCCACAAGTCGAGTTGGTCTGACGGTATCCCCCCCAATTGTGCTAAGGACGTGTGCTCCAGAGTTGGCACCGGTCTTAACGCGTCTTTTCCGGTACTCCTACTCCCTAGGCGTAGTCCCGAATTTTTGGAAGACAGCCTTGAACCACCCGATTCCTAAAAAAGGCTACCGCTCAAACCCGTCCAACTACAGGCCTATCGCCATCACCTCCTTGTTCTCCAAAACAATGGAATCCATTGTAAACTGCCAGATCATGAGGTACCTTGAGGATCACCAGCTGATTAGTGATCGCCAATACGGTTTTCGTCGTGGTCGATCAGCTGGTGATCTTCTGGTCTACCTGACTCATAGATGGGCGGCGGCAGTAGAGTCCAAGGGGGAGGCATTGGCCGTTAGTTTGGACATTGCGAAGGCCTTCGATCGGGTTTGGCACAAAGCGCTTCTTTCGAAGCTCCCTTACTATGGGCTTTCCGAGAAATTGTGTAATTGGATCACCAGCTTTCTTGCAGATCGGAGCATCAAGGTCGTTGTAGACGGTGCAAGCTCCGATTACAAACCTATTAATGCTGGTGTTCCACAAGGCTGCGTGCTATCACCAACGCTGTTTCTTCTGCATATCAATGATATGTTACAAACCGGCTATTTCATTTCTATTGCTATGGCTATTTCATTCATTGCTATCCAGATGACAGCACTGGTGATGCTCTGTACACCG
This sequence comes from Parnassius apollo, assembly GCA_907164705.1. Taxonomy (NCBI): domain Eukaryota; kingdom Metazoa; phylum Arthropoda; class Insecta; order Lepidoptera; family Papilionidae; genus Parnassius; species Parnassius apollo. Next base: position 430,247 of record CAJQZP010001435.1, read on the forward strand.
GCCGTGCCAATATTTCTCGGGATACGTCTCGGAGTACCGGGACAAACTTGTGTCTGAAGTCGAGTCTTTGCTGAACAGTCTCGGATTGGGAGCGACTAAATTTAGTCCAGTTTAACCCTCTGAAGACACAAGGTTGCGCGTTAACCGCTAAAAAGAACCCTTTTGTCGTTTCTCCTCAATTTCAAGGCACACCCCCTGTTGCCACAGCCAATATCGGAATCCTCGGCGTCGACATATTGAGTGACGTGCAGTTTCGTGGTTACTTGGAAGAGAAGACCAAATTGGCCTCTAAAAAGATTGGCGTGCTCAGCAGAGCGGGACAATATTTCATGACGGCACACCGCCTGCAACTTTACAAGGCGCAGGTTCGGCTGCACATGTTGCCATCCCTGGGCTGGAGCTCTCCAGTACCAGCTCCTTCCACTTGACCGAATCCAGCGCAGTGATTCGAATCGTTGACGACCGAGTGCTTTCCGATCGGTTCGATTCACTGGCGCTGCGAAGAGATGTTGCATCTCTTTGTATTTTCTTTCGCATATATCACGGGGAGTGCTCTGAGGAATTGTTCGGATTAATCCCAGCATTAATACCATCCACACTGTCTGGATGCTTGGCGTTCCCCCACTATACGTTTCACTAGGACTTTTCTTCCGCGTACGACCTCTCTGTGGAATAGTTTATCACCGGCGATTTTTTCCGAACCGATACGACCTGAGAACCTTCAAGAAAAGAGCTTATTCTTTTCTAAAGGGTCAGCAACGCACCTGCAATTCCTCTGGTGTTGTCAATGTTCGTAGGCGGCGGTAGTCACCTAACGTCAATTGGATCATATGCTCGTTTGCCCCCTCTTCTATAAAAAAAAACTTTTTCGGTAGATAATTGAATTATGACGATTTTTTTTCCTAACGTGAAAGGCATAAAACGAAAATGTATTTTATCATTATTAAAGTATAGGATGTTGGTGAGATAAAAAAAAATTTTAATGGTCGATATTCAATGGTCGTGCCGTGTAGTGGCGGTTAAGAATATCCACTACCCCATATCTTCCCGTGGGTGTCGTAAGAGGCGACAGAGGGAGACAGGCAGGAGATGGGCAGCAGCGTCTTCCTGATGACAACTGTGACGTAATAAAAAACTGCGGTTGCCAACCCGCTCGCCAAGCGTGGCAACTATGGCAAATACCCCCCAATGAATAAATACACAAACAGACGGCCCCCAGTCCCCGGCGGCCCCGCTATTCCTGGCTACGGTGGCGACCATGGTAACGGCGGGGCAGGGGGTGCTAAGAATCTCCGGTGGAGGTTCGGTTGCCACCTACGACGACTCGACCTGGCAACATATAACGCACGCACCCTGAGGACTGACGAGAAGATACTGGAGCTGGAAGAAGAGGTAGACAAGTTGCGCTGGCATATTATTGGATTATCCGAGGTCCGAAGAGAGGGGGAGGACACGGCAATCCTCGAGTCCCGCAACTTGTTCTACCACCGGGAGGGCGACCATCTGTCTCAAGGAGGTGTCGGATTTATCGTCCACAAATCTCTCGTCAACAACGTTGTAAAGATTGGGAGTGTGTCGACGAGGGTCGCGTACCTGATACTCAGAATCACCAAACGGTATTCGCTGAAGGTCATTCAGGTTTACGCACCAACCTCGGCACATCCCGATGAGGAGGTGGAGGAAATGTATGAGGATATTTCCAGAGCCATATATTCCTCCAAAACCTACTACACGGTGTTGATGGGAGACTTCAACGCAAAACTGGGCACAAGAGAAAGCGGTGAGCTGAAGGTAGGGAAATTTGGAGTAGGGCAACGGAACCGAAGGGGCCAGCAGCTGGCCGACTTTATGGAGAAAGAGGGACTCTTTATGATGAACTCTTTCTTCCAGAAGCGGCCCCACAGGAAGTGGACCTGGTCGAGCCCCGACGGTTCGACAAAAAATGAGATTGACTTCATTATGACGACCAGACGCCAACTGTTCAGTGATGTCTCAGTGATCGCAAGGGTGAAAACTGGCAGCGATCACCGAATGGTTAGAGGCACACTGAACCTAAACGTTAAGTTGGAGAGGTCTCGTCTAATGAAGTCAACGCTCCGTCCCCCTCGTGCTCTAATCCAGAATCCCGAAACCTTTCAGCTCGAGTTACGTAACCGCTTCCAGTGCCTAGAAGATTGCAATGCAGTGGACGATATGAACGACAAGCTCGTGGAAACTGTCCATGCGGTCGGAGCTAAGTTCTGCAAGACCCGCCGCAGAAGAACACAAAAACTCTCCGATCACACTCTTAATCTCATGGCTGTTAGACGGGAGATGAGGCTGCAATCGTCAACAGATTTGACAGCATACAGGCAACTGAACAGACAGATCTCCAAATGCATACGGCGAGACTTACGCAACTTTAATACTTCTCGTATTAAAGAAGCGATCGAGCGGAACCAGGGGCTCCAAAGTCTTTGCCAGAGATCTGTCTGCCAGAAAGAGCCAACTGTCAAGGCTGAAGACTGAGTGTGGCAACATCGTTTCCGGGACACCTGAGATTTTGAGTGAGATTGAGAGGTTCTATGGGCAGCTTTACACATCATCGTTGGAGCCACACGCAAGTGTGAGTAACGATCCAAGAGCAAGTCTTATCCGACACTATTCCGATGATATCCCGGACGTCAGTCTAAGTGAGATTAGAATGGCTCTCCAGCACCTTAAAAACGGCAGGGCCCCAGGCGAGGATGGAATTACAGCGGAGCTTCTGAAAGCGGGTGGAACACCGGTACTTGAAGTCCTTCAGAAGCTCTTCAATTCCGTCCTCCATGGTGGCACTACTCCAGAGGCGTGGAGCAGAAGTGCGGTGGTCTTGTTCTTTAAGAAAGGCGACAACGCTCTCTTAAAGAACTACAGACCGATTTCCCTTCTGAGCCGCGTCTACGTGCTGTTTTCGAGAGTCATTACGAATCGTCTCGCACGCAGACTTGACGACTTCCAGCCTCCCGAACAAGCCGGTTTCCGAAAAGGCTTCAGTACCATAGACCACATACATACCCTGCGGCAGATTGTACAGAAGACTGAAGAGTACAATCTGCCACTTTGCCTGGCGTATGTGGACTATGAGAAAGCCTTTGATTCCGTCGAAATTTGGGCGGTGCTACAGTCCCTTCAGCGGTGCCAAGTTGACTGTCGGTATATCGAAGTGCTGAAGTGTTTGTACAGTAGGGCTACGATGGCTATCCGAGTACAGAACCAGAGCTCGAAACCTATCCAACTGCAGAGAGGTGTAAGACAGGGTGACGTTATATCCCCGAAACTCTTCACCGCTGCATTGGAAGACGTTTTCAAGCTACTGGACTGGAAAGGATACGGTATTGACATCAATGGCGAGTACATCACTCACCTTCGATTTGCCGACGATATAGTCCTTATGGCAGAATCGCTGGAGGACTTAAGCACTATGCTCAATGACCTCAATAGTGCCTCCCAACGGATAGGTCTTAAGATGAACATGGACAAAACAAAGATCATGTTCAATGTCCATGTCACACCTATGCCGGTAGTTGTTGGGAGCACTATGCTCGAAGTTGTTGACGAATACGTTTACCTGGGACAAATAGTCCGACTAGGTAAGTCCAACTTCGACCGAGAGGTCAATCGACGGATTCAACTCGGCTGGGCAGCGTTCGGGAAATTACGGCATATCTTTTCGTCAGGTATACCTCAATCTCTAAAAACTAGATTGTACAACCAGTGCGTGTTGCCAGTGATGACTTACGGATCTGAGACGTGGTCCTTCACTGCTGGCCGTATGAGGACGCTTAAGGTCGCTCAGCGAGCTATGGAGAGGGCTATGCTCGGAGTTTCTCTGCGTGATAGACTCAGAAATGAGGATATCCGCAGTAAAACCAGAGTGACCGACATAGCCCAACGGATTAGTAAGCTGAAGTGGCAATGGGCCGGCCATATAGCTCGAAGAACCGATAACCGATGGGGAAGAAAGGTTCTCGAGTGGCAGCCTCGTACCGGTAGGCGTAGTGTAGGGCGACCCCCACTAGATGGAGTGACGACCTGGTAAGACATGCAGGAAGTCGATGGATGCAGGTGGCTCAGGACCGTGCTTTGTGGCATTACTTGGGGGAGGCCTATGTTCAGCAGTGGACTTGTGAAGGGCTGTAATGATGATGATGATGATGATGATTCAATACCTAGGTGGATTGAAAAGTACTCGGCCTAACACAGATCCATTCAATTCTAAAAATCAAATCTACCCACATTATTTAGTTCAGTTCAGACTAGTTCATTGTGTGAAGTTCGAAACGTGTGCGATAATTAGTTGTGATTTTATAAATTTATTAACAAAGTAATCGGACATAATTTCCGCGAATGGAGCAAATCGAGCAGCGTGCCGTCATTAAGTACCTCCATAAGAAGGGGCTATCATCAAAAGCCATCCATGATGACATGGTCAGTACATTAGGCAATTGTGCTCTGTCATATTCATTCGTCAAAAAATGGATAGCAGAATTTAAGCGTGGTAGAGAGAGTGTGAAAGATGAACCCCGCTCTGGAAGGCCTTCGACGTCAACTACTGACGAAAATATTAAAAAAGTACTTGATTTAATAATGGGAGACCGCAGATTAAAAATTAGAGAGATAGCCGAGATTATAGGCATCTCTTATGAACGAACTCAAAACATCATTGTCAACGAGTTGGGTTTCCACAAGGTGTCTGCGAGGTGGGTTCCGCGACTGCTTTCAGTTGAACAAAAAGGGACGCGATTGACTATTTCACGCGACTGTTTGGAGTTATTTGAAGCCGATGCAGATGATTTTTTGAATCGTTTTGTTACTATGGACGAAACATGGGTTCATTACTGTACACCGGAAACAAAACAATAATCAAAACAGTGGAGAAGACCTGGTTCACCACCCCTTAAAAAGGCTAAGTCGATTTTGTCGGCAAATAAGGTGATGGCTTCAGTATTCTGGGACTCGAAAGGTGTGATTATGATTGATTATCTTGAAAGGGGTCAGACTATATACTCTGATTACTACTGCACCTTACTACGTCGTTTACGAGAGGAAATAAAAGAAAAACGTCGAGGAATGCTCAGAAGAAAAGTCCTGTTTCATCAAGATAACGCCCGTGTTCACACGTCAGTACAGTCAATGGCTGAAATTCACAACTGTGGCTTTGAACTGATACCGCATCCGCTGTATTCACCTGATCTGGCACCATCAGACTTCTTTCTGTTCTCTAACCTAAAAAAGCACTTGGGAGGTCAAAGATTTTCGACAAACGACGAGGTCAAAGCAGCTGTAGACGCATATTTTGACTCTAAGGAAGAATCATTTTTTTTTCAACGGTCTGAATGCTTGGAAGGGGAGGTGGCAAAAGTGTATTGAACTTGATGGTGATTATGTAGAAAAATAAAAATATAACTGATTTAGTATGTGTTTATTTTCTTGGTTAGGCCGAGTACTTTTCAATCCACCCTCGTAGAATCTACAAATTAGAGCTCCCAAATCATGTCTCTCAGAGTTTTGGCCTAAACATGCATCGGGAAAATGATCATTACTAAATAAATAAGTTATCTAAAATTTGCCTTGAGCTTATTGTAGTAGAGATAACGAACTATTTTTACCAAGTAATTGTTATTTCAAGCAATGAACGGAAAACATATAATTTCAACGAGGAAACCTTGTAATTTTGCGTTTTTTTGTAATACTCCTCTTAACGCAAAAAATAAGGGCAGTCTTCGGCAGTAGCGAAAATTTTATAACGATACGAAGCTTTCTTTTGAAGTATGTGATTAACATAGTAATAGTACTGTCCAATAATATTCATCAGCTAAAGGAATAATTGACGTATACCTAAACACTTGAAAACAAACAATTGTACAATCATTGCGTGTTGACATGTATGAGGAAGCTCAATATTGCTTTGGGAAGGGCTATAGTCCGAATTCCTCTGCGTGATAAACTTCGAATTGAGGATATCCCCAGTATAACTAGAGTAAATGACATAGCCGAACAATTCAGTAAGCTGAAGTCCCAAAGGGGCGGCCATATACCTCGACGAATCGACAACCAACATGGAAAGATTCTCTAATGGCAGCCTTATACCGGTAAGCGGAGTGAAGGGCAGCCCCCAACTAGATGAAGTAACGACGTGGTAAGAGATGCAGGTGGCTCATATCCGTGTTTGGGGAATTCCTCGGGGGAGTCCTATGTTCAGCAGTGAACTTGCCAAAGGCTGTAATGATGTTGAGAAGATTGATAATTATTTGACTATCCTGTGGCTTAGGAGTTTTTGGATCTTATAATTTGAAAGCATTTTCGGTCAAAGTCAACAGTTCCTGGATATTCCATTGATTAGAATAGTTCGAATCCATGGCAAAGTTATTTTAATATTTATATATACAAGATACAATAACGGAATGAAGCAAATTACAGTTAATTTAGTAAACAAAATATGTAATAATGAATATGGCTATAATTTTAATTACACACTTCAAATGAGAGTATCTAGCTCTTCTCCTACTCCGCCACTAATATTCTCCTCTAAATACTCTCTATCGTATACTTACTAATCTTATATAGATAGAAATGGATAATTTAAGTAATATTTATATTCTCAGCAGGAAACAGTGTAGCTAGCAAGGGGAGCGGAGGTTGTGATGTTTTAATTATAATCACTCATTTAGATGTGTCTACTAGCAAGCAAACTTATTTTTAGTTGTTATTAGGAAGAGCCTCTCCTAATAACTAAAAATAATCTAATCTTCTAATTTGTAACCCTTGTCGTCTCCTACGACACCCACTGGACAATATGGTGTAGTAGATATTCTTATTGTTTACACAACTTACACTGAAATTATATTTGTTTTGAAGGAGAGGAACATAATAACAATATATGATTTAAAACCTAAAGACTCTCCAAAATAAAAATTTTATAAAATTAATAAAAAACTCTTCTTAAAAACCTCTCAATACATTTGCTAAAATTGCATTGCACCTATACAAAAAAATAAGTAGTTTCAAAGGAATAAGTGATATTCATTCTGTAAATACTAGATACAGACAAACGCTAGTAGTACCAGTTACTCAACTCGACAGAATCAGTGATTCACTCCTTGAGCCCTATAAGCTGTTCGTTTTTTTTTTAAATTGTCCCAGTACGATTCTTACTGTTTCTTCCTAGGATATGGGTTTTTATTTTCATTTTGACAAAAGGTCACGAAGGACTGGAAAAACGTATTTATAATTTATATTGTATTGAAAAAAAAACTTTTGTTGCTGTAGCTTATAGCTTTACTATGTAAATGTCATATTAAAAATCAGTTATCAGAATTATATCACAGAATAAATAATAGTATAAGAAGTTATATGTTAAAAACGAGAATTATTGCTGCTTGAGAAAAGGGCGGGAATTACCGAAATTCAAAATTCCTGAAAAAACCCAATTTAAATTGTTGTCACCTGCTTACAATTCACTTCAAACCTTATGATAGACCAATAAGAAATACATCTGTGTTTCAACTCCTAATTGAGGATAGATGTAGATGTCTATGGGCCACAGCGCCCACTTACCACCAAATGGACTGTGTGCTTGATCACCCTTATTCTATAAAGAAAAATACATTTCATAATAGTAAAATCCCCACACGCAAAATACGCGCTTAGACGTGGAGTTGCGGAAAACAGCCCGTTGTAAACTAACTAACTAATAGTAAATAAAAATGTTTACTTACTCCTTCTGAGAGCATTTTGAGCATCATTTGTCATAGCATCTGCTTCATCTAATATAATTAACTTTGGTCCAGCCTTAAATATTGTTCTAGTTGAAGCAAAACTGAGAATTTGACCCCTCACAATTCCAATTCCTCTATCATCCGATGCATTTAATTCAAGCACCTAATGTTGGTACAAAGCCATCCATTAATCCACAATATTAACAATAAATTTATTACTAAAATAAACATTTCAGTTCTCATATCTATGGTATTCTTATTAATATAATATTCTTATTAAGACAATAATTAAAAATGATTTATCACAGTAAAAATATACTTTATTAGTAAATAAAACATCAATTACAACTGTTACCCAAAAGACATTTAAAAATGACACCTTTAAATAAAACTAGTGTTTACAATACTTTTACAATCAACATCCCAATATAGCTATCTCATGCTGTTACCTTCTGCTTGAGCCTATAATTAATATAATTAAATATCAACCCAAGCATACCACAGCAGAACTTATTTCTGCATAGATCAGACCAAAAATTACTATTTTAAACTGAAGGAAACAGCTATGCAGCTATGACATTGCAACAAAAACGTGGAACATCTCTGTCTCCCATGAAAATGGGTGCCTCAAAGTACTTTACATCAGTAATATAAAAACAAAATAATTAAACAATAAAGTTTGTAAAAACCAGTTTTACTCAATGTGTAGTTTACATAAATATAAGAAATTATTAAAACAATATATTCTTGTAAACCTATTTAAATGTAATTTTAATTATACTACTATCAACACATCATCATTTAATTATCCAGTACAGACAGAAAGTTACTACATTGTAGAAATTCCACTTATAAAAGAGCCGCTGAGTTGACATCTATTTCTTGATGATGCTTTGTTAGGAGGAAAAACATCTGTCATATAGTTGACAGCAGTATTTCCTTGAGTACAGAGAAGAGAAGGATTCTGAATGAAGTAGTGTTAGGTTAAGTAGTGGCAGCAATATTGGACTCTATTGCAGGAGGGCAAGAGGTTCACATCAAAGTGGGTATTAACACACCATTCATTAGGAACATTATCTTCATCTTAAGTATTTTAAATTCACTAGCAAAACTTAAACATATATCATTGAAATTAAGCTCTAATTAAAACGATTTAATTAAAGAACCAAAGCAAAATAGATATTTGTAATAATGGTAGTTATATAATTTGCAACATACTAACAGCAGGAGCTTACTCACCTCAATGAGAGTTTATTGTCTAAATTCCTCATGCCGATTATATACTAAAACTATAAGAATAAGGTGTAATCAATTCACTTTGAGATTTATTCTTCTTTAACTAATTGAATCTAAAGAAAACTTGCATATTCAACCAAATATATCCAAAAAAATAATTCAGAATTTGTTTCTATTAAATAAAAAAATTATAGAATAATTGATGGTATATCCATTAGGAGGAAAAGGAGCACAAAATGAAAAATAATGCCAACACTTTCCAAATGGCAAAAGTATGAGATATACTGTCCAAGTTTTGGAATGAATCACCTATAAAAAATTCGAACATACCCTTCACAAAATTGTTGTTCTAACCAGAAGAGGTTCACCCTAAACTGCCAGTTTTACAGTGCACCAATTACATTACAATATTTACAGCTTCTTACCATAGAATTGAATTGCTGTGGCGTGTACATTTGTTTGGCACAAGCTAAAATTGTTGATGTCTTTCCAGTACCTGGTGGTCCATAAAATAATAGATGTGGTAATTGATTCTCTTTCATGAACTGACTAACTGAAATGTTAAAGTTTAATTAAAATGTTGAATGCGAAAAAAATTAAATGTGAAGATTAATCTTAAATTAAAACTCACTTGTTTTGATTATATCATCATGAGACACCAAATCTTCTAACTTTGATGGTCTGTATTTCTCTACCCTGTTTAATGAACGAACTAAATTAATTATAATTAATGAATTACAATGGAGAAGACAATTTTTCGAGGTCTTGTACCAGTGTGCGATTCGTAGGAAGGTAGGGGCCCCTCACTAGATTGAGTAACAACCTGTTATAATATAGAAGTAGATGCAGGTGGCTCAGGACCATGTTCGATGGCATTGCTTGGTGGATGTTTACGTTCAGCAGTCAACAGAAAGGTTGTGATGATGAATTATTTATTATCATTAATAATAGGTTTAAAATTTCATTACCATCATCACTTACCAAGGTAAATTTTTATTTGTATCACCCACAGTCATTCTAAACAAGTAAATTTAATTTGAAAATCTAAGTTTGGACAAAACAAACAAAATGAAAAATGTTAATGTTGATGAATTCAAATACAAAATCAATCAACAAATAACAAATGTTAGTTGTCACTTGTCATTTGTCAATGTTAATTTTCGCGCCTAAAGACCGTTCTTCGACAATTTTTTTATTTAACTGGCTTTACGGCTAAGGGTTCTAGCCTTTCTGAGCCTATAATTTTTCACAGAATGTTCATTTTATGTATTTTGTCTCCACAATATGCTGATGCGTCACATTGCAAAGGTTTTGGGAGTTTTGATGACAGCTCAACCCAGCGGACTGTTGATGACGATAACCACTCAAGTTCATAAGGCGCACAAGCGATCAGATTAACTTGAAGTTTATATCAACATCAAAGCACTTGTTTCGTTGTTTTCTCTAATAATTAGCACGCGCAGACACTTGATTCACAAAATTGCATAACTTTTACGAATCAAAATCCACTTCAAATCATTATTCAAGCGACAAAACAGGAACGACAATCCGTCGACAACAATACAATATAATATACAATATAAATAATAAATCGTACAAAAGGTTGGAGGTTAGAGAACGGGAGAACGATTGCTGTATAAAATAGTGTCCCAGAAATATGGACAAAATAAGTGAGGCACTGCGATCGCTAAGTTGTGCGCTAGTTTGAAGTGATTGCGGTGAAACCTTACATCTTTGCCCACATATTTCGGTTTTTATTACTTTTTTTCAAAAAATAGCCACTTTAATTTGATGGTTGCTGAAGCTTTAAACGACACTCTATGCAACAAATAAACTGTCAAAACCAGGTGACATAATCCCTAACAGATGCTGAGAAAAAAACAAAAACAGACGCGGGCAAAGTTATCTCTACTTTCTTACATCTTTGCTCAACCTAAATTTCTCAGCAACTATAAGTTCTATGACTTTGATTTTAAGATATATTGTTAGCAAACCGGCAAAATGGTATACTATTACATTTTTAAAGAAATAGAAGTCCTTTTTTAGTTTTAATGGCGGTGGGCAATGTTATCACCACATTTAGTCACACTTTCATACTAAGAGATTTGAGATACTAGGGCTGTGCATCAGATGAAAGGAAAATAATAAACTGATTTTAATGCAATAATGTATATTTCATTTTAAAAATCAAAAACAAAAACTAACTGAACAACAAAAAAAAATCAAGAAAATCAATGTTTAGGTAGGAAAGTTCTAAAAAATTGTCTCAGAAATTAACTCTGATAGTTGAGATAAGGAAAAGTAGAGAGCGACGATATTTATTTATTATAATACGAGGCCAGCTTATACTGATTTTGCTACCAATGATGTGCGTGGTTCACCTACTGTGCGTGCCAATCCATTTTGTCGGCCATTTTTGTTTGCGATCGTTAATGTCTGTCGTTGAGGAGGCAATTCCTCTTTTTAGACTTTTTTGCAAACGAATTGCCGCATAAATCTTATTTAGAAACTTTAGCTTGAAACTGAGAACATTTAAGCTCTCTCTTTTGGGAAACTAGCGGTTTCTGACAAAAATTCCCCACAAATATATACCTATTTATTATATTTAAAATAATATATAAAACAGTATCTAGTTACCTATATAGTTATCAGAACAGTAGTTTAGTTTGCAGTTAACAGTGGTTATTGTTATACAGTTTTTTATATACCTTTATACATTTATTTATTTTATTAAGTATACCTATATATTAACATTTTATTACATATATATATAATTTTTATTTATTATATCTAGGTACATGTTTCCTTGTTTTTTTTTCAATAATGTCAACCCTAGTAACATTTTTAGCTGGGCAATGTTGTCGACCTCAGTTTATAAAATTACTTACAACAATACCCTCACAATTTTTTCGCCAACTAAGACAAGTGTAAGAAAGAGAGCTTGATTAAAAGCAGCAACAATTAATGCCCTACACGTAAATAATAATGAATCTTACCTGCGCAGCGTTTTTTGACAATGCGGGATGCAAAACTGCTACAATGTTTTTTGCACCACCTTCGACACTGTCCCTTTGACGGTTGCTGACAGATGCCTGAATATAGTTAGCTGCGATTGTAGTAGTCAGTGCTGTCAAACAGATACTTTAGTTTTCCCTAGACACCATACAAAGTTGACATTTGTTAAAGTAAAATGTCTATCGGTAGTTTTAGTTAATTTTCGTGTTTAGGCAAAGATGTCCCCCAAGGGCAAAGTTGTAAGGTTTCACGGTACATCTTTCGAAGAAAAAAAAGAAAATAACGAAATCATTATTTATTATTATTATTATTTACTAATAAATAAATTATAAATTATGTTTTTATAATTTTAATTATTATAAATATTATAAATTATTACAAATATAAATTATTAATTAATATTAATTTTATAATATTTCACCATTATAATATTATAATATTTATCTTATAATATTTCACCATTTTTTAATGTTTCTTTCTGTCAAAAATTAAAAAATTACTTTGTAGACGCTACTTACCGACGGCAGCGCGGCTATCAATTCCACAAACTATCAGGGAAAGGAGACTATGCTTTAGCACGTAGCGATCATCTCCTGTTTTCTAACCTCCGTGGCAGCGAGTTTAGTTACAGGGCATTTGACAGTAAATGGTCAAATGGGCAGGAGCGTTCAAACCGGTTCAAACGATGTCTTCGTGGCGAGTTTAGATAAGGACATTAGTTCATAGAGTTTGTTTGAGTGTGGCGTTTCTAGACTACACAGTTTTTCTTGTTTTCGTTTAAGATGGATCTAGGATTACGTCAAGAATTAAATGATACAGTCAGAGAAATATTATTGGTTGTTGTTAAAGAAGTTTTTAATAATTTTCATGAGTGCAGCATCTAGAGCAGTTTTAATTTTATAATTTAAACTTCTACTATTATAATATAAACATTCGCGTTCTAAATATTCCTGTACGAATTCATACGTGATATCTTCCGTCCATTTCATTATTTTATTATAACATTATTATAACTCAATACAACACGATATCATACAAACTTTGTGGCGAATTTAATTCTAAAAATTACTATTATACGTTTTGGCGCGCAAACGTTGCGTCCTGTCAACTTATGCACTGAACTAAACACGCTCGTTCATACGAGTGGCGAGTTTAGTCGCCGGTGGCGGAAGACGTGCGGGAGGGCAATACTTCGCTCTTAACTCGCCGAAAAATAGCCCGTAATGTACTTATCGAGGTGTAAATCGGTCTTTAAGTAATGCTGTTACGATTGGCCAATAAAGCAAGCAAAGACTATATAGGTTAGTTTGAATTCTATTTTGTTCACAAAACTTTTCACCGATGTGTTTGTTATACTACGAATTTCTTGGGCTGTTTTTATAACAGTTGGAACCAACGGACAATAGATGGCTATAATATCTCAAAGCTCCTATGCGGATGAAAACAACCTGAGATTTATTCATAGATAGAAAAAGACTTTTTTCATCAAACATTAAATTATTATTATTAAATTCTGCTCAAACCTTAGAGCATCCATCTCTTCACCATTTGCCACGGCTACAGAAAAGCTTTCACACACAGCTTCTGCCGTCGGGACGCGGTAGTCCCGAATGAACTCCAAACTGAAGAAATGCTGAAGAGAGTGGAACTCTTTTTAAAATATGGGGTGCGCAGAAGCACCGTAAACGCTACCTCGATTATGGAGGTTGGAGGAAGGCTTGATATACTATCCTGGTATCAGTGGCGAAGCTACAGCTCCAAACTAGGGCAAGGCAAAGACATAAATTGATAAAAATATAGATTGTTGTTTTTAGCAGTTTTATAAAAATACACCAATCTTGATCTGTCTCCACGCTTCAGTTTCATATTCAGTACTGTCAAGGACGTTTTTATGTGAAATCGAAATGGTGGACTCTTTGCGATCGGATTACGAAAATATATTACACAAAATTAATAGTTTAGAATTACAAATCAACCCTAAGTATACAGTGAACTATCAACCACTTCTATCATTTTAAAAAATGTTGTGTTGCATAAAAAGGACTGCAAAGCTCTTACAGACTCCAGCCCAAAGCGAAGCAAAACCAGAAATCTAGGTACGCCCACATGAATCACTTAGATTGCCCCCCTTAGATATTCCGGTATTCAGTGGAGATATTAAAACTTGGACGTTGTTTATTAATAGATTTCAAAACACCGTACATAATAATCCATCGTTATCGGACGCTGAAAGATTGTATTATTTAATTAGTAAATTGAGTGGTAGGGCACAGTCCATTTGTTCGGGTTTCACACCAACAGCAAACAATTATTCGTTAATATTAAGCTATATCATCCGCGACATCACTGGCTTAGAGCAGTTTTTAGATAAATTTGTAGCATCGGTGGCTGCGCTCAAGAACCTGAAATTTAATGACCTTATAGACGTGGTGTTTCTCCATATCGCCTTAAAGAAACTAGACTCGGACACCGTGCGTGCGTTTGAAATGGAGCATCGTTGTTCTGAGTTACCGTCATTCAACTCCTTAGCTTCCTTTGTACGAGATCAAATTAAAGTGAGACAGCGTTCCTCGAATGTCAAACAAGAAGTTAAGAAATGTGTCGATCGCAGACAGATTCAACAACTAGGACCGCTGGGTCTCTGACGTACGTAACCGCTGCGCCTACATCGCCTCATAGCGCCTGTGTTCTATGTAAGAATAAACAACACGGTAATTTGTATAATTGTGCGACCTTCCGTAAACATTCACCCAGCGAACTTTATAGAATAGTAAAGACGAACAACTTATGTTTAAATTGCCTAAGCGATAGACATTTTGTTGCTAAATGCAATTCTAGTTCCGTGTGAAACAAGTGCGCCAGTAGACATCACACGTAATTACATTTCGAAAGCGGCAACATATTCGCGTCGAGTAAATCGGACAAGGAAACTACACATACTAAAGTCGACGATTCTAACGGTCGACCGGGTGACGTCGCCCTGTGCTCACTGTCGAATACGGGAACGCAGTCTCCTTCCACCGTGTTGCTGGGTACAGCCCATATCGTAGTTAGGGATTCGCGTGGAAACGAAGAGTAGCTTTATAACGCGACAATGTTGCCAGCGTTTAGGGTTGCTAATAGATAAGATACCTTCATGTCCCGTAGTCAAAGGCATCGGAGATACTAATAAAATTACCCAAGGCTCTATAAATTTGAAATTTTATTCTCGGCTAGATCGTAGTATTAACTTTAATATAAATGCATTAGTAGTAGATAAAGTCACCGAGCGTCTACCAACCGTTTTGGTCGATACCTCGACAATGATTGATTTTGAGAATTTGACTCCGGCAGACTATACTTACGCCGTTCCCGGAGACATTTATACATTATTGCTCATTGGAGCATCGTTTTTCCATCATCTTTTGTTACACAATAAGGTCAGGGGCAACCCCTCGTATACCGCGCCTTACGTACTGGAGACCTTCTTGGGCTACGTCATCGTTGGTTCCGCCCCTATCATGGATAATATTTTGGCAACATCCTGTTGTTGCACCGTCGCTGTTGAACCTCCGAATTATTGACTCGCAATTTTCGGGAAAAAGAGGAGGGGAATATCCCGCTTTTACTTAGCTCTGGTAATAAATTATGCGAAGGGTCGAGAAGCAAGACGTTAGAGTCTGTTGTTAGCAAACCTGTTGTAGTTTCGTCGCAGCCGAAGGGAACGCCGTGTAGGGATAGCCCTGGAGCTATGTTTAGCGACACCGCGAACAAGGCCCAAATTAGCAAAATTAGATCGCCCCGCAACCCGTCAGGTGACATATTCAGTGCACGTGTTTCGCAACCCGGGACTCGAATCGATGTCGTTAGCGGAAGCGCGCGCGGTGCGGATCTTGGTCACGGTCGCGGCGCATGGAGACGCCTAGCCGCTGTGACAGAAGGCGTGCCTCATTGGAGGCTACGGAATAGACCTGCTGAGGCCAATTTTGCTTGGCGGAAGGAAGTGAGGCTTCGCGAGCAACAAGCCATAAGCAGTGTTGTTCCGAAGCGTTCATCGCATAGTTTTACCGCTTTTTAATACTTATAGTTTAGCCGCTTAGAAATTTCATACTTGTGATTAGATAGTTTTATAATTTAAATATTAGTTTATTCTTGATAGAATTATATATTAGTATTTGCTTAGTGTTTGTTTAGCTTGTTAGTGTTCCATAGAAATAATAATAAAATAGTATTGTTTAGCTGCGTCACAGCAGTACGCTGACGCTGTGCTGTGCTGTGTTGTGACATTTAGATCATTTTGTCGTTACAATGTAGCCTTTGTAGTTTAGAAGTCGATAAGTAGTGTTTGTTCGTATATCGTTACGTCCGATTGTAGTTGTGCCGAGTTGCTAGTATTGCGTGAACTTCAACGTGCGCATTTTTCCGATGAAATTACAAGATTACAATCGAATAGAACTTGTAGTCGCGCTTTTCAACGTCTTAAGCCATTTTTACAAGATGAAATCGTCAGGGTAGGTGGGCGCGTGTCTAACTCGCAGTTGAGTTTCGACCAACGGCACTCTACATATATAGTTTTGCCGCGTAGGGACCATATCATGAATTTATTAGTTGATTACCACCATAAATTGAATTCTCATGGCCCCGACTTGTTGATGTCAATCTTGCGTCAGAATTATTGGATTCTTTCTGCACGTAATTTAATCCGCAATCGGGTGTACAGATGTATGGCTTGCTTTCGAGTACGTCCTAAGCCGTCATTTCCGGAAATGGCGGACCTTAGGTCTTGTCGAGTAACACAATCCGTAAAACCCTTTATGCACACCGGGTCTGACTTTGCTGGTCCGTTTAATGTCAAGCTCACTCGCGGGCGTGGTATAATATCCACAAAAGCTTACGTCTGCATTTTCGTATGTCTGACTACTCGGGCTGTGCATATAGAACTCGTTGGTGATCTAAGCACATCGGGCTTCATGGGTGCATTTAAAAGATTTCTTTCCCGCCGTGGTTCTGTAAGTAAATTGTATTCGGATAACGGTACAAACTACGTCGGTGCGAAACGTATTTTATCATAACCACATGATCTTTTAACCAGTAAATATTATAATTCGGAGTTCGCTCACATCCTAGCCGAGAACCGCATCGAGTGGTCTATGAACGTCCCGGCAGCGAGCCATTTTGTGGGGAAATTGGGAGACTAATATTAAGAGTCTAAAGAGTCATTTATACCGAGTAAGAGATCAGATTTTGTCCTTCGAAGAGTTAAGTACTGTGCTCGCTCAAATTGAGTGCGTCATGAATAGTCGCCCCCTTTGTCGTACGTTGTCAAGTGACCCCTCGGAGCCGCTGGCTCTAACTCCAGCACATTTTTTGAATTTAACGCCTTTGAAATATCTGCCCGCCATAGACATGGACGAGAACAAACTTAGTATTTCCGCACGCCATAAATTATTGGACCGGTTGGTGCAGTCGTTTTGGAAACGATGGAAAATAGAATACTTGCATACGTTGCAGTCTCGGTAAAAATGGAACACCACAAATGAACCTTTAACTGTCGGAACTGTGGTTGTGCTCACCAAGGAGAATACGCCGCCTCTCCATTGGCCATTAGGGATCGTCGAAGAAGTTTTTCCCGGTTCCGACGGGGTAACTAGGGTAGCTCGCGTTAGGACCACGACTGGGTCTTAAATGTGCCCTGTTGTCCGTTTGTGGCCTTTGCCATTCAATAGTTTGAATTAGCTTTCTAGATTAGAAATTGTAGTCGAAAATTAGGTTTAATCTTAGCGTTAGTTATTTTGAAGAGGACCCTACAAGCCGGGGGGGGATGTTTACGCGGGAAACGATTCGTGTATTTTAATTTTGTTCGAGGATATATTTGCCAAGTGTTTATCCTTCCTTTGACCTCACGTCCCTTCCGTACACACTGAAAGGGGAAAGGGGGGAGTCTAGAAGGTGACGCGATTCTTTCGACCAATGAGAAGCGCGCCCGACTGAAGCATTGGTGGGATAGCCGAGGCAATATAGGCTCGCGCGCTGCCCTCGAACGGGCTCTTGCCACGCGCCGCTAGTCTGAACCGCACCACCTGGAGCAGTCGCGCTCCAGAAGTAACCGCCTCACATAGTGTGAGATATCGTCACGCACCGCTCTCTTCCTTCGTACCACTGGCCTGGATCACATCTTTGGGGCGCCCCAGAAGAACCCACGTCACGTCGCATCACCGCAACGGAAGCGTCGTTCGCCGCATCAGAATCACACCCCGGTAAGTGTGTTTTCCCTAGGCCTTGCATCCGAATATTCGAATATACGTATAATTCGAATAATATAGCTTGTCCAAATATTCGAATATTAAAACCGCTATATTCGAAAATTGAACCCATTTTCTGAAAGCCAAACTCGGAATATTGATGTGTACAAAATATTACTTTTAAAATTCGAGCGCGATATTTCGATTATAGGGCTGTGCCGGTGTTCCGGTGCGGTGGTGTTGGTAGTTCGGCGCCTTTGCTCGTGCATTTGTCTGCCATCTACATTTTGTGCGCGTGCAGTGCGGACAGCGAAACGTGGTTATATTTTTGTTGTTTGTCATCGAGGTTTTAGTCTTTTTGAGTGAGTTTTGTATGCCAACACACTCTCTACATCCAGGAAAGGAATTATTTAATATTTTGAAGAGCAAGTTAGCATCCTAAGATCCATCTTTGGAAGAGGACAGTCGACAAGCGCCTTTGTATCATCAATTATGTTTCGCACATGGTATCCAATGTGCAGTGCTAGATGCTATGTACAAAAAGAATCAAGATGAGCAAGAAAAAGAAGAGGAAGAATCTAAAGGGAGCAAAGAGGAAACAAATGAGGATACTGACTCTAACAGTGATAGTGAGGGAGGAGAATTTGTGGTTGAGCAACATCTAAACAAAGGACGAGACCTACATTTATACGGGGATGTAAATTTAAAAATGTAATAGAGAAAATGCGAAAAATAATAAAATTTTTTAGGAAGTCAGCTACCAGAAAAGAGATTCCCGATATTTATCTTCAAGAAAAGCAGAACAAAATGGGTTTATCTTAGACTGCAAAACCAGATGGAGCAGTTTAGCAGATATGATCACAAGATTTTTGGCATTAAAAGACCCTATTTTAAAGATACCACGTTTAGTTTAGGTGAGTTTGTCCACTTCTTCGAATATTGTAAAGGCAACAGTAGAGACGCTATGCCAAGAAAATGCAAATCTTTTAGTGCGGAAACAGCCCTTCAATTTATGGTTGCGAAACTTGAAAAGGCGAACAGATTTATCAGTGATAGGATACTCGAAGCTCTGAAGAATAGAATTGCTCAGAGACGCCTAACAAATTTAATCTGCACATTAAAATATCTCCACAATATCAGTAAATATTACGCAGAGCTACCTTCTTTTATCTTTCCATTACCAGGCAATAACATTAATACAGAAGTAATAAATGAAATTAACGACAGATATTTTTAGAAGATGACATAACCTTAGTTCAACTTCAGCTGCGGCAACACCAGTATCAGCAACAAAACGAGTCACACCAGGTAACATTTGCAATAAGTTTAGAAGAGTTACAAAAAGCGATATATGACACTAATTCCGCAACTCTTTCGAGGTCTATAGCAAATTTATCAGATAGAGAAGAGTTAGAAACGTCGGTGCAAATGCAAATGGCGCTTTTTGACAGAGTAGGTCCTAGACAATTTCATTTGATAAATCAAGATTATACAATGAGAAAACTAAAAAAAAGCCAAAAAGCAATAGCATTGTAATATTTTCGGATAGTATCGGACAAGGATGTGATAATAGAAAAAACTGAATTTCAAGCAATTACCAACTGTAAACCGGACGCAGGATTTCAAAATATATTAGAATACTATGGCAAAAAGATTATAGATCTCGAAAAAAATGATACAGTAGCAGTACTTATTACTAAATATGAAAGTTCTCTTTATCATAATCAACAAAAGTACATAAAACTATTGAACGACATTGTAAACCAGCCTTATAGGAAATTTAAGATGATAATCACTGGTTTGCGTTATAATGGCAAGAATGACAACGAGATTTACTACATCAACAATCAAATATTTAACATAGCTAAAGTTAGCGAAAATATCAAATTTCTGGACCCGAATATGATAAATGAAAATACAAGGAACTGTAAATTATTGAAAAAATTCATCATAGAAAATGTAGTAACAATTATAAACTGCAAGTTTCAAGGATCATCTTTACTGCGTTTCATCAAATGCCAAAACGAACACACTTCCTCAAGTGATAAAGGTACAAATTTTTCAACAACTCAAGAATCGATTCGAAAACGATAATTCTTCATGCGAATGTTCGAAGCATACATAAAAAATACTTAGAAATCGAAAGCTTAGCTAATGAACAGGACTGCGACGTGTTGTGTTTGACGGAGACGTGGGGTAAAAACTGTCAGATACAATACAGAAAACTATACACTCGCGACTTGTTTTAACAGTATAGTTTTTGAACACGGTGGAGCGGCGATATATGTGAAAAATACTTTAAAATATAAAATTAGGAACGACTTGAATAAACTATCATTTGA
Source organism: Parnassius apollo (assembly GCA_907164705.1). Taxonomy (NCBI): domain Eukaryota; kingdom Metazoa; phylum Arthropoda; class Insecta; order Lepidoptera; family Papilionidae; genus Parnassius; species Parnassius apollo. Next base: position 450,800 of record CAJQZP010001435.1, read on the forward strand.
AATGAATTGTGAATTAGCAGCAACAGAATTAAAATCCTCAAAAACAATAATCATTGCACTATACCGACCTGACTATGATATCAGTCTATTCTTTGAAATACTTACAAAACTTTTAAATAAACTTTGTCGAGAGAACAAACAAATTGTAATAGCAGGTGACTTGAACTTAAATGTTTTAAAAATTGACACAAATATTAAAAAACTTGACAGAATACTTAAAAATTTTAATTGTAAATGGGTATTAAACGAACCGACTAGAACCGAAACAAATAAACGAAATAAAACCAGTTCTACTTGTATAGATAACTTTATTGTCAATTTTAATGAATATAAAGGATGTGTATTAGGTGAAAAACTTTCTGATCATAATGTAATTAAATTAGAATTAGTTAATCTAAAAAACTGTAACAATAAATGTCAAACTTATGTAGGTAGAAATTTTTCAAGGAATAATCTTGATTACTTTATTTGATTAAATATAAATTACAATGTGATTAAATCAGAAATTATAATGACTAAAGACGCGAACACAAGAATGAGAAGTTTACAAGATGCGTTGCATCATTATTACAACATTGCTTTTCCAAAAATAAAAATAAAAAACAAATAAGAAGCACACTTAAAAAATGGACTACATTAGGTATAGAAACAAGTAAAAAAAACTTAACCAAAATGGAAATATTACAAGAACATTACCCTAGCGAACAGAGAAAATTAAAAATTAAAAAATATAAGAAATTATTGCTAAAAACAATAATATCCGCAAAAAAAAAATACAATATAGTAACAGGATTAAGAAGGCCAAAAATAAAATTAAAGAATCGTGGAATATTATAAATGAGCAGATAGGACAAAATAAACGTCAATACACACAATCTAAAATTGAATCTATAAGAAACAATAGTGGGCAGATTATTACAGAATCTCAAAAAAATGCAATTTAGTTTTAATGATTTTTTCTGCAATATTGCACATCGATTAACAAGCAACTTAGAAGTTGACGCAAAAAAACTGCATGAAGTATTTAGATTGCTCAAATAGACCACTTACATTTATTTCTTATTACCCATTAGGATTATACAGAGCTAAAAAAGGTTGTTACTAGTATGAAGCAAAAATCTACGTTAGACATTTACGATATGAACACCAGAACATTAAGAAATCTTATTAGAAAGAACAATAATTTATTCGAGTTGTTATTTATTGTTGTCGATTCCTGCTTAGTTGGCATATTCCCCCGATGTCCTCAAACCGGGTAGGGTAATTCCGCTTTTCATAAAAGGGGATTCCACAGAGTTCAGTAACTACAGGCCAGTTTGTATATTGCCGACTTTATCAAAAATATTAGAAGCCATTATAAAATCGTCGAATTGTAAGTTACTTTGAAGAAAATCATTTATTTACAACGGCACAAATTGGATTAAGAAAAGGACGATCAACCGAAATGGCCATAAGAAAAGTAATTTACTTCATTCTAGAATCTTTGGACAATTCCAATAGATGTGCCAGTGTCTTTTGTGACCTATCAAAGGCTTTTGGTTGCTTGCGACATGATGTAATGTTATTAAAATTGCAGCATTATGATTATCAAGGAGCTGAACTAAATATGATCAAAACTTATTTAAGTAACCGTAGTCAAATTGTTTCAGTAAATGAGCAATCTTCTTTAGCGACTTATGTGTCGATTGGAGTACCACAAGGCTCGATCTTGGGTCTTGTTTTGTTTTTGATCTATATTAATGATCTTGGCAATGCAATACCAGATTATACACATTTAAGTTTATTTGCAGATGATACACATATTGGTTTAAGAGACAAAAGTCTATCAAATTTAGACGATAAAATTAACAATGTTACGAGCTTGCTAAAAGAATGGTTTGGCGCAAATGGTATTCTAAATTCCAATAAAAGCATTGTAATGCACTAGCAACCGAGGCTAGGCATTCGTGATAACTCGAATACAAAAGAAAATGTATTTTTAGGATATACAGTAGATAGCACAATAAACCATAAAGCTCACATTGAAAAAATTTGTAAGAAAATAGCTAGCGGTAATTACGCATTATTTAAGCTAAAGCCATTATTAGATAAAAAGACACTCATATCTGTGTACTATGCCTACATTCATTCTGTAATAAGATATGCCATTACTATTTGGGGTAATGCTCCGGATGTTATAAAAGTTTTAAAATGTCAAAAACAATCTATAAGAATAATCAATGGTCTAAAAAAAAGTAGCCCGGCAAGAAAACATTTTAAGAACGACCAAATAATGACAGTGGTTTCGCTTTATATATATAATAGTTTATTAGAGGTACATGAGGATAAAGAAATACCGAAAAAGAAAGACATAAATCAGCACAATCTACGTAATAATGAATAGATTAGTGAAAGTAAAAAAACAGGAGCGTTATTCAAAAATATTGATGTATAACAAATTACCAAATAGTGTAACCAGCCTACACTATAGCAAATTTAAACGGAAACTTAGATACTTTTTTGAGGACAACCCATTTTACAAATTAAGCGAATACATGTCAATTCAACTCATGGAATCATCATTTTGAGTAACGTACAAACAAAATAAATCACCTAATTCTATGACGTAAAGCGTCAATGTAATTAAATATAATTTAATCTTATAAATTTATAAAAACTTTTGTAACCAATGACTTGCTTGTAACGATTGTTATATTATGGTCAATAAATATTTTTGATTTCTGATTTGAGCCAAGCATATGACTTCCTCATGTGTATACCACCTACAAGTGTAGAGTGTGAAATGGTTTCTTTAGGTCCCACATACAAGGAGAAATTTAAAGTTTTTTTTTATTGTAGAATATGCTTGCAGTTGACGACAATCATGCTTGGAAGAATGCAGTGGTGAGGTCTAAGTTGAAACGCGCTTGCCTAGAAGATACCTACTCACTTTTGCCTTGAAGGTACGGTTGTACGTGTAAGTGTAAGAATAAGCCAAAGTTAAATGATAAGATTAAAATGTATTTTACTTTTATACAATGTGGCATTGATCTGATTCTGATCTCATAAATTCTAATACTGATTAATTATTTGTATTCTATCACAGTTGAAAATCTTTCTTTTAAATCTTTTAAGTTTTGTAAGTAAGTTATAAGTTTGTAATGATTTTATTATTATATAAATATTATGACAATACTCAGAACTCGATTTATAACTAATACTGTTGTGTAATTGTGCTGTGGCTGTCTTGTTAATCACCAACTTTTTATAGTTTTTATAGGACTGCATTAGTGCCATAACAGTGAAATTTCAAGCAGTTCTTTAATTTTTAACTATGATTTTGTTTTGATTCAGAGAAATTAGACTCTAAGTAAGAGAATGGCAATAAAATACGATTATTATAACAGTTTTTGTTTTTTCTTTAATTATTCGAATAATACCCGAAAAAAAAGTAGAATATTCGAATACCAAAAATTTCGAATATTTGCAAGCCCTAGTTTTCCCGTAATTTTATTCCTACTTGAGCATTTTGTTTGTTAGTTAACCCGCCCCATTTTAGTTTCTCCTAATGTGCTCAAGTAGAATTCCATCCTAACCTTGGCAAGCAATAGATTTGGAAGAGCGAGTGCATTGTCCAAGGTGCCGCGTGCCACGTCCGCCATCTTGTTGAGGCATAAGAAGCCAGCCGCGCATACAGTCCACCTAGTATAACATCTCGCACAATAGGGTCAAGGCTCAACCTGGGAATCGAACTCGGGAACTCTTAGGCCCGCCGCCCAACCAGTAAGTATGATTCATATTTTACCTATCGTTTAATACAAAACATCATGAGGTGCAAGGTATCGCAAGTCAAATTTTGTAATAAATTACGTTAATTTAGATATAACTAATGATTGTAATTATAGATAAACTAAACTATGATAACTACTAAACTATGTTTTATCAAAATGCACTCTGACCTGGTATTGTGTTTTTGTGTAAACAAAAGTTGGTAATAGGTACTTACACTGATGTTTTAACATTCCTCAACTCGGCAGAACAAAAATTGGGATTGCAAGCATAAAATTTTGCCACCATCAATTTATTTATTCTTGGTAGATTAGTACTTTCTGCTGTTACAAATTCGTCTTCCATGATGCCTTTTCAATAAAATTCGTAATAAAACTCAATAATCGTAATCATAACTTGAAATTTTTCAAAATAACACAGCACGTTAGCTAGTTCTCTTAATCAGTGATACAGAACACTAATATCCTAAGGGTGGATCAGTGACGTCACGACATATTCTAATATGGCCGACAGCGTTTTGCAGATTTGAGGAACAGACGAAAAAAAATTCTTAATATGGAAAATTAAAATTTATAATGCAATTTTATAAACAGAAATCAATATTTCTTGTTTACTTTTTACAAAATCTATCATAAATATATATCGGCGCAACAACAATAGTTCGTCGATTATAATAAGGATTAATCATTAATTACTCTGTTTAATAATTTGATTGTGTTAAAAATAGTTCATAAGCCATTAGTTAATCACTGTTTGATTATTACAATGTAAATATCTTGTGATTCACATAATTCAATACCTAACTTAAACCGGTGTACACGTGTCCGCCACGCTTTAAATACGGCCGCACAACGCGTGCTAGGGCAGTCTCGCTCGGGCGGTCGGACAGTGCACACCTCTCTAAATACGTCGTTACGCTGTCGGTCGAATAAACGAGGCTTTCAGTATACTTGTAGTGTTTTCATTAGAAAATTGAAGATGAGTGATCACCATGAAGGTAACATTAGTTGTTACACGATCTCTACTCAAACCACTTCCTCGTCAGCTCGCTTACCACCCGAGCAACTGGAACCAGTCAACACCCAGCATGAAGAGCCTGTGCTGGTCACCAATACGGCAATGGAAGCTATACTACAATCAAGACCACATACCTGACCTAATCAAGGAATTCAGATGAAGGAATACCACCACAATTTATTATGCAAATGATGGAGATGATGCAGAAAATGTCAGAACATTTGTGCGCTCCACCCACTGAATCAAAAATAATCAAGGACATTTACTTGCCATCATTTGACCCGGATACCCACGTCGGAGTACGAGAATGGTGTCAGCAAATAGAGCAAGCCATCGAAGCATATAAGCTGAGTGATTTCGACGTTCGCATGAGAGTCTGCAGCTTGTTGACGGGACGTGCGAAAATGTGGATCGATGATTGGATGGTGACCTCTAGTACATGGAAAGAGTTGCGGAAGAACATCATCACCACATTTGAACCTGAGAACAGATACTCCCGAGACATCATTATGTTAGGGAACATGTCTACGATTCTTCAAAGGACATTGCAGAGTTCTTATCACGAGCATGGATCCTATGGAGAAGAGTCACCAAGGACAAGCTGGGAGATGAGCACGCTGTGGAGGCAGTGATTGGATGTGTTAATGACGAGCGTTTACGCATCGAATTACTGAACGCTAGAGCAACCACAGTGCCTGAATTGATTTCAGTGGCAACATCTATACGGAAGAAACGCTCTCATGTAAACCCAAGTTCCACAATACCTAACAAACGTTCACGATTTGCAGACAGTCAACAATCAACATCAAGCTGTCGTATATGCAAGAAGACAAACCACTCAACCAATGACTGCAGATTTAAACCTTTGGAGTATAAGCACGAAGCTGGAAACAAGGACACTAAAGCACAAACTGTACCTACCTGTACCCATTGCAAGAAACCAGGCCACACTTATGAAACTTGCTTCCAACGGGAATGTTCGTCGACTTCAAACGTTAACTATGTGGCAGGCAGTAAGCTGGCTCCTATCTCCATCAAAATAGGGGAAAAGATATTGCAGGCTGTGTTCGATAGTTCAGAATGCTCAATCATGCGAGAATCAGTTGCTATAGTTCTACCTGGTCAAAAGGAGCCCAGCAGTCAACTATTAGAAAGGGATTGGACAATTTCCAGCACTATCTATAACTAAGCTTACGGCCATATGCGTTATAGACACCATCAGTATTGAGCTGGAGTTTTACGTATTGCCTGACTATGAAATGTCAACGGATATCCTAGTGGGTATGAACCTGATTCATGATTCCAATCTGAATATGATAATTACACTCAACGGGACTAAGTTCATAACCAACTTGTCAATCATTTGAGTACAAAATCTCCTGTTTTCGATAATTTGGACTGTGATTTGACCAGCGAAGATTAAATCTCACAACTACGTGGACTTCTGAATAAATAAAACTTACTTACTTACTTATCTTCACGCACAATCCCTAACGGGGTAGCCAGAGAGAACAGATCGCCAAGTGTCACGATCCTTACATACCTCTTTCGCTTCTTTCAGGTTCATTAACTTCTTCATACATGCACGTCTAGGTATCCGAGTACTCTTGACCTTCCCCTCTTCGAGCAATTTGCTCACATGGTCTTCGAAAGTTAGTCTCGGTCTACCTCGACACCTTTTAATATTTACTTTCGCTCTATATATTTTCTTCACCATTCGGTCTTCACTCATTCGCTCAACGTGCTCAAACCATTGGAGTACGCACCTATCAATTTTTGTGATAAGGTCATCTTTCAATCCTGCCATATTGCGAATCTCTTCGTTTCACTTTCGATCGGCTATGGTAACGCCACACATTTTACGAAGAGATCGCATCTTCACTGCATTCAACTTGCTTTTATGCTTCTTCTGGCATACCCAGGTTTCGCTGCCATATAACAAAGTCGGTACCAACACTGCGTTATGTATTGCAAGGCGTGCGCTCTTCACCACCCCTTGCCTTTTGACTAATGCATTCAGGGCACCATTGATTTTGTTTCCGGCACCACATCTAAATCACATCTTCCATCCCGGCTGAAAGCACTCGCCAAATATACAATTTCATTTACCTGTTCTAGACATTCCTGATTTACCCATATTTCACATTTCGTTCTCTCTTCGTCCTTTTCAAATACCAGAACCTTAGTTTTATTAGCATTCAAACGGAGACCTTTAATTTCACATTCCTCTTTCATACACGTGACTAATGCCTGCAGTTCTGCTTCTGATGGTGCAATAAGCACTGCATCATCAGCATACAGCAGACAATTTACTTTAATGTCACCCAATTTCACACCCAAACAGCTATTTTTCAGCTTCTGTAAACAGCTGTCGAGATACAGTATGAACATCCAGGAAGACATGACACAACCCTGTTTTACGCCCGCTTGGACGCTAAACATGGGTGACAGGTCATGCCCTACCCGTACACAGGCTTTACAGTCATAGTAAAGTGACTGCACAGCACTTAACAATCGACCATCCACACCATATCCCGGCAACAGTTCCCACATTTTCTTCCTTATAACCTTATCAAATGCTTTCTCCAGATCCACAAAAGCACAGAAAATCCTCTGGTCAACACTCGGAAGCTTCTCCGTGATCATGCGGAGAGAAAACATTTGATCCGTGCATCCTCTTCCAGGTCTAAAGCCGCATTGTGCCTTCCATAATATAAATAATATGAATATGAATAAATACAAACATTTATTTATTCATGGACATCCTAAAACTCGGGTCAATACCGGCGAGTTGGAGATCAGACTGAAAAATCCAGATAAATTCGTCGAAAGAAGACCATATCGTCTTGGTCCAGTGGAAAGGGAGAAGGTTCATACCATAATTCAAGAGTTAATGGAACATAATATCATACGTGAAAGCAAATCACCTTGCTCAAGCCCTATCAACTTAGTTAAGAAGAAGAATGGTGATGATCGACGCTGTGTCGAATTTCGAGAACAACTCAAATACTCTACGTGATCATTATCCACTTCCATTGATTTCAGATCAGATTGACCAGCTAGCAAATGGCCGCTTTTACACAAGCCTCGATATGGCAGCTGGTTTTCACCAAATTCCTATCGCTGAGACCTCTATAGAGAAGACCGCCTTCGTCACACCAGATGGCCTATATGAATACCTCACCATGCCATTTGGTTTGAGTAATGCTTGTTCTGTTTACCAGAGATGCATCAACAGAGCTCTAACGTCGTTGCTGGGAACAGCTGCACAGGTTTATGTGGATGATGTGTTGAGTAAATGCGCAGATTTCTCAGAAGGAATATCACACCTAGAGCGGATTCTCATAGCACTACAAGATGTCGGATTTTCTATCAATGCCGAGAAGTGCAATTTCCTCAAACGATCCATCGAATACCTCGGAAATGTAGTTTCTGATGGACAAGTACGACCAAGCCCACGTAAAGTGAAAGCTCTTGTGAAAGCTCTTGTGAAAGCTCCAGTACCTAAGACGGTCAAGCAGGTGAGACAGTTCAATGGGCTGGCAGGATACTTCAGGAAATATATTCCTAACTTTTCACGCATAATGCTACCGTTGTACGAACTGACAAAACAAGGTGCTAAATGGACATGGACAGACAACCACGAGAAAGCACGTAACACAATCATCGAATGCTTAACGTCCGCACCGGTACTGACATTATTTCAGGAGGAAGCACCCATACAACTATATACGGATGCTAGCAGTCTTGGATATGGTGCAGTACTGGTGCAGGTGATTGACGGACGTCAACATGCGGTTGCTTTGAGCATGAGGAGTACTGAATTGTAAAGCCGCTACCACTCCTATGAGTTAGAAGCGTTAGCAGTGGTACGCGCTATAAAACACTTTCGCCAGTACTTGTATGGACGAAAATTCACTCTGATAACAGACTGCAATGCACTGAAAGCGTCCAAGCACAAGGACATTTTACCTAGGATTCATCGTTGGTGGGCATTCTTACAAGACTACGACTTTGAGGTAGAGTACCGCAAGGGTGAACGCCTCCAACATGCTGACTTTTTCAGCAGGAACCCGACTGAGTATGCAGTCAATATTATGACAAGAGACTTGAACTGGCTCAAAATTGAACAACGACGCGATGAAGAACTGCGACCTATAATGGACAGCCTTAGTGAAAATAACCCAGTAGAGGGCTATGTCTTGGAGGATAACGTCTTGAAAAGACAAGTAAACGACCCTGTTTTTGATCAGCAACTTGGCACAGTTGTCCCCAGTTCCTTCCAATGGAGTATTTCTTTTTTCACACTGCACTGAAACATCCCGGCTGGGAAAAGACTGTTACGAGCTTGAGGTTCGTGACAATAAAAATCGCCGATAAAATTACCTAAATTAACACTTTAATTTACTTTACACAAATTAAAACTTAAAACACTAATAATTAAACACACTAATTCACTTTATTCCGCTCCGAAGCTTCGCTTGTCTCGCCAAATCCAATACTGCCTCGATCGCATCTTGCAGCGCCTATATATACAAATTAGCAATGAAGCATCCGGAACACTGCCCCCTCCTAAGACATGCTCGTCCCGAGCATTATCGGTCCCATAATAACGCGCCAGGCGATCCACAAGCACAATCTTCATCACGACATCGTCACGATAATGGACCCAGTAAAACTGTTCTCGGACCTTCAGTAGAGTTCGTTTAACTCCCAGATGGACTCTTGAATGACCATTATGGCACAGCTGTAGAACATTCGGCACTTTAGCTTTAGGGACAACCATTTGCAAACGACAGCTGTCTCCTGGACGGACCTGCTCCTCCTGTCGGCGAGCCTGCTCCTGCAGCATCACCATCAGAGCACCTAAGTCAGGTGCTGCAGATGTAGGAGCTACCGACGGGCCTGCAGCCGGTGGCTGGCCTTCCGACGTCTGCGGCGTTGCACCACCGAATCTCCTCTGGTCCGTCTCCTGCTGGCGTTGACTTCGGGTACGGACACCCTCCGATTCCTCCTTTGGTAAAATCTGCATGATTTTATCCCACTTCTGACACCAATTGTTACGAGCTTGAGGTTCGTGACAATAAAAATCGCCGATAAAATTACCTAAATTAACACTTTAATTTACTTTACACAAATTAAAACTTAAAACACTAATAATTAAACACACTAATTCACTTTATTCCGCTCCGAAGCTTCGCTTGTCTCGCCAAATCCAATACTGCCTCGATCGCATCTTGCAGCGCCTATATATACAAATTAGCAATGAAGCATCCGGAATATTCAAGTAAATGCGCGCAAAGCGACGAGTGTTCGAGTGTAAATTTTCTAGAAACTTAGTTCTTCGGTTTGAGACTAGATGGCGCTGCCGATTGAAAGACTTGTGATGTCATTTTCTGCAAAGCTCCCCTCGCTCTCGTTCCTGACACTAGATGGCGCTTGTGTATGACGTTGACTTATTCACGCAACAAGACATTACAGAAAATCAGAGAAACTCATTGGTTTGACAAAATGAGTTCTACTATTCGAAGATTTGTAGACAATTGTGTTATATTCCGAACATCCAAAGGAAGATCTGGTGCTATCCAAGCCCAATTACATCCAATACAAAAACCAACGGTTGCTTTTCAAGTTATTCATATGGATGTAACTGGAAAGCTGGGCACTCCAGATGACCAGCAGTACGTCAATAGTCACCATTGATGCTTTTTCGAAGTACGTTCTGCTCTACTTCTCCAGCAACAAGACCCCAGACAGTACATTAGTTGCTCTGAAATGCACTGTGCATCTATTCGGTACACCGATTCAAGCAATAGTCGATGGAGGAAGAGAGTTCCTTGGCGAGTTCAAAGACTATTGCGACCATGCTGGAATAAATATTCACGTCATAGCACCAGGAGTTAGCCGAGCGAATGGTCAGGTAGAAAGGGTCGTTGCAACTCTCAAAAATGCATTGGTGATGATTAAAAACTACTAAGCAGAGCAGTGGCACACTACGCATGAGGAACTGCAAATAGCAATGAACTGTACAACTCATCTTGTCACTGGCGTTGCTCCATTGACGCTTATTACACAACGAAAGCACTGTGTACCTCCTGAGCTTCTCAGCTTGGTGAATATTGACAATGAATCCGTAGATATCGAAGCACTTACTCAACAGGTACAACAGAAAATGTCTCGTTCAAGCGAACAAGACAGACGAACATTCAATCTACATAAAGCCAAAATTCATCACTTCCAACGAGGAGACTACGTGTTGATTAAGAATAACCCGCGCAATCAAACATTTCTCGACCTTAAATTTAGTGAACCATATGAAGTTTACAGAATACGAGAAAATGATCGCTACTTGGTGAAAAAAGTGATCGGCAGTGGATGACCTCGCAAGGTTGCTCATGATCAGCTGCGCCGCGCTCCACAATCTGGTGAACAGTTGACCGTATTGGCGAGAAATGTATCACCTGGTCATCAGGACTCGGCTTCAATTTCAATTGAGCCTGTCCCTCCGACTCTACGAGACCCAACAAACCACGACCTACAGGGTGAAAGCAATTCATCAAAATAAAGCGTATGTAATTCAATTCAATATTAAACTTTAACTAACTCTACGAGACACTACACACGTACCTACGGGAACCTACGAGAATCTTCGAGAATCTACAAGAATCTTCGAGAATCAACGAGAATCTTCGAGAACCTCCGAGATACTTCGAGAACCCTACGAGAACCTACTAACCTCAATAATACTAATATTACCAACCATATAAGTCATTGTGCGTTTGTGTAATACGGATATCTGTAAGCAATACAAGTTGCTTACCGACTCAACCGACTCAAAAGAAGTCCAATCTATTGTTACAGGTAAAACAAGAACTACAATCAACGAGGCTGGTGCAGAGCGCGCACCGCCTGTCAGTATCGCCGTATCGGCGCAACAACAATAGTTCGTTGATTATAATAAGGATTAATCATTAATTACTCTGTTTAATAATTTGATTGTGTTAAAAAATTCAATACCTAACTTAAACCGGTGTACACGTGTCCGCCACGCTATAAATACGGCCGCACAACGCGTGCTAGGGCCTCCTACGCGGGCCCCGTCTTTGCCCACGCAAACCATAATATTTTAAATGAACTCCAAATAGTTCAGAACCTCTTCTGTCGTCGAGCTGCGAACGCACCTTGGTACGTCCGTAATGCCGACCTTCATCGGGACTTAGAGCTCCCAACAATTCAACAATTTTTTAAAAAACTCACTGAGAACTTCTTCAAAGCCTCAGAGTCGCACCAAAACCATTTAATTCGTGAGGCAGCTTCTTATGCAGCCCCACCCCCTCTCGCTATCGTGTCCGCAGGCCGAGAAACTCTCTCTCGGACCCGCCTAATAAACTGTCAAACGACCTGAACTGTCTCCTGGCGGCTCAGGCCAACTCTAATTAAATTAAATTATTGTAATAACTAACATTAATTTGCCTTCGTAGGCAATCCCGCAGCGGCACTTAGCCGCCTGCGCCCTCTTTTCCCAAAAGAGGGTCGCTCATGATAAGGCACAATACAGCTTGATCAGCCGGCTGCCTGTCCCCAAAGGCGGTTTTTAGAGGGTATCACTTAGGGTCCCCGGTAGGACAGTGAGCCCCTCATAACCACGATAGACCGGCTATCGTGGTATGCGTAATGCATTTTCCGCCTCCCTACGTATAGGGTAGCCCTTTAATTGCTTCGGGCGCAAAAAAAAAAAGCGTACTAGGCGTCTCGCTCGGGCGGTCGGACAGTGCACACCTCTCTAAATACGTCGTTACGCTGTCTGTCGAATAGACGAGGCTTTCAGTATACTTGTAGTGTTGGCATAAGAAAATTGAAGATCAGTGATCAGCGGAGCTGACGTCACACTTTTTAAAATCACAAAGGAGCTCGGTACTCCGTTATATATATTTTTGGATTATATTTTAGATGGTGTAAAATACCCTATTCTGCCATAATATGGTCGGCAAAGGAAAGCAACGCATTGGTTACAGATACAAAAGAATTAAAATCAATCACAAGATCTGTTTACTTATTTCATAAATTACATAGTATTTACATTATCTTATCATATTTTGTGTAATGTATTCTTCCATATCAACTCTCGAAATTCCGACTTGTGGTTGCCCTTCAAAGATTGCGCCTGCTGCATCTTCCCAAGGCCACAAAACACGACCGGAATACGCACTCAACATATCTAGTTGCGCCTCTTCTAACAAAAAATATTCACTCCTTGGTTTTCTATCCTTTCCAATTTTGAAGTAGTATTTAAATCCTGTTTTCTTCGATATTTGTGCAATCCAAGGTTCTGTAAAAATGTTTACATTTACACATATGGCAACATATACCGAGTCCCTTAATTTCAACTCGTGGGTGTCGTAAGAAACGATTACCAAAGGCAAGTATTACTATTACTGAAAAGATCTTAAATCCCAAGTGTGCTCCCTCCCAGTATTTCCAGTTTTCAGTCTAAAATAATTAGTAATAAATTAATTTAAGTAAACTTATTAAATAAAAAAATATTATTTCTGTTTTACAACAATAATTCCTAGTTTAACCTTTATTGTAAAGTAAAAACAGACTTCAGAGCACTAAAAAGAATGGAATAATTACCACGCAATAGCTTCTGAAGTCTGTGCTGATAAAGTAGTATTTCCCCGAGTTCAGAAGATACATATCGTGTAGAAAATCATTTTATTTCTGTAAAATCGACTTTCACTATTTAATAAGTTTTTTGATAATTAAGTGTATGTAACTAGAATGACATCTAACCAGTTACTTAATAACCGTTATGGCCTCTATTCCGATCTTAGAGGTGGAATTTTTATTCCAAATTTATAGGTGACCACCTCTGACGTGTTCCTATCTATTAAAAAAATTACTCGTTCACGTCGATCGTCGTCATTAATGATGATATTGAATAACATACACTCAAGTTGAGAACTTCATTCTTTTTTAAAGAGTTATAAAAGTTTTATAAATTACCTCTTATTTCTTTCAAAAACAGTACAGATCCCACAACATGATACATCTCTTTTCTATTACTTCTCATTGGGATATTTATAGTAACCGCTTTCTTCACCCTTTTCATAGCTCGGTACTCTAAGTTACTTACACCCTTTGAAAAATTCTCCATATTATAAAACCTTTTGCAACGTAAGGCAAGATCACAGGATTGTTTTTCTAAAGCAGTGCAAAACAAATAGCATTGGTTTAATCTGCAAATATTTACAATGAAAATAATATAACAATAAACTGACAGTTATAAATTATATTTAAGAACTATTAGCAACCTTTCTGTTAATGACATATTTGATATGTCAATACCACCCAACATCAAGGCATCAATGATATGAATTGCTTTATTGAACATTTGGTGGAGCCCTTGTCCATGGTACTCTTTTACAATCTAAAAAAAATAAATTAAATTCAGATGTGATATCTAGTGTTTCCGTGTTACAAGGATTACGTCAGAAAAAAGGTTGTATATTATTAGGATATCCTATTGATATTTAAAAAAATATATAATAAATACAAAAACTAACAAATGGAATCAGAAGAAAATGTACATATATATCCAGAGTAATGATACAATGTATCTAAACTAATAATAATCCTACAACAACAATAAAAACTACCTTAACTTAAAGTAAAAGACCAAACGTGACTTGTATGTTGTAAGAGCTGCAATTATTTAGTCAAATATATATATATATATATATATATGTAGTCAATATGCAATCTATTCAATCCATTTCAGACCTTAAGGACAATCGGCTGATAAGTGACCGCTAGTACGTTTTCTGTCGGGGGGCGCTCACCTGGTGAATTTCCAATTTACCTGATTCATAGATGGACGGAGGCAGTAGAGTCCAAGGGCCTTCCCCATAGCAGTTAGTTTGGACTTAGCGGAAGCATTCGATTCGATTTAGCACAAAGCGATTCTTTCGAAACTCCCTTCTTGTAAGCTTCTCGAGAAATTATGCACTTGAATCACCAACATGAAGCATTAAGGTCGTATTAGATGGTGCATGTTCCGATTACAAGCCTAACGCTATTTTTTCTGCATAAAAATGATATGTTGTAAATAACATTCATTGCTATGCGGACGACACCACTAGTGATGCTTTTTACACCGACCGTGTCAATAATTCTCGGGAACAGGTGGTAGAGTGCCGAAACAAATTGTATGTGAAGTCGTTCGACAGAGTCTTAGGTTGAGGACGCCTAAATCTAGTCCAGGTTAACCCTCATAGTTCACATATTTGCGCTTTTACGGTTAAAAGAAACCCATTTGTCGGATCCCCCAATTTTAGAGCACTTCCCCCGGTGGGATCCCAGGTGGGATAGTATTTAAGGACTGGCTTATAATGGTTAAAAAAAATGTACTATGCATGTGTCGCAGTAAGATGGTGGAAGCCGTGATATAGTTATATCCTTAGGGATATAGCTGTATAATGGAATATAACTATGATACGAGCACGATCTAGTAATGTAATCTTACTAGACTAATTTAGGGATATAATTTTAAGTAATATAAGTTGACCAAGAATGTCAGTCAAAACTAATTTGGATTCATACTTTTTGAATTATTCAAATTCAAAAGTTTAATTCCTTCAATATTATATTTTATATCATTGTAATGTATGCGGCTTTAAGGCCTCTGCCTCGAATCTTGCGGGCAGCGGGACGGCAGCGGCGGCGGCGCGGGTGCGGCAGGATCTTATGCGTAAAATCAAATGGACCGACTCTCGAAAACAGCGGCTTGGCAGCGGCGCGGGGCGGGCAACGAGCGGTTTACTCTAGTCAAGCGGTGACCGCCCGCACGTCTGCATTGCAGTGCTGTGCAATTAATTTTTGTGACGTTTCGAAATGTCCTCGGACGTGCAGGAGCAAATTATTTCAGCAATTTTTGAGAGAACACCGATATGGAACAGCAAAGATGTGAACCATAAAAATAGAAAAGTAGTTAACCAGTTATGGGAAGAAATTAAAAACGAACTGAATACAGACTCTAAATCGCCCTTGATAGCTTCAAGAATATAGTCAAAAGTTTCTACGTTCATTCTGGTGTAGTCGTAGAATTTGTCGGGACATTGTCTCTGTTCTTCGTAATTTCGATAAAACTCGGCTTTTCTTTTCCTTGCCCTATAAGTAGTAGGGATTCACTTCTTCTTTTGCCCACTGTAAATCGAGCGTTAGAAATAAATTTGAATCAAAAAAGATGTTGTCGCCGTTGTTCAGACATTTCGTTCGCAAATAAAAACAAACATCTCGACAACACAACCATGAACACATCACTACGCCGCTATAGTGTCGCGCGATCTGCCCGCTAGTTTCGTGAACGGGTCTGCGTTGCCCGCCCCGCTCCCGCGCCGCCGTCGCCGTCGCTCCGCTGCCCGCAAGATTCGAGGCAGAGGCCTTAAGGTGGCCCAAGGGCAACCCCAGCCACATCTTAAACCTATTGTCAAAAAGTTTACATGAACAACAATACATCAGGAACTGAAGATCCTAGGTCAATGTCTCAAAATTAGTTGGACTCTTTTATTAATTTTCAGCAGCTTTTAAGTTGCCTACAGATATCTATTTATATATTATTATATATTATCTCTTTGATCCTGAATATTTTTTTCATTGCGCAACAATTGCCATCAATAATCTTCACCACATGACGATACTCTACAAATAACATGAACATTTTCTACACGAGTGTGCTCCTGTACATACAATTATAATTATTTCACTAGATTAGTCTTGTAAGATAGTTAGGAACCGCTGACACATAACTATATTACGTATATAGCTATATTCCGAGGGATACTTTACTGCTTCAGCCAGCATCGGAATCCTTAGCGTCGACATATCGAATAACATACAGTTTCACGGTCACTCGCAAAGGAAGGTTAAATTGGCCTCTAAAAAGCTTGGCGTGCTCAACAGGGCGGGACAGTATTTCAAGACTGTACACCGCCTGCAACTTGACAACGCTTGCGCCTTGTAGCATTTCGTTAGTTTGTATGTTTGGCCTCGCATGAAATACTGTTCTAAACTTTGGCCGGGGCAAACCAGTGCCTTCCAAGACCGCATCCACCGATAAGCGGCCCGAAGCGTCGACGACCGGTTTATTTCTGATCGGCTCGATTCAGTGGCGCTGCAAAGAGTTGTTTCTCTCAGAGTATTAGTTCCAACTCCTAACTTCCACCATCGCACATCGCGACAACACCACATCATTCGGATGCTTTGCGGTCCTTCACTTAGCGATTTACTCGCCCAACTTCTTTGTGGAATTGCTATCACCTACGATTTTTCTGGACCGATACGACTTAGGGAGCTTCAGGAAACGAGCTTACTATTTTTTTAAAGGCCGGCAACACAGCTGCAATTCCCCTGATGTTGCAGGTCGACGCACATTATCAGGTAAGTGTCAATAAAAAAAAAGTAACAGCTCTTAAATTGTTAGTAAAAAAAATTTATCAGTCCAGTTTTGGACGAGAAAACGGAACAATAAGGGTATTGACTACATTGAATTATCATAGGTATAATCAGTCCGAGTTCCAGTACCGAGTACCGAGTCAGTGCCCTTTTGGTCGTTCTTCGGGCACAGCGCAATAACATTAGATCCTCAAAAAACTATTTTGAAAATTTTTTGCAGCCCTTATAAGCGACATGTTCGTCATCTCTGTAACACTTCTAAAATTATTACACTGCGTAAGTTTTAAAAACTGAAAAGTACCCTTATAACTTCGTCGTCCATCTGTCCTCATGTTTCACATCATCTTAGATCTAGAATATAAAACCGAATTTGATAAATATTTAAGCTTTTTTCGAGTTATGTTTATTTCAAAGTAAGAAAATATTAAAAATATAATTAAAATACTTTTCAAAATATCAAGTTTCAAAGATCTTCCCCCTTAAAATTAAATCAATTATTAAACTTAAAGTATGTAATGCTAATTTTAATATTATTGTTAACTTTTATGGTTGAGTTCTTACCTCTCCGTAAAAAAGGGTTTTTGCAGGAATTGTTATGTGTAGATCAAGAACATTTTTCCATCCATTTGATTCCAACTGACATACTCTCTTACCTCCACAGCCTTAAATTCAAATCAAAAATTAAGGAAATACCCATGGAAAAATTTCCAATAAGTTTCGCAACAAAGAATTATTATTACCTAAAAATATCTTTAGTTCGGGACTATTTTTCCCGCTGCTCAAAAAAGTGAAATGCCAGTCGTAGACATTTTTTAATATTTCTATATCGGAGATTTGCTTTAAATATATTGGTTGTTTGCCCAACACAACAGTCTTAAAGGAATGCGCATTATGTGAATCCGAAGCGCGTTTTTCCATACTGTTTAAAATTCTCATAAGCGTATCGTCTGGGTTAAGTCTCTCCGGTTGAGTTCTTACCTTATCAGGCAACTAAAAAGAAAATACAAAACAATTTATTTAACGCGAACTAATATTTAGTGTGTGAAGCCGTACTAGAAGAAATAAGCGCTCGCCTTAAAATTTCGTATCACGTGAGCAAACCGAGAACTATCTCGGCAGGCAAGGATTTCTCGATTTTTCTCGAAATAAGGCTAATCATTATTTCGAGAATATGTGAAATACGTAAAAGCACAATGGACAGCACTACGGAATCTTCTTTTCTCTGCTTTGAAACCCTCTGGAATGAGAAGAATCCAGTTTTCAGCAGAAAGACGCGGGTAAGCTATAACGGAACACAAACATTCGTATATATTACCTTTTTAGCAAATCACAAGAAAAGTAAAACGTTTCTAAAAATGTAAAATGTGTAATTTTTCCAACTTTAAATTACCTGCCATAGTTCTAAGCACTCTGTCCTCATAAGCGCCTGATTTGGCTCTGATAAATTCTTATCTTTACTAAATGCAGCTATTTTGAGCAAATTTTTTATTTGTCTTTCACCTAGCCTGTAATTAAATACATATATATATTATGTATTTCTTAAAAGTAATATTAAAATAGCAAAAAAATTGAACTAGCTAAAAATTTACTGACATTTCTGTTGACAAGTAATAAAAATGTTTTATTAAAACATTTTAATTAAATAAATTTATAAATTTTTTTTTAAAAAAGACTATGGCTAGCCAAGTCTTTTCTACATAACGCTCAAAGTTGTCATAAAAATATAATTAATATTTTATAAATACAGACATGCAGTTGCTTTTGTATATGTAGTCAAAGAATGCCGTGTCTTCTTGCAGCACACTCAAAGGAACGAGCCCAGTTATGTCTTCCTCACGATCAAGTCCTCTCCATAGCATAGAGTTAACTGAATACAGATGGTGTTCGACAGACTCTGTACCGAGCTTCTTCCATTTACACACTAGATATCTCTCTGAATTAGCAGGCCTTGAAGTCACAGGTTTATGGATAGACACTGAAATAAATTAATAAATAAAACTGTATATAATCAACCTTTTTAAATATACAACAGATATAAAATTAAGAGCGCAAAAATCACCTTTCTCGAAACAACGATACATAATGTAGATAAGACTGACGCTAAAAAGCGTGAACACATCAAACAATTTCACAACAAAATGTCCTCCAGTACGCACGAGCATTAAAGCAGCAAGGCATTGGCACAGATAGAGCTGTTTGGAGAGAATCTCTTGTATGTTTTCCTGTCCCTCCACTGAAAATCCCTGTAAAAATAATGAATACGAAAATCATAACAGCATTACGTAATTGAAAAACAGTGTATTACTGTAAACATTGTGGGCTCCTTTTCTAGCCAGGATTCCACTTACTGCCTACAATTATTTTCTTATTTTAAGGAAAGCAGAGTCAGTATAATCATAGGCTGAAAGTCTATTCCATGTTAGTCCTCGGGAGTGACGATGCATCTGTAGACTTTGTTGTTTGAAATTAGTTGCAGGCGTCAATAGGCTAGTTAGCCACTCACCATCAGTGTTGCCAACTTGACGGTTAGCAACGGGAAAAAATTGTTTTTTAACGTTTAACGGATCTTTAACGGGACAACTAAAATTTATCATATGTATGCATGCACTTTAGTTTGTTGGTTATTCCCTTAGATTGAATTCTGAAAAATAATCCATGTGTGTCAAGGATCGATATCAAATCAATTCATTTTTAATATTTAGAGAGAAACTCGAAAATACCTACTTGACGGGTTTTGACGGGATTGTAGTGTTCTCTACAACGGGAGCTAGATTTTGAAGTTGGCAACACTGCTCACCATCAAAAGGCCTCCTAGTCTTTATTCTTAGTCTGTTTTACCATTTAATATTTCCTAAAATAAAATGGAGCCGTGGTAGCTCAGATGGTTAGCGCTTGCTGTAAATTTCACAGTATACGAGCAACCCGGGTTCGATCCCTGCCATCACCAATGGAATTGTTAATTGCAATGCGGACAGTACACTCCCTAACCCTCAACAGTGGGACGTAAATAGGCTGTAGCCTTTTTACTTTTAAAATATAATGAGGCTTTAAATAATATTAGAGTAATAAAAACTTAACACGCATTAATCATGACATCCGATGGCGGTAGTGAGAATACTAGGTCATAGTCATGAAATTATTGCACCGTCGGCAAAACTTGAGATTATTTACATGTGTGAAATGTTTGTAATGAGAATTCCTAATTCCTCTTTTAATGGAAATGAGGCATTCCATGTTAATCCTCAGGGGTGACAACGTACGTGTTTTGATTCTTAATCGAGGATAAAAGTAGATGTCTATGGGCCACAGCATCCACTTACCATCAGGTAGACTGTGTGCTCGTTTGTCACCCTTATTCTATTTAAAAAAAAAACTAGATCTTTCTTGAAATAAGTTCATTGTAATTGGTTCCTAATATGTCTGTAAAAATTTTAATTATTAAGAGGACCGCAACTGAGTAAAAACTGAATTGAAATATTCCATTACATACATACATACATACATACGTACATACATACATACAGATAAAGACAATAAAAGCGCGTTAAAAAAGAGTTCAGTAACTGTACAGGTTAAGCTGTAAATGGTGTTGACAATGTTTGACATTTGTCTATTTGTCTTCATCGGCTAATAGATTCATCACCCCATTACGAGTTTGGGTATTTTAGTGTTTAACTTTATTAAACCTTTCCCTCTCCCGTGAATCACATATGAACATTTCAATTATTTTACTATTATGTCCATTTCAATTATGATGATGATGATGTCTATTTCGCTGTCAAACTGTTAAGATATTACATTTTAAATCATAATATAACATGATTTGTCTAGCCTCTTTTATTTATTTAAAAAGCCATTTATTAAGTGAGCAGCAGAGTGCACAATAAATGTTATTATCATGGTTAAAGTATGAAGTTGCCGTTTTTAAGGTCCCTTTGACAAATAATAAAATTAAACCTGCATGGTCCAAGATTAATAATTAAAAATATTTTGACACAAAATCTATAACATTCTAAAATCATAGATTTGATGACATTGTATTGTTTGACTTTCAATTGTTTTAACTAGAATAGTAATACTAGATTAGTATTTGAGTTAAAAATGGAGTCCTCAAAAATTGGGAGTAATTTTCGAATACGATTTACGACGTAGTTCAAATGCAGCAGAGCCAGCTCGCATCAATGCTGCGTTCGACAGGATACGACTAACGAACGCAGTATTCGTTTTTTGGTTTAATCACTTTCGTAGTGAAAACCTGATAATCAACACTAACGATGAAATTAAAGTACCAAATGGTGGAAGTAAGTTATCAAACAATTGCCGCCATGATTTGACGTTAGTTTACCCACAATTTTGACTCATTCGTGAAATAAAACTCGAGAAATGGGTGCCGTAGGCATTCATAATCATAATCATTACAGCCCCTTCACAAGTCCACTGCTGAACATAGACCTCCCCCAAGGAATGCCACAAAGCACGGTCCTGAGCCTTACCAGGTCGTCACTCCATCTAGTGGGGGGGCTCGCCCTATACTTCGCCTACCGGTACGAGGCTGCCACTCGAGAACCTTTTTCCTCAATGGTTGTCTGTCGGTTCTTCGAGCTATATGGCCGGCCCATTGCCACTTCAGCTTACTAATCCGTTGGGCTATGTCGGTCACCTTTGTTCTACTGCGGATATCCTTATAGAAGTTTATCACGCAGAGAAACCCCGAGCATAGCTCTCTCCATAGCTCGCTGAGCGACTTTGAGCGTCCTCATACGGCCAGCAGTGAAGGACCACGTCTCGGTTCCATAGGTCATCACTGGCAACACGTACTTGTTGTACCACTTAGTTTTCAGGTTTTGAGGTATACCTGACGAGAAGATGTGTCGTAATTTCTCGAACGCTGCCCAGCCGAGTTGTATCCTTCTCGGTCGAAGTTGGACTTACCTAGTCTGTATTCGCTGAACGTCATACAGGTTTACGCACCAACCTCGGCACATCCCGATGAGGAGCTGGAGGATATGTATGAGGATATTTCTAAAGCCATGCATTCTCCGAAACCCACTATATGGTGTTGACGGTAGACTTCAATGCAAAACTAGGCACAAGAGAAAGCGGTGAGTTGAAGTTAGGAAAATTTGGAATAGGAATAGGGAACGGAACCCAAGGGGCCAGCAGCTAGCCTACTTCATGAAGAAAGAGGGATTCTTTATGATGAACTTTTTTTTTTCTAGATGCGGCCCAACAGGAAGTGGACCTGGTCTAGCTCCGCCCCGACGGTTCGACAAAAAATGAGACTGACTTCATTATGACGACCAGACGCCAACTATTCAGTGATGTCTCAGTGATCGCGAGGGTGAAAACTGGCAGCGATCACCGAATGATTATAGGCACACTGAACTTAAACGTGAAGTTGGAGAGGTCTCGTCTAGTGAAGTCAACGTTCGGTCCTCCTAGTGCGCTAATTCAGGGTCCCGAAAACTTTCAGCTCGAATTACAAAACCATTTTCAGTGCCTAGAAGACTGCAATACAGTGAACGATATGAATGACAAGCTCGTGGAAACTGTCCGCTGACCCGCCGCAGAAGAACACAAAAACTCTCCGATCACACTCTTAATCTCATGGATGTTAGACGGGCGGTGAAGCTGCAGTCATCAGCAGATTTGACAGCATACAGGCAACTGAACAGACAGATCTCCAAATGCATGCGGCAGGACTTATACAATACAGCTCGTATTGAAGACTTACTTCAATACAGCTCGTATTGAAGAAGCGATTGAGCGGAACCAGGGCTCCAAAGTCTTTGCCAGAGATCTGCCTGCCAGTAAGAGCCAACTGTCAAAGCTGAAGACTGAGTGTGGCAGTATCGTTTTCGGGACACCTGAGATTCTGAGTGAGATTGAGAGGTTCTATGGGCAGCTGTACACATCATCGTTGGAGCCACACGCAAGTGTGAGTAACGATCCAAGAGCGAGTCTTATCCGACACTATTCCGATGATATCCCGGACGTCAGTCTGAGCAAGATTAGAATGGCTCTCCAGCACCTTAAAACGGCAAGTCCCCGGTCGAGGATGGAATTACAGCGGAGCTTCTGAAAGTGGGTGGAAAACCAGTACTTGAAATCCTTTAGAAGCTCCTTAATTCCGTCCTCCATGGAGGCACTACTGAGATGTAAGGAATAGATATAAGCATATTACATATAAACATATACACAATATAACCTAATTGTAACTATTTAAGGATTGATTATTGCAAATATATTCAGTATCTACTCAGCAGTCTTGGCTTTCATTTCTCTCTCGTGCCACAACCTTACATGGCGACCCTGCCAGGCGGTGCGCGGCGACAAACACGCGCACCGCCGCGGCCTGCATAAATACTTAAAGAAAAATGGAAAAATTAATATAAAACTAAAGGAACAATTTTCAACTATTGAATTGACACTACCGGATGTGACAAGTAAGCCGAAACGGAGACATAAGAAAAGGCGACAAGGTTATTATTTCTTTAAGGAGATATGCTAATAAAATCTATTGGAAAAGGAAGAAAAATGTTACGGAAAGAACGAGAAAGATCAACTTCAGAAACAAATATTATGAGAGCTTCAAATATTACATGAAGATTAAACGAATCAGATGGTGAGACCACAAATTTAAGAAAAATAGAAGAAACTTAAGTCCTGCAAGCCTTAGCCGATAAGAAGAAAGAAAAATTGAGCCGAAAAGAACAAATTATGAGGTAACCTATTTTAATTCTATTTCAAACTTTATTTAACAATTTGAGATTGGTTTTTTTGCTATTATGTTTTTAAAGTTAAATATTAAATATTCTGTATTTTACATATAATTAAGTTGAAATTATATATCAGATTATTCACAATATACTTCATTATCAAACATTTTAATACCTACAATAAAAAAAACAATTATAATATTAAAAATTAAGTTGAATTTTAAGCACTTATGTGGCACTTCTATTGCGCCTTGCAAGACCACTTTATATTCCTTTTATGCAGTTATAGTTTTGTATTATTTTTTTACTGTGTCCTGCCAAACAATTAATGAAATAATAAAATAATAGATTCCAATTTTACGCACTTGATTTAAAATAACACTATGATACATTTCGTTGATTTTTTTTCTCGAATCCAAATTTTAAAGGGTTAGAAATATTTCACTATCATTATAAGTATTAATTTTTTAAGGCATTAAATGTTAAATTTATTTAATAACTTATGTAAAATATAAAAAACTTTCTTTTAAATGTTTAAATAAATTAATGTATCGTTGTGTAAAGTTGATAACTCTTATAATGTGATTGTGTATTTATTATCGTAAAGTTTATAATGTAATCGTTTTTTTTCTATAAAAAAAGGGAACGAAAACCTAAAATTGTGTCACCTGCTTGAAATAAAATTGTCTTTTCCAATGTTAATAAATATTATGTAAAAAAAAAACTTTAGCTGTGTACCTAACAGTGTATTCTCTTTTTATATAAATTTCTGTCCCAATTAAGATAAACATATTTCTTAGAAGTCATGAAATAATGAGTGTTCGAAATTATAAATAACTTAAATAATGAATGTTTATTAACGTATCTATGTAAAAGTAATATTTATTATTAACAATGTAACTATTTCTAAATATCTGTTCCAAGTTTTAAGGTACATTTTATTTGCATTCATACTATAACATATTGTACAAGTTATCTTAAAATTAGGCGTGAATCACACCGTGTCATCATAGTCCGATGTAATTGCAAACATTGCCTTATACGTACTCAGAAATTTAAAACAAAGGTGTCACAAACAGCTTACGCGGCTGCGATTGCAAGTTGTATTTTGATTCCCGTTATTATGATAGCGATGATACCTACGCTGCATTACATTATGTTTTTGCTCTTTTCATATTTAAATGAAATGTAATATTATCGGTGTTATATTCATTAAACCTTCAAATCACATGCTTTTAACTTTTATAAGCCATTATTATCCGAAAATATAATGGAATATTCATGTCTAACCTATTTGTGTGGATCATGAAAGCAATAGTTAAACAAATATAAAGGTATAAATAAATTAAATATAAAGTATATACAATTATAAATACAAATGTGAATAAATATATATATAAAGGTAGAGCAGGTACTGCTTAATATGAAATGTAATAGTTTATTTTCAGTTTTATATTGTTTGAACTTTTAAATCATAACTTCTAACTAAAACATATCATATATATATATATTAAAAGCGAAACTATAGTTTATGTAATAAATCTCGAGTGAAAATAAATGTAAAAAAATATTAATATATATATGGTATGATAGGTGATATGTTCATGTTAACGTGCAGTTGTGACGTTGATTAATATCAAAAATACGACAGGCTTAATGTCGTACGAAATAAAAATGTTAACGAAATAAAATCGCATGCGTATCACGGATTGACTTAGTAATATAATTATGTATAACCATGGTATAATCTGATCATGATCATGAGATTATAATTTTTTAAATGAAGTTAGTTTCATATTTTATTTAAATACTTTATATTATCCCAATTACAATTATATACATTTAAAGTCTATATAACATTATATTTTATTTTATTCTTCAATATTAAAAGATTAAAAACCAATATTAAAATTATTCAATATTAAATTAATTATTACGTTATAAGATTCAAGAAAACTAAAATAAAAGTAAATAGATAACTTTCCTTTTTTTTAAGTATCGGGGGAGGTGTTTATTATGATATTATGATATGAGATCATTAAAGATAATAAGAATTATACAATATGGTAGAACATTATAATCTATTTATCTATAAAAATGCTTATAAAATATAATTTAATAATTATGATTGACTCATTGTATTAACATACCTTATTATATAAGCGAAAATAAAATAAATTGTTAGTATATTCATTTTATTTTTTTATTGCGGTGGAGATGAGATGTAAGGAATAGATATAAGCATATTACATATAAACATATACACAATGTAACCTAATTGTAACTATTTAAGGATTGATTATTGCAAATATATTCAGTATCTACTCAGCAGTCTTGGCTTTCATTTCTCTCTCGTGCCACAACATTACACTACTCCCGAAGCGTGGAGCAGAAGTGCGTTGGTCTTGTTGTTTAAGAAAGGTGACAACGCCCTCTTGAAGAACTACAGACCGATATCCCTTCTGAGCCGCGTCTACGTGCTGTTTTCGTGAGTCATTACGAACCGTCTTCCACGCAGACTCGACGACTTCCAGCCTCCCGAACAAGCCGGTTTCCGAAAAGGCTTTAGTACCATAGACCACAAATTCGGCAAATTGTACAGAAGTCTGAAGAGTACAATTTGCCACTTTGCCTGGCGTATGTGAACTATGAGAAAGCCTTTGATTCCGTCGAAATTTGGGCGGTGCTACAGTCTATTCAGCGGTGCCAAGTTAACTGTCGGTATATCGAAGTGCTGAAGTGTTTGTACAGTAGGGCTACGATAGCTATCCGAGTACAGAACCAGAGTTCGATACCTATCCAACTGCAGAGAGGTGTAAGACAGGGTGACGTTATTTCCCCGAAACTCTTCACCGCTGCATTGGAAGACGTTTTCAAGCTACTGGATTGGAAAGGATACGATATTAACATCAATGGCGAGTACATCACTCACCTTCGATTTGCCGACGATATAGTCCTTATGGCAGAATTGCTGGAGGACTTAAGCACTATGCTCAATAACCTCAATAGTGCCTCCCAATGGATAGGTCTTAAGATGAACATGGACAAAACAAAGATCATGCTTAATGTCCATGTCACACCTATGCCCGTAGTTGTTGGGAGCACTAAGCTCGAAGTTGTTGAGGAGTATGTTTACCTGGGACAAATAGTCCGTATGCATTAATGAGCATTTGGACCAAGTCGACTTGGTGGAGTTGGAGTTCTATTGCAAAGGTATTAATAATCTGCCGTCGAGATGGCAGAAATATATAGACAATGAAGGTAAATATATATACTTCAATTAAATAAATATATTTTTGTAGAGTAAAAAGTGTTTCAATATAAAACAGCAAATTCATGCTTTAACCCGTAGTATTTGTTCCATCCTATAAAACCTATAAAAGTTCAATGTGAAGATAGTATACAGCCAAAAGAAGCCTAAAGTAAAATGAACATAGTCCATTACAGCCTATAAAAGTTCAATGTTGAACATAGTCCATTACAGCCTATAAAAGTTCAATGTTGAACATAGTCCATTACAGCCTATAAAAGTTCAATGTTGAACATAGTCCATTACAGCCTATAACAGTTCAATGTTGAACATAGGCCCCCCTCATAGATTGCCTCATGAGGGGATTTTGCCATAGTTGCTACACTGGGCAAGCGGGTTAGCAACCGCAGATTTTTTATTATTTTGAGTTATCATCAGGAACATGCTGCTACCCATCTGCCCATATCCCTTTTCATTCTTTCTATGTGGCCTCTTACGACACCCTCAGAACAATATTGGTTAGTGGTATTCTTAAACCGCCACTACACGGTGTGGCCAATTAATTATATATAGTATTTAATAAACAATTAATTGGTTTAGTGCCAATATAGTTAAAACTATTTTGTACATCGATTTTACTTACACCATCAGCCATCAGAAAATGTACACCTTGATCATCCGTTTGTTTTAGTACAAAATCTTTTAGTGACGTAAGATTTGCTGGGTCAAAAATGTTGCCATCCTCTTTTACGCCATAATACGGATTGAACGTCTCGGGTGTTGCCGCATAAAAGTCCGATAATTTAAAATCATTAGGCCCTTTTAATGTGAATCCGAATCCTGAAATGACACTTATGTTTAAAAGTCCTTACTTATGATATAATTTCATATATATATATATTTCATTTACAACACTACAAACACAAGCTAGTAACACCAATTACTGGATTCAACAATTTAATTATTTCATATCGATTACTTAATTTACGCAAATAAAATTGAAATATTTTTAAGAGTGTTCCGTTTAAAACTCGGAAACAACTTATCTTTATGTAAGGAAAAACCCTGATTAAAAAATGAAATATACAGAAATTGAAACTTTCAATGCAATTGTTGGGATTTTTTTGCCTTTTAGAGTGGACTAAGAAGTACAACTAGAATGTCGTCTTAATGCAATTATACAATACACAATTACAAAGAACATCTTTGTTTTGCCAATAATTTATATGAAAACAAATTGTTTTTACAGTAATTTACATTGTTGAATCAATATATATATATATATATATATATGATATATATATAAACATATTTCGCTCATACCTCTACATATTGCTAGATCAGCCCTACTATAAAACTATAGTGCTATAGCATATAAAACTAGGTAAATACAAAGAACAAACAATAGTGTAAGCGAGATTGAATTACATAACATTAATAACAAAATTATGCTAAGTAAATAACTGTAATATTGTTATGTTGAATATAGTATATATATATATATATATATATATATATATATATATATATATATATATCCTTTTTACTCTTTTTTATTCTTTTTTCGTCAGAATCCTTCACGGGCGCTCGAATACGTAATATAATGCTTAGAATAGGAACAAACAAATGAACATCTTTTTATTTGTAGTTGCATTTTCATCCAATCAAAACTAAAACAAAATCTACTGATATTTTGATTCTGTTCATATATTAAGTAAAAAATATCTAAGTGTATAAAAAATTCTGTGAAAAATTAACAACTTAATAACATTGATGACTAACAAGAACTTGGTTATAACATTACCTTTAGCTCTCCAGCCTTTTCGATATAAAACATACTCAGAGAAACCGCCAGGACCAGCACAAACGTCGGCAAAGTATAACATATCTTTCGTGTCTACGGCAGGTTCACCACTTGGCTTCATAGGTTTTGTGAACATAAAATCGAATACTGCGTCTATGTTAGCCATTTTAACAGCTGCGCGGTTCAAAAAAATAACAGCGCCAATCGTTTCATATGGATTACTACGAAATCGTGCATTTCTCATGTCTTCGTCATCCAAAGTGTCGAAAATCGACTATAAAAGATAAACAACTTATAAGGGATTAAAGTAAATTAAAAAAAGGAACAGATTGCCTAACATAAGCTCTTAATTGGTCTGTAATTATTTGGTGTTTAATAAATATTTTTCAAGTTTTAAGTCAGATCTACACTGGAATAATCAAATATATTACAAATTGAACAGGAGGCTTGAATTTGGTGCAATAGCTTAATTAACCGTGCGCTATTGAGCTGAGTTTAAATGTTTCGACAACATACAAAACTCACATTAGTCACCCAGTTAGATTTCTTAAGAGACTTGGAGCAAGTGTCTGAGCAATTAAAAAAGAAAAATTTCGAGGGCATGTGAAGTCCCCCAACATGCATTGGTGCAGCGCGGCGGACATCACCTTGCCCAGAAACAATCCCAT
This sequence comes from Parnassius apollo, assembly GCA_907164705.1. Classification (NCBI taxonomy): domain Eukaryota; kingdom Metazoa; phylum Arthropoda; class Insecta; order Lepidoptera; family Papilionidae; genus Parnassius; species Parnassius apollo. The sequence continues at coordinate 480,479 of CAJQZP010001435.1, forward strand.
AAAAAGGGAGGCCTATGCCCAACAGTGGGACTGATGTAGGCTGTTACTTTAATGTTTTACAGCATTTTGGGCCTAACTGTTACATGTAAGGTGATAGAGAGCAGCAAAAATAGATCGATTCCGTTACCACAAACAAAATTATTAAATTCATAAGTTGAGTATGGTGGTCCATTATCTGTAACTATCCTAGTATTCTTAGATACGAGGGAGGTAGAGGAGAGGGAGTGAGGAGAGGATGGAGGAATGGGAGGCGGGGGTGGGGTGACCGTTCCCCACCAATTTAGTTATTTTTATGCATTTATTCTTGCATAACGGAATTTGTCTCCTCGATAGGCCGAGCTAAAGAGAGGGACAAAAGAGTGACACCACCCACCAAGCCCCTCTAACGCAGTGATAGGTCAGTCTTAAAATAGTGTTGCGCGCTATAATTAGCGCCTGGTATGTGGCAGCTGATCATGAGCGCCATCTGGTATCATGCAGCAGAAATAAGAGCGTCAAGATCTTTCTAGAACTCTTCCACTAGCGCCATCTAGTATCGAATGGAAGAACTAAGCTTTCTAGAAAGCTCCACACTCGAACTTTCTGCACCTGGTAGGTCGGGGGGCCGGTATTTGCTGGAATATTCTGGATGTTTCGGTGGAAAAGGCCTATATAAAGCCATTTAGGGCCGCAACCGGGGCAGTATTTGATTGGCGATATGAGCGAAGCTTTCGGAGTGAAATAAAGTGTTAAGTGTGAATAATTATTAGTCTGATTTAAGTTTTAATTGGTGGTCAGTAATTAAAGTGTCAATTTTGGTAATTCAATCGGCAGTTTTTATTGCCACGAACCGTAAGATCGTAACAAAAGAAATGTCTTAAAATTCTTCTTCCACACTTTTAAACAGGCACTGCCGCAGCTCACTTGCGATTTGGGATCACCAGTAAAGCTAGCACTCGCTTCGTTCAAAATACTTCCCTTATTCTACTAGCTTCCTAGACAAATTAAGAGGGTAAGACAGTACTTTCAAATTCAAAATTATATTTTAAGCGTTTTCATCTAATTACTTATAATATAAATATGAAATAAATTCGATACTTCTGTAAACTATTAGCTTGGCTATTGGTTTTGTAAAAAAAACTTGGTGTCGTCGCTGAAAATTCAGAGTAATTGAATTTACGCAGTTATTAATTCGTCATTTTGTAAAATATTTTAAAATAAACCAGACTTTTTTCCTACAGAGACAGAGTTTTTTCCTACCTAGAATATTTTTTATAGTTCATAAATATACTTTTATACCCCCACACGTAAGCGTTTGAAAATACTTCTTTTGGTTGATTTTGGACTTGTAACCTAGCCTACCTTAAATGGTGCAACCGAAATCGGACCAACAAAATATAAATGTAATCTATACCACGGGTGATTGGGCCACGTTCACATTCGGTGTCAGTGCGTCTGCCACGGAGGTAGACGCCGTATCTGCGTTAGCTGTGCACATCGCGCATTACCGGTCCCGCACATACGTTCCACACATTACACGTAGCTACAGACTAGCTTTGGACTTTAATATACTCAAGTGATCATAAGTAACACTTTTAACAGACTTCAAAAAAGGAGAGGTACTCAATTGGGCTATGTGTTTTTTTTTTATAGTTACCTCAGAACTTTTTTCTAAGTGAACCCATTTTGATGATTCTTTTGATTTTTTTGAAAGCTGATGATTCTTATGTTATGTCCTATATAAATTTGATCAAGATCTGACCAGTAGTTTTTGAGTTATCCTTAATAACGCGTATTTAATTGACTTCCAATACATTGATGATGTTCTCATTTTATTTATATTGAAGTCGGTTGTACAAAGTATTTAATTTTACCACTTGCCCCTTACAAACATCGGGGATAACCAGCCTGTCCCCCCCCTGACTTCAAAATTTCATTGATTAGGGTGAAAAATAATCTCTCCCCGACTTACAGCCAAGTATGTAACTAATTATTTTCAAGAGAATCTGATCGCTAGTGGTTTGATTCTTAATGTCAATATAATCATACAGAAAAAGTAGTTGAACGAAATTTAGTAAGTTTGCTCGGGCTTAGTATAAATCATCTGTTTATGCTTTCGACAAAACAATATTTGAATAATATTTTGCCACACTAAGCCTAACGATTTAACCTTCAATCCTTACGAGAGGATGGCTATCTACGAGCAAAACAGGATTATCAGTGTTTGTTTTTTCTGCACACATTCTCAACGAACAATCGGCCTTGCATTAGGAGTATTGCATTAGGGCTCGATGAAGATGTTGTACAGCATTACGTCCGGCTCGGCATAAACGTGATCGCGTAGTGTATACAGCAACGACTTCTCTCGGCGGTACACTAATGTGGACCCTTTGCGTGCCATGCATGCCTATTGCATTTTCCTTCCCGGCCATGTTCCACACCAACAGCACGCATTCCGACGTCACGCGTCCCCGCTTCGGGCGGACGTCCTGGAATGCTGTCGTCCTGTATTGGATGGCAGTGACTTCTACTTCGCATTAAAGTTCACGCAATGGCGACATCGAAATAGTTACAGCTTCGCCGCTCTTTCACTTTTACACACAAAAAATTAGTGTTCAATTTGTACATAGACTTTTTTCTTTTACTACTTTATACTCGTAATAATATTGTGTAGTGTAAAAAATATATACCTTTTTGTGTTTAAAAAGTTCGAGTGTCCAAAAACTTAGGCAATCATCATATTAAAAGTAAATTTGAGATTAAACATAATTCAGCATAAAAGTACCTAACATTAATTAATATAATGTTTTGATATGGTACCTTTGATTTAAGAACTCCTTGCAAAATATGTTGATCAACAAAATTAGTTTCATCATCAATTGTCAATTTTTTTGAACCTCTTTGAAGCCATTCATCTAATACATCGCCAGAAAGGGTCTCTGATGGAGGTGTTGGCATCCAAAGCTAAAATTAAAAACGATTCTAAATACATTGAACATTATTAAAATTATAAACTATATACTGACGTATGTAACTTACTACTTCTTCAGAGGCCTCGGGAGGAGAACTATCGGGAGTCCATTTAAAATCTTTTGGTGCCTCTCCTACAGTAGATGCTTGGAAACCTAAACCTCTTTTTCCTTTTTGCGTTGAGGCTTCCACAGGTTCCACGCGTCCATGTTCAAATTTACCCAAACCTTTACCTGGTTTAAATCCCATGTTGCTCATCATACGTTTAGATTTTTCTGAATATTGACCACTAACTGTTTCGTCAATTTTGCTAGATTGGTCGGTGTTTTTGCTATAGAAATTATTATCATTCATGGTACTAAAGCTAGGCCTCATTGACACGTCATCGTTGTCTGCGTCATTATCTTCATGTCTATATTCCTCATACTGTTCATTAGGCGATGAACAATTCTCACTTAAGCTACTCCGGCTGAGCCTCAAATTGCCCTCGGGGCTATGTTCAGAATAATTTAAGGTGGTTTTTGTCGGATTATCATTTTCAGTCAGCTGACTGTGGTCACAAGAATCGGGTGTTTCTTCATCCTCAGAATCTGGCAAAACTATAAAGTATATTTTTAATCTAAAATTCGTCTTTTAATAACAGTTTATTACAACAAACCAATAAAACACTTCATTATTTTCTGAACATGAAAACAAGCCAAAAAAATAGGAAAAAAAAAGAAAAAAAAATTTTTTTAATAAGAATTAAAAAAAAAAAAAAAAAAAACACAAAAAGAGGAGGGGCAAGCAAAAAAATTTTTTTATTTAAAATTTATTTATATAACAATAAAATTTTAATAAAATACACCCCAACCCCCCCCCCCAACCCCCCCCCACCCCCCCACCCCCCCCCCCCCCCCCCCCCCCCCCCCCCCCCCCCCCCCCCCCCCCCCCCCCCCCCCCCCCCCCAGCTAAATTGGCCTCTAAAAAGCTTGGCGTGCTCAGCAGAGCGGGACAGTATTTTATTTACAAGGCGGAAGTTGGGCCTCACATGGAATACTGTTCTCATCTCTAGGCTGGGACACTCCAGTGCCAACTCCTTCCACTTAACTGCATGCATCAGAGAGCGGCTCGAATCTTAGACAACCAAGTTCTTTCTGATCGGCTCGATTCACTAGCGCTGTGAAGAGATATTGTATCCCTTTGCATTCTCTATCGCATTTGCTACAAGGGGGTGCTCTGAGGAATTGTTCAGATTAATTCCAGCCACCAAATTTCACCAATGCACATTGAGACAAACCTCACGTCACAGCGGGCAGTCTCAACGGAGACTAGCCATGTGCACAGGACAGGAATATAGTGTACGAGTGTATGCACATGCACAGGTGCACAAGCTTGGAATCAAAACATACACTCTCAACTCCAACGTTAATGCTTCTATCAGCTGGAAAACTGGTGACCTAATTGCATAATTTCTCAGGAAGCGTATGAGAGTAAAGCTAAAAATAAGTGCTTTGAGCCAAACCCGATCAATGGCCTTTCGCTATGTATTATGCTATGTTATTCTTTCTTTAGAAGTATGTGAGTCTTGTACATCTTACATATACATTCAATTGGATGGATATATATGCTCATTTTCCAAATTATGCTCAAGGGATAGACTTAAATGAACAATTAAGTTTAAGCTTACCTGATCCATGTGATGTAGTTGATGATGCTCCATAGGTATCAGTTCTTGCTCGTTTTGCAGGCACAGAACTGACGTCACTGCTGGAATCATCATCTGATGTTTGATCTGTGGAGAAATTATGTTTTGATTGCTGTCATTATATCTTAAAAAATTGTGCAATACACTTTAGTAACTTTTCATGACGTCTACCATTTGGAACAGCAATACTTTTTAAAGTTATTTTCTTATATTAACAAATAGATAGATAACAGTAAATCCTAAGCGAGAACTCCATGCCCAGCAGTGTACTGAAGATGTTAATGATAATAAGTGTGTTACATATTCTTCCAAAAACTGTTGACAAATATTTATTCCCTGTGCAGTAGTTTTTCTAAAATAATAGTTTTCAATTTAATCCTGTCCATATGATGAAACTACGACTTCAAAAGCCATAAATTTACTAAATAAAAAGTAGGTGTTTACACAATGAAAATTATTCTTTCCAAGATATTTTATAATATATACTATGGGTAAATTATAGAGGTCCGGTACTCGCGTAGGTTGTTGGGTGGGGGAGGGGTGGGGTCATGGGAAGCCCCCTTCCCTACCCCCGTTGCGGAAATGTATAGTTTGAGTAATCATTTTTTTTTTTGGAAAATTATAATGTCACTTTTTGATACAGGCATATTAACACAAAGTTACTTCTGAAACGGCTTCGGCACTGCGGGAAGTGCAGCCTCTTTGCCCTTGCGTAGCAAATCACAGACACCCATGCTCGCCTCTGCAGCTTCGGCTTATTGGCCGCCTTCGGCGACCAGCTTCAGCTGCTATGGCTCACTTAGGTGCCTGCAATTTGCTACAGCGGGCGGAGACTACAGGAATCGGTGTTCTTTTGCGACAATTTGTGGTTTATCAAATCTAATGTAATGGTGGGGATGATCTTGAACATGTTCGCAGACTGGCCCCTGTTCCTTCACCTAGATCTTCTTATATATATAGATCTAAGCAGCAGGTTATCCTTGGGATTCCTACCAAGGATGATACGCGAGGCTATTGAAATTAAAAAACATCCAAATTTCAATAGAGAAGATGGATGGGTGCTGCCAGCTGCTTGGGATCCTATAATTTACAAAATTAAACCCAAACCCAAGCATACCACTGCAAGACTTCATGATACTATAAGCTCATTTTGCGTAAATCGGACCAAAAATTAATATTAAAAAACTGAATGTATCCGGACTAACTATGACATTGGGACGTCAAACACCTCAGTCCCCCCGGTGACCACGGGTGCTGTAAAGCACCCGAAACATCGGGATAATAAAAATAAATTAAAGTTGAATTAAACATGATAAAATCCATAAATAATAGTTTTTATTCAACATAAGAAATTTCATCTCAATTTTTAATATGAGTTATGACATGGAAACAAAGTATCTCAAATCGCATGCAATAGTAATGACAAATACGAATTCAACACTATTAAGCAACAAACAGTGCGATACTGGTTCAATCACCCTTGGTTGGGGAAATTTCAACCTTACAAATATTTCTCGCAACCACTCAGTGAAGAAGGTTGATAATGACAGCCTGAAAGTGGTAATGAAAGCTGATCTCTTATAGGCTATGGCTGAGCTGGCCTACGCTTTTAATGCAAGTTTCAAAAAATTAAGATCATTTGCATCAAATCTATAAAATAAAGAAGCTTGATGATGGGTACCTCACAAACAGCACACAGCACAGTAAGTCACTTGCATCAGTCATATTGCTGAATTGGCATAAAAAGAGAAAATTTTGGATTGAATTTTTACCTGCAATCGCGAAAGCGCTACAGGTAACCGAGCCAAACAGTGCCCAAAACAAAGATTAGCCATAAAAATCTTATGGTGACAGTTTTGTTATCTACTGTTGATGTTGTTGTGTACTGTTGGTGTCAGTGTAGTCAGTCTTCTTTGAAGCTGTCACTCAATCAACCCAGACTGGTGAACTATCTTTACCTTTAAATATACTTTTTATTTCAATACTACACAAGACGGCAATTTCGTAGATAAAGACGAATTATTTATTGTAATTTTAATTTATTAAAAAATGCTAACCTGAATTCATGTTTTACAATTCCTTGGCCGGTATAGTGTGAAGATGTTTGCTTTAAATTAGCGTAGGAATTATTGTTAATAATATAAATAATAGGTATGTACCTACATAAAATTTTAATCTTTTTTTCAAAACGTTCATAAATCACTAAATTTAAGTACCTTTGATTAAATTCTTTCCAATACATATATCAAACAAAATATTCTCTAGCAGATAGTCAGTAATCTATGCAGTAATCTATGCAAAATAAGAAGCACTAAAACGTGCCTGTTAATCTTGATCTCTACCCCTCTCTAAAATATCAATGAAATCAAGTTTCAGTTTAGGCATGTCGATCTAAAAACGATTAATCGAAAAATCGATTCTTTGGAGTAAAATAATCGAAAATTTTTGAGATCGATTCGGAGGACCGCATCGATTCACTGAATCGATCCAAAAACCTCTCGAATCGGACTGATTCATCTGATTCAAGAACTAGCGATAAAATTCCCAAACTGGTTGAGGTAAGATACCGCAGTTTTTTTAATTTTTTGCTGTTGGGAGACGCAAAAACAACCGGTCGTACTTGGTTGATAATTTGAACACAATATATATTTGAATAAAATAAATAGTTATTAACGCATCCAACAATATCGAAAAGTTGTCATTTCGTTTTCAGTACCAAAATTCTAATTCTAATCTTACCTATGGAATGTTGGTCTAACTTAATCTGTGCTGTGAACAAAGACTATATTTTATACATACATTATAGCTGTGAACCTGTTTGAACTGTGAAATTGTGAATTTACTTTATTTATTATCAAAAACATACTGTGAGCTGTAAGTAGTGACAGAGTACTTTTTAAATACCCAGGTACTGTAAATTAATATTATATGTTGAAGTTTATAGAGATTTATAGTAAGGAAATAACCAGTATTGTGTTCGTGTTGCATTCATTTCAATTTGATAAATAGTGAGTTATTATATTGAAACAGATTTATCGAGAAACGTGTTCTTTTTAGCCTAAAATGTCAAATAAAAGTGATACACGGAATCACTTTGCAAAAAAAAGGATCCGAGTGGCGTATGTGCGAACTACTCCTTACACAAGTGTTTCAAGCTTACCATGAGTGGTTAAAAGGAATATTAGTAATGTTAATTAATAAGATTACTAATATTTAAAAAAATATATTAAAGTTCAATTAAAGAAAAAAATCGCAAATACTTGAAATTTCATGTTTAAAAATGTCGCGATTAATCGAAAATCGATCTTTTAATCTTCGATTTAATCGAGAATCGATTCTAGTATCATCGATATTAAAATCGATTCAGAGAACGATTTTTTAAGAGTGAATCGACATGCCTATTTCAGTTTATACAAAGCAGGCATGAGACCGATATATCAAAACGTAACTAATAACGTTATGTTATTAAATATCATATCATATCGATAAACTTAAGTACAAAACCGTTATCACATATCTAACCAAAACCATACACCTAACCAACGTATGAAAACGAAACCGAAATGCATAATGCAAACATAATGAAAACGGCCGATGACCTTCGTTGATATTCATCGCTTCTCGTTCTTGCAAGTTAGTTTAAATAAGTATAGAAAGAGATGAAGCGAATATGGATATCGTTGCCATGTTTTGGTAGTTATCACACAACGGTGCACATTGCGAAATATAATATATAGCTAAAGCAATAAGGTCGAATTTTAAATAAAGTAAAACGTAAAACGCAAACAGCGGAACGATATGCCAACATGACCCACGAACTAAACCGATGCGATGTTCTTCTTTGATATTCATTGTTTCTTGTTCTTAAGACGGTATCATAAGTTCGTATAGAAAGAGAGGATTTCTGTTTTGGTAATTTTAGTTTCACACGGTACGCAATGCACATATGGATATAATTAACTAAAGCATTCAGACAATTATGTTTAAAGTGAAAATATAATATAGCATAGTATAGTTTAAGTTGATTTAGACTTTTAATCATTTTTGAATATAGACTTTCAAAATGTCGCGTAAGGCTAATGAAATATGGTCTCACTTCGATAAAAAAGAAAATTCCGACCACTTTTTCCACCGGAGCCGAATCAGCGGTTAGTGCAAATCAGGTAAACCTTCGGTTAATAGAGTTTAATTTTGAAATTGAATTGAGAATTCGAATTTAAAACTTTTCTGCTAGTTCTAAGCCTATGTGTTCAGCGGTGTATTTTAATAAGCTGTAACAGTGACGGTATAATTTATTACTGAATAACATTAAATATACAAAAATTATATATTAACATACATGTTTAAATATTACATGTAAGATAACAATAACATTAGAACTTCTGACATCTAATATAGAATAATCTATGTAATGGTACGACTTTCCATTGACGTCCATCGAATCGAAGGTTGGAGGGGGGTGGGGTGAGGGCGGACGGAAGTGTACTACTCCTCCTTAAAAGGAAAAGTTGCGGTGCCCCCCCCCCCTTTTCGAGTTTTTTCATTTTTTATTGTGAGGAAATTTTCCTCATTTTATGGATAAATATTAAGTGTAAAAAGCCCCCTAAGGAAGGGGGAACCCCCTTCACCAAATAAATAGAGGAACTCAATCAGAGGGATTTCTGTATCTAATTTCTCTTCCTGCAACGTCTCCGGCGCTGCAGGAAGAGCAACCTCTACGCCTTTACGTAACAAATCGCAAGCATCCAGCCTCGCCTCCGTAGCTTCGGCTTGTTGGTCGCCTTCGGCGACTAGCCTCAGCCGCTCCGGCACGTCCGATGCCTACGATTTGTTAAAGCAGGCGGAGGCTGCTCTCCCTACGTGCTTCCGGCTCTATAAAAACACTCTAGGGGTAGGACAGACTCGTACCACGTGGAGTCGGGGTCGATTAATTCGGTTCCTTGACATAAGTTGAACCTGACCTATTTTATTTGTTATCTGCCCTAATAGGTGTGTACTGTTTTATACACATTTTTATACACATGATTTATACAATTTTATACACATAATGCTTTAATTATTTCTTAGAAATCATCAGTTTTACGTTACGTCCCACAAGCCGGCAAAAGACGGTAAACACTACACATTTTAATTTTAATAGCTCTTAATGATAATAATTCTGTAATTTAAATTCAAACTGTTAAATATATTGTGTGTATGCATGAAAAGTATTCATATGAGTACAAAATATAATTATTTACGTAAATTTATGTAAAATAAAATGTTACCGAACGTATGACAACTTAACCGTACGTAAAACGAACGTTCAATTCAATGGTGAGAATTCGATATAATCTGAGGTAGGGATTGACATAAATATTGCAAAAATAATTGATTTTCAATAATTTTTTTTTCTCAAAAAGAACGCGTTTACGCATGTTGCGTGTGTGCTTATATTAATGTAACCTTTCTGTAAAAAAAATATCAATCCCAAACTCGACAAACGTCAATGGAAAGCTTAGCCGCAAACCATTAGTATTGATATCGATATCTGAAAACGGTTTTCAATAACGATATGAAAACTAGGTATCGGTTATGTAACCGTTGCAGATAAAAACTGATAACGCCCATGCTTAATTACAAAGGCACTCTGTGGTTTCAATCATCAAAATAAAAACACAGATTAGCTTGGTACTCGTAGACAGAGAAACCTATAGACTAATGATCGGCGTGGCCTCGAGTGAGAAAGGACGATAACGAATTTTTAGGTTATACAAGCAAAGTCATAAACAGATCTCCTCGCATGATCGGTTAAACGTGCACCGAGCCATTCGGCATGGTGGGCGTTAAAATCGCCAAAGATCACGATCTCTGCGGATGGAATCTACTGTAGCACGGAATCTGTAGTCATTTGGAAGTGGTCAAGGAGTCGGTCTATTTCAGTATTACCTTTATGGGACCTATAGAGGCACCCGTAGACGCGGGGATAGTCGTCGCTTTCTACGCGCAGCCATAACATGGACATTAATTACAATAAGATGGACAGGTCCGTACCTTCTAGACTGCCGAGGTGTCGAAAACAGATGTCCTCTCTGACATATACGCAAACTCCAGCCCGTGGCACAAAGGAATGTTCTAATTTCTACCCAAGGTAGGTGAGATATAAAGTATCAGCCGAAGAGGACACCTGAGTCTCGGTTAAAAAGAGCAAGGCTGTCTTTGCTGTCTACATATGGTAGTGGACAGCGTTAAGGTTGGAATGAATTCCCCTTATATTACAAAACTTCACGGATATCGTGGCAGGGGTCGCCTTGGTGTTGTTGCTCCACTTTCCCAGAGCAGTTTTTGACGCGAGCAGAATTGCATCCTCTCCCTCCAAATACATGGGGGAGGCTGAGCACCCACGCTCATGAAGAGTAGAATAACTTGGACGTGGATGCTCAGCGCGGGATTCTCCGTCACCAGGGGTGCTGGTACCTTGCTGGGGTAGATCTTCTCATAATTCCACTAACATTTGTTAAGGGAGCGGGGAGGGGGGGAATTGGGCCTCCGGCTACATCCACTCACCAAGCGAAACACAGAGGTAACTCTCTGCTTTACGCTGATATTCTGTGAGGTCGTGGTACCACCCCGGTTTGAGCCGGCCCATCCGTGCGACAGCATAAGCTGCCGCGTGGCTCTATCACTGTTATATCAACAAAAGGACAACGTGACTTTCCACTGTGAATACTTTTAACATAATTCTTTCGTTCAACTCGCATTTTCTGAATATTTTTGTATAATACTGTTTTAAAATTACTTACTTATGACTTTAAAATTACTTCATGAACTATGTGTATATTACTATATGCCAGCATAGTTCATGAAGTAAAAAATAAGTGATTTTAAAATAAATATAATTTACTACACATAATAAATATACTAACGAAAATGTATTTCATATCTACTAAATTAGTTTGTGGTCAATAATAATAATTAAGATGTGTATTGGATTTTGTCAAATGATGTAAATATTCAGCTCAATCGCAACATGATTCAGAACATATTATAATTTAATAAAATCGATAACTAGTCGTTATCAAAATATTATACTAAATAAAGGCCGAATAAGTCGAATCGAAACCTGCTACTTCATAGCAAATGTACGCAATTTTTGTAAAATTAAACTGGTATCATTGTGACCGAAAGTACTGCAATATAGTGATGTATGCCACAACTTGTAGCTATCGATAAGTTAATTAACACATTCGGTTTTTATTTTTTGCTTAGTTTTTATAATAAAGTATTACGAAAAGTAGTAAAGTTCTATTATTAGTTTAATAATAACAATAAATAAAATACATTATTCAGTAAATGATCATACATATTCAACTCCGTCCTCCATGGTGGCACTACTCTGGAGGCGTGGAGCAGAAATGCGGTGGTCTTGTTCTTTAAGAAATACGACAACGCTCTTTTGAAGCACTACAGAGCGATTTCCCTTCTGAGCCGCGTCTACGTGCTGTGTTTGAGAGTCATTACGAATCGTTTCGCATGCAGATTCGACGACTTCCAGCCTCCCGAACAAGCCGATTTCCGAAAAGGCTTTAGTACCATAGACCACATACATATCCTGCGGCAGATTGTACAGAAGACCGAAGAGTACCATCTGCCACTTTGCCTTGCGTATTTAGGCTATGAGAAAGCTTTTGATTCCGTCGATATTTGGGCGGTGCTGCAGTCCCTTCAGCGGTGCCAAGTTAACTGTCGGTATATCGAAGTGCTGAAGTGTTTGTACAGTAGGGCTACGATAGCTATCAGAGTACAGAACCAGAGTTCGATACCTATCCAACTGCAGAGAGGTGTAAGACAGGGTGACGTTATATCCCCGAAACTCTTCACCGCTGCGTTGGAAGACGTTTTCAAGCTACTGGACTGGAAAGGATACGGTATTAACATCAATGGCGAGTTCATCACTCACCTTCGATTTGCCGACGATATAGTCCTTATGGCAGAATCGGGACCTTAGCACTATGCTCAATGACCTCAATGGTGTCTCCCAACGGATAGGTCTTAAGATGAACATGGTCAAAACAAAGATCATGTTTAATGTCCATGTCACACCTATGCCGGTAGTTGTTGCGAACACTATGCTCGAAGTTGTTGACGAGTACGTTTACCTGGGACAAATAGTCCGACTTGGTAAGTCCAACTTCGACCGAGAGTTCAATCGACGGATTCAACTTGGCTGGGCAGCGTTGGGAAATTACGACATATCTTCTCGTGAGATATACCTCAAACTCTGAAAACCAGATTTTACAACCAGTGCGTGTTTCCAGTGATGACTTACGGATCTGAGACGTGGTCCTTCACTGCTGGCCGTATGAGGACGCTCAAGGTTGCTCAGCAAGCTATGGAGAGGGCTATGCTCGGAGTTTCTATGCGTGATATACTCAGAAATGAGCATATCCGACGTAAAACCAGAGTGACCGACATAGCCCAACGGATTAGTAAACTGAAGTGGCATTGGGCCGGCCATATAGTTCGAAGAACCGATAACCGATGGGGAAGAAAGGTTCTCGAGTGGCAGCCTCGTACCGGTAGGCGTAGTGTAGGGTGACCCCCCACTAGATAAAGTGAAGACCTAGTAAGACCTAGAGGAATGTTTTGAAACTATCGCAGAAAATAAATCACACAACATGTTTTGTTGATGGTAGCGTTCGCACTCACAAAAACTGTATAAAATTTTCAACAGATATTCAAACTTATCTTTCAACATGACAACATTTCTACAAATTTGTTTTCAAACATTTTGTTTCTGTAGTTATAAAATTATAATAAAACTAAAATATGTAATGTATGTAATTATACCATCACACAACACGCATATAATATTCCATCACTATTCATTCATACTACACACCAAGCTACACTACACAATAAACCCAACGCGACACACACGTAAAGGGATAAAATCAGTAAATTATTCATTGAATTTATTAGTTATGTAAGCTTTTGTTACCAGTTTGATCCTATGTTATTACTGAATAAGTATTATTATTTTTACACATTCCACAATGAAGGCTTTGTTTCTTTAAATAGCATGTACGTTTCCTGTTTCCTCATAGAAACTTTTACTTGGAGTGAGTTTCGTACAAGTTTCCAATCCAAAAGAAACACAGCCTCTATACATTTTGATTTAAAACCTAAATCAGTCCGTTCAAAAAAATCTATTAGCTAATCTTAATGCTCTTTGGCACTTAAAAAATTCCTGAATCTTGGAATCTACTTAAGCTTGACAAGCCACCTGAAGATCCTAACTCATATCGTCCCATATCATTGTCATCTTGTGTTGGAAAGCTTAATGAAAACATGATAAATATGCGTCTTGAGTATTATGTGAAGGCGAACAACATCATTCCACATGTTCAATATAGCTTCCGGAGAGGGGGGAAGTTGTGCTGACAGCTTCATCTCTCTCTTGGCGGATCTGAAATATGCCAATAACAATAATAAGTCCAGTGTTTGTGTTTTTCTGGATGTTCAAGGTGCGTTTGATAATGTTGACCCTGACATTTTGGTTCAAGTTCTTTCTAACATTGGTATACCGGGCATGCTTTGTCATTGGTTATTTCATTTCTTAACAGATAGAACTTTGTATATAAGACATAATAATATTCTCCATGGTACCAGAAAGGTCTCCAAAGGTACAATGCAGGGGGCTACATTCCCCCCCCAAACGGGTTCCCGCCTTGTCGTGGCGGGGGGGCTTAGAAGCCGTGGCTTGGTCACCCACGGCGAAACAAAGAGGAACCCATATGGCTGGTCCGAGGTGGAGGGTCGGCCCGAGGTGGCCACTCCGAGTGGGCTTGGGAAGCCCACTTCGGATGTATGTTGGTGGACTGCGGTGAGAGGTGTGTCCTCCCCACCTACCGCTGCAGCCGAGGTGGAGTCGCGGAGGAAGAGGAGTGTTGGTATGGCGATGCGCCACTCGCCCTATCCTCCGCGACTCAAATGGGGCCGCACCGTTGATGCGGTGGTGATGGGGCTGCGGGGGGAGAGGATTGTCGGTATTGCGAGGCGCCGCTCTCCCTATCCTCCGCAGCCGAATCTTGGTTGGCGGCGGAGCCATAGACCAGATCCGCCGCTGGGGTCGGGAAGGCTAGTACTTCTAAGTGCTCGTTTTTCCTGGCCCCATGGCCTTCGCGCATCGGACGCGGGGGGCGTCTGTTGCGCAGATGTAATTGGAGGCCGTGGAGGAAGGCGTGCCATGTGTTCTGGTGCGCCTTACTTGGAAAGGAGAACGGGGAGGAATATTCCTCTCCCGATGAGGTGCTGCCATGGGGCGGCAGTCGCTGGTGGGGACGCGGATGTGTGCGAAAGCGTTCCCGTAGCCCTGTCAATATGCGACGAAGGTGGAACACCATGGGATTTTAGTCTGTGCGAGTCCGACATAACCCGTCCTTGTCCCCGCGAGGCGGGTATGCGTAGGCATTTCCCCATGTTAAAAAAAAGAAAAAAAAAGGGGCTACATTATCTCCATTGCTGTACAATATATATACTAGTCAAATTCTTAAGTTTGTAAATATAGAAGGTGTAAATATTCTACAATTTGGGGATGATATTGTAATAAATTGTACAGACCATAATGTAGATAGAGCTGTAAATAGTATAAATAATGCTTTAGACCAATTGTACATATATTATAATGACAGGTTGGTCCTACAGATTAGCCCCAACAAAAGCAAGGCCATGATTTTTAGTAAAGATTTTCCCTCTAATGGCATACTCTACAATAATAATTAACAGTGGTAGAGCCACGCGGCAGCTTTGCTGTTGCACGTATGGGCCGGCTCAAACCGGGGTGGTACCACGACCTCACAGAATACAGGCGTGAAGTGGAAGCTCTGCTTCCGCGTTTCGTCTGGTGAGTGCAGGTGGCCGGAGGCCCAAATCCCCCCCCATCAACATGGTAGCGGAATTAAATAATGATAGACTACCCCAGGAGGGTACCAGCAACCCTGGAGAATCCCTCGCTGAGCATCCACGACCATGTTTCTCCACTTCTGAGCGTGGGTGCTCAGGCTGCCCCGCGTATTCTGGGGGGGGGGGGGGGCAAAATTCCGCTCAAGACTACAACTGCTCGGGGCAAACGGAGCAACAAGACCAAGGCGACCCCTGCCACGCTGTCCGTGAATTTCTGCAATATCAGGGGACTTCACTGTAACCTAAACGCCGTCCACTACCATCTCGAGACGGCGAGGCCGGCTCTGCTCTTTCTGACCGAGACGTAGGTGTCCTCTCCGGCTGATGTCTCGTATCTCTCCTACCTCGGGCTGGAGTTTGCGTTTATGTCAGAGAGGACATCTGTTCTCGACGCCTCGGCAGACTTGAAGGTTCGGACCTGTCCATCCTTTGGCTACGCGTAGATAGCGACGACCATCCGCGCGTCTACGGGTGCCTCTATAGGTCCCATAGCGGTAATGCCGAAACAGACCGACTCTTCGACCACGTCCAAATGGCTACAGATTCGTTGCTACAGCAGATCCCCTCCGCAGAGATCGTGATCCTCGGCGACTTTAACGCCCATCACGCCGCATGGCTTGATGGGCGTTACTCAACTGGTTACTTCGCCTACGCGAATTCCAGATGTGGAGGATCATGCACCTTCCCTGTTGGACCTTCTGCTGACCTCTCACCCGGACGGATATCAGATTTCCGTCGACGCCACTTTAGGCTCCTCGGACCATTGTCTTGTTCGGAGTGTGGTACCACTCACGCTGAAATCGCAGTTGCATTATGCAAGCTGCCGCCGTGTTTGGCACTATAGGTCAGCCGATTGGGATGGGATGCGGTCTTTCTTTGCATCCTACCCTTGGGGGCGGGTTTGCTTCTCGCCGGACGATCCCAACGTTGTTGCGGATTCTGTCGCTGATGTGGTACTTCAGGGTATGGAACTTTATATTCCTTCCTCTGTGGTGCCCATTGGAGGCAAATCTCAGCCATGGTTTGGTCGCTCCTGTAAAATAGCATCATGCTATAAGCAGGAGTGCTACCAAGCCTGGGCTGACGCATCAGCGTCTCGGGATGTAAACACCAGCGCTCTAAAAAAGAAGTATAATTCCGCCTCTAGGTCCTTCAAAAGAGTCATTGCCAAGGCAAAGTCAGAGCACATAGGCAGAATTGGCGAGAAACTAGTTCGCCTTCCTTCTGGCACCCGTGCATTCTGGTCTCTCGCCAAGGCTGTCCAGGGGAATTTCTGTCAGCCATTTCTTCCATCTCTGCACAGGGAGGACGACTCACTGGCCCATACCGCAAAGGAGAAAGCCGATCTTCTAGGCTCTTTCTTTGCGTCCAACTCGACCCTCGTTGACGGGGGGAGTACGCCGCCGACCGTCCCGCGGTGTGAGTGCTCCATGCCGGAAGTGCAGTTCACACAGCGCTCGGTTTGCAAAGCACTCCTCTCCCTGGACATCCACAAGTCGAGTGGGCCTGACGGAATCCCCCCAATTGTGCTGAGGACGTGTGCTCCAGAGTTGGCACCGGTTTTAACGCGTCTTTTCCGGTACTCCTACTCCCTAGGCGTAGTCCCAAAATCATGGAAGACGGCTTTCGTCCACCCGATCCCTAAAAAAGGCGACCGCTCAGACCCGTCCAACTACCGGCCTATCGCCATCACCTCCTTGTTCTCTAAAACAATGGAGTTCATTGTAAACTGCCAGCTCAAGAGGTACCTTGAGGATCACCAGCTGATTAGTGACCGCCAATACGGTTTTCACCGTGGTTGGTCAGCTGGTGATCTTCTGGTCTACCTAACTCACAGATGGGCGGAGGCAGTAGAGTCCAAGGGGGGAGGCATTGGCCGTTAGTTTGGACATTGCGAAGGCCTTCGATCGGGTTTGGCACAAAGCGCTTCTTTCGAAGCTCCCTTCCTATGGGCTTCCCGAGAAATTGTGCGATTGGATCACCAGCTTGCTTGCAGATCGGAGCATCAAGGTCGTTGTAGACGGAGCAAGCTCCGATTGCAAGCCTATTAACGCTGGTGTTCCACAAAGCTGCGTGCTATCGCCAACGCTGTTTCTTCTGCATATCAATGATATGTTGCAAACCCGTAACATTCATTGCTATGCAGATGACAGCACTGGTGATGCTCTTTACAGCGGCCGAGCCAATATTTCTCGGGAAAACGTCTCCGAGTGCCGGGACAAACTTGTGTCTGAAGTCGAGTCTTTGCTGAACAGAGTCTCGGATTGGGGGCGACTAAATCTAGTCCAGTTTAACCTCCAGAAGACACAAGTTTGCGCGTTAACCGCTAAAAAGAACCCCTTTGTCATATCTCCTCAGTTTTAAGGCACTCCCCTTGTTGCATACATCGACGTCGACATATCGAGTGACGAATACTGTTCCCATCTCTGGGCTGGGGCTCCCCAGTACCAGCTCCTTCCATTTGACCGCATCCAGCGCAGAGCGGCTCGAATCGTCGACGACCGGGTTTTCCACCGGCGATTTTTCCGGACCGATACGACCTGGGGACCTTCAAGAAAAGAGCTTACTCCTTTCTAAAGGGCCGGCAACGCACCTGCAATTCCCCTGGTGTTGCGGTTGATCATGGGCGGCGGTAGTCACTTAACATCAGGTGAGTCGCATGCTCGTTTGCCCCCTCTTCTATAAAAAAAGAAACAATCATCCAATTTCAGTTGTACCTAACCATAAATTCTTGGGTGTTGTCATTGATAACAAACTTTGTTTTGATTTGCACATCTATCACATTATAACTAACTCTCTTAAGGGCTTAAATATTATAAGATATTTAGCTGGTGTGACTTGGGGTGCAGACCCCAAAGTTTTAAGTATGCTATATAAATCTATAGTCAGAAGCCACTTCGACGACAGTTGTTTAGCCTACATAAATAGTTGTGTAAAAAACTAGATATAATTCAAAATAAAGCTCTGCGAATTATTACTGGGGCTATGTGTTCAACTCCCATACGAGCTATGGAAGTTGAAACCAAAATTATGCCACTGTGTGTCAGAAGACTTCTACTAATAGACAGATACTTACTAAAGTTGTTATCTGGTAATGATGATGTTCTCAAAAAAATAGTACCTTTTCCTGTACAATCCTCGGCCCAGCAGACTTCGGGAGATGAGCTTTTATGAGGTTATTTCCCAGTTTTGCCCCTCATTGTACTACAAATGAATGAAGATTTTAAAAACGTAATTAAACAATCAAAGTGGACATGCTACTCATACCCATATTCCTGTATTATACTTGAGACCACTATTGTTACGAAAATTTTTTTTAATAACTATGAATTATTAAGTTTTCTTTCTGACAATAACTACTATACTTTGTATACAGATGGTAGCAAAAGTGAGCTCTTTGTGCGCAGTGCTGGCGCACTTTATGATCCCCAATCCAAGATTGGTCAAAGTTTTCTTCTGGACCATAAATGCAGTGTTTTCACTGCAGAGGTATATGCGGCCCTCGAGGCCCTGAAGAAGATCGCACATATAAATCATCATCATCGTCATCATCATCATTACAGTCCTCCACAAGTCCACAGCTGAACATAGGCCTCCCCCAAGTAATGCCACAAAGCACCGTCCTGAGCCACCTGCATCCATTGACTTCCTGCATGTCTTACCAGTTCGTCACTAGATCTAGTGGGGGGTCACCCTACACTACGTCTACCGGCACGAGGCTGTCACTCGAGAACCTTTCTTCCCCATCGGTTATCGGTTCTTCGAGCCATATGGCCGGCCCATTGCCACTTCAGCTTACTAATCCGTTGGGCTATGTTGGTCACTCCGGTTTTACTGCGGATATCCTCATTTCTGAGTCTATCACGCAGAGAAACTCCGAGCATAGCCCTCTCCATAGCTCGCTGAGCGACCTTGAGCGTCCTCATACGGCCAGCAATGAAGAACCACGTCTAAATAGTTAATAAGCACATATAAATAGTTTTAATATTTTTTTAATTTTAACACAGTTTAAGTATGGTCCAAAGTTTAACCAATCTCAGATAACTTTAAAAAAACTATATTTTGTATAATATTAAAAAATTGATATTTAGTTATGAACAAAAGGGTATACAGGTTTCTTTCATGTGGATTGCATCACGTAGGGTCATAACAGGAAATGAGATAGTAGATAAAATTGCACGTGAAGGTACCAACATGTTGGATGTTAGCTCCTTAGTAAAGGTACCTTTGACCGACTGTTATCAATCTATTGACAACCAGGTCAATAGCTTATGGGTCGAATTTTGGAAACAAGACCAAGAACAGAAGGGTAAATGGTATGGAAATGTTCAAGCAAATCTGCCTGTAACACCATGGTATAACAAACTGAAAATGGCCAGTCGGGACTTTATTACGATTATAAACAGACTGCGTTTTGGTCACTCCACCGTCCCGGCCCACCTGGCTCGATTGGACATAGTGGAGAACAGCTACTGCACTTACTGCAATAATTCTGTTGGTGATATCGAACATTTCATATTTAAATATATGTTAGGCGTGTGTAACTCTTTACGGAACCGACTCACTGGTCCGAATCACTGAAATGATTTATAATATTGGTTCAGTAGCAACGTTTCAAATGCATCATTTGGATCTGAAACATTACTTCGCTCTGTGCTCTTTTCACGCGACGCGTCGCTCGCGAAGCGAGTTGGTTCAGTAACAACGTTTCAAATGCATCATTTGGATCTGAAACTGGAACATTACTTCGCTCTGTGCTCTTTACACGCGACGCGTCGCTTGCGAAGCGACTGGGCCGTCAGCGAGAGAGTGGCGAGTGAGCGGGCGAAATAATCACAATCTATACAAGTCAGAAAAAGATAACAAAAGAGTACTGTATCGCTCAACTCGTATGCATTTTATCTATCGTTATTCATGCACGTAAAAATGACCACTAAGGAGCTTACGTATCAAATATTATACGGTCGTTTTTTGCATGATGTAATGTTTGCATTTAACAAGTTGTCATTTTACGTTGATATGGCACTTGTCAAATTGTTTATGTTATATACGTTCGCGCCTGTTTACAAAAACACACCGAGTTCTGTTTAAAGATTTCTTTGCCTAGTGATTAATATTGTTACTTACTTTCTTCCTTTTCATCATAAAGTTAGGGTTATGAGACTTTATGAGAGAATACTATGTAAATAGACATTGTTGTTTTATTTAAATGGATATTTTTCTTCGTGTAAGTAGACATTTTTTGTGTAAATATGTTTAGTTTGCTAGTTTTTAGTGACTTTTGTCTCGGACTCTCAGTGAATGAGTGAATATAAACATTCTACTTGTTCGTACTGTGTAGTACCTGAATTTCTAAGGTAAAGGTATAAAACCTATACATTAACTAAGACATATATTATTAACATGCCTCCAACAAGAAAGAGAAGTGCATTGTGGAACCATTTTAGTGAGCTCACGGACAACAAAGCAAAATGTGGTTACTGTGCACAAATTTTGAGTATACCCAATAAATCCATCGGTAATTTGAGCAGGCACATGAGACTAAAACATCCTACAATTTAAATACAATTAAGCAGACAACAGAATACCATTCAACAGCAGTCATCAACATCAATACCAGACCCAGTACCATCTATGTCATCATTTACATCTCTATCTCAAAATGAACTAACTGCAACGTCACATATCTCCCTACCGTTAACTTCTCATGGACCACCAAAACAATCCACTATGACAGAATTTATTCACAAACCCGTGCCTGTTAAAAAAACAAATGAGATCGACAAACAAATTATCAAAATAATTGTCAAAAATTATCACCCATTTTCGCTCGTAGAGCAACCAGAAATCAAAGAATTGTTCACCATGATTATTCCTGGTTATAGCCTACCAACTAGAAAAACTGTATCAAACAGTCTTTTGCCAAAAATGTATCAGGAATTGAATAAAACTATTATTTACGGATTTTATCGCGTTTAATTACTTTAATTTATTTTTATTATTATCCCGACGTTTCGGGTGCTTTACAGCACCCATGGTCACGGGGGGGACCGGCTATCTTCAGATTTTTAAAATTAATTTTAAAAATCTGAATAATAGTTTTATTTAATGTGTAGTGTTCGCGTAAATTTAAGAAATCATTATGTATCAGGAATGTTTGGAAATACTTCAGGTTAACATAGACTCCGCCTTTTTTTTTTTTTTTTTTTTGCGGATGGAAAATCATCTAATGACCCCTTTCGCTCTGGGTGGAGCGTAAGGGAGTGTCAGACTTTTACTGACTAAAAACCATCCGTGTTCCTTCAGTGCCCTTACGTTCCGGAGCCGCGGTATCTCTTTCGAATAGCCCGCAGCCCCGGCAGGCGTCGGCCCTTGCGGGCCCCATCACGCTGCTGACAGCTCTTTGAGGCGCGCGTGGAACAAAACGCGCCGTCGACACGGCCTGTCGTCGTTAGACGGACGGACGGCGAGCTACCCATTGCTCGCCGTCCACAGGCCCGCGACTACGGTGGCCGGGGGCCACGACGTAGCCCCCGACGCCCGGGGCGTCTCCCGCGGCGGCCTGGGAGGAAAGCTGCTGCTCTTTCCTTCTCCCGCTCCGCCACCTCCTTCGCTAGCATCACTGCTTCGCAGAAGGTGGTGACGGCATCCCATTCCGTCTCGCTCCGGACCATGGCTTCGACCAGGGCCGGACGCGAGAGGTCGCCGCCGCCTATCGCCGCTACGAGGACACGGCGGTGCTCCGCCCAAGCAGGGCACACCTCCACGGTGTGTTCCACCGTGTCCTCCGGTCCATCCTCGCAGTGGGAGCACCCGGGCGTTTCCTCCCGCCCGATTCGGTGCAGGAACCTCCCGAACACACCGTGTCCGGTGAGGACCTGAGTCAGGCGGAAGGTGAGGATGCCGTGGCGTCTCTCAAGCCACTCCTCAAAGAGGGGTCTTATCGCCGCTATAGTGGCGTGCCCAGCACGGGGTTGCGACAGTCGCTCTCTCCATGTCGCCATGAGATCGTGCCGGAAGACTGTCCGCTGCGCGACAACTTGCCGCGGCAGCGGGGTTTCCCCCGGCATAGTGCCTCCGCGCGCCATTCGTGCAGGCGTGCGAGGACTACCGCCTCCAGATCCCATGGCGGCAATCCGGCAAGGAGGCTCGCCGCCTCGCGGGAGATCGTGCGGTAGCCGCGAACCATTTTAACGGCGACCACCCTTTGGGGCGCGTTCAGGTGGTGGACGGCAAGCCGCGCCAAACCACGCGCCCACACCGGGGCCCCGTAAAGGGCCATGGATCGCACGATCCCCGCGTAGAGCCTCCGGCAGGAGGCGTTTGGCCCCCCCCCCAGGTTCGGCAGGAGTCGCCTGAAGGCAGCCCCGGTCCGTTCCAGTTTGGGAGCCAAACGTCGGAAGTGCTCAACGAAGTTCCATCGGCCGTCTAGGACGAGTCCTAGGTACTTCAGCGTCGACTCGACGCCGATGGATACCCCTCCTACCATTACTGAGGATCCCGGTGGTGGCCTGTTCCGAGGACCATGGAAGTGCATGGCCTCGGACTTGTGCAGAGCCACCTCGAGACCCAGTTGCCGAATCCTCTCAACGACTATCGCAACCCCGCGTGTCATAGTTTCCGCCGCCGCCTCGTACGACCCCCCTTGTGCCAGTACCAGCGTGTCGTCAGCGTAGCAAATTACGCTGACGCCGGTAGGGAGGTCGGCGCGCAGCACCCAGTCATAACCGATGTTCCACAGAGGTGGCCCCAGAACCGAACCCTGTGGGACACCGCACGACATCTCTCGCCGGTTCCACTCACCGTTGCGACCGGGGTAGATGACGGCCCTGTCCGTCAGATAGTCCCCGACTATACGACGGAGATAGGTCGGCACCCGGTGATACCGGAGTGCCTCCCTAATGCAGCTCCAGGGCATGGAGTTGAAGGCGTTGGCGATGTCAAGAGACACCGCCAAGACAACCCCCCTCTGGCCACTGCATCCCCCGTCGTGAGGGCTCTCACGCGCATGATGGCTTCCACCGTAGAGCGCCTCTTGCGGAAACCAAACTGGTGTTCCGCAAGATCCGGCCCCGTCCCCGCAAGGTGCTCGGCGAGGCGGTTTGCAATGACTCTTTCAAAGAGCTTGCCCACCTCGTCGAGCAGCACCACGGGCCGGTATGCGGACGGAGAGTCCGCAGGGCGCCCCGGCTTCCGAATGAGGACCAGCTTCCCCGTCTTCCAACGAAGCGGGAATTGGCCTCTCTCCAAGCATGCGCTTAGGAGCCCCTCCAGTCGGGGCCCGAGAGCCTCCGAGGCCAGGACCCAGGCTTCGCCAGGCAAGCCATCGGGTCCTGGGGCGGTATTCCTGGCCTTGAGCCTACGTACCGCCACTCTCAGGTCTACCCCGGTCCCTTCCGGGATGTCGTCGTCGTCGTCCTGGTGGTCCGCTTCCGGCACCGCATGTGGCGGAGCCATAGGCGGGGGTGGATGTTCCCGTCGCGCAGGGAACAGAGCGCTCACCACGTCCTCCACGAGCTGGGGCCGGAGACTTTGCGTCAGCGGGGGGCCCAGGTGCGGAGTTTATCCCGCACCATCTTGTAAGGGCGCCCCCCACGGATCTCTGTTGAGAGTCTCCAGCATCTCCTCACGGGCCCGATCCCGGGCCCGCAGGACAGCCTCCCGGAGGGCGTTCTTCGCCGCTCTGTATCCCTCGTACAGCTCCGCCTCAATGGCTGCCGCATTCGGTGGACGAATGCGGAGCCTGCGATGCCTGGTGTACAGGTGCCGCGCGGCGATACACGCCTCGCGCAGAGACGTCAGCTCACGCGACCACCAATACACCTGACGCCGGGCGCTTCCTGGCCGGACGCGGGGCATTGCCACGTCACATATCTCGGACATGGCCTCCTGGAACCACCCTGCCTCATCATTGACGTCGGCAGGCCTGTCCGGTGATGACACCCAGGCCTGCACGATCGAGGCTTCCAGGAGGAGCTCCCGGTCCAGCTGCTTCAGCGCCCAACGCGGACCACTCGGGGCCTGTTGGACTGGCGCGCTCGAGGGCTGGGTGGAGACATCAAACCGGATGTACCGGTGGTCGGAGTAGGTCTCCACCCCCCTCCATGACACGCCAGTCAATGGCACGCGGCGACAGAGCGGGGCTAGCGAACGAAATGTCCACCACCGACTCGCCCCGCATCCGCACACACGTGGGGACAGAACCCCGATTTAGGACGACCAGGCCTGTCTCCAGAGCCCAGTCTTCCACCATCCTACCCCGCACATCTGTACGACGAGAACCCCAAGCCAAGTTCTTGGCATTGAAGTCCCCGAGGACAAGTACGGGGAGGGGATAACTTCCGACGACGACTGCTCTCAGCTCTGCAAGAGAGTTGTGGAGCTCGGCGAGAGATCGGTTCGGGGAGAAGTACACCCCCACAACGACGAACTCCCCGAACCGTGCTGCTACGCACCCCTGACCCCTCCTGACACCTTCAAGGGTCGGGGTACCGGCGGCGGCCGAAGAGATGATGGCCACTGAGCCGTTAAGGTCCGCCACCCAGTCCTCCCTAGGCCAAACAAAATACGGCTCAGCGACCACAGCTATGTTAATCGACCACTGCGCCATGCTCTGGAGCAACAGATCCTGAGCGCAGGCGCAGTGGTTGATATTCGCCTGGAGGAAGCTTAATGGGGCCGTTATAGGCATTCCATTTCAGCTTCCTCCACGGCCCCTCTGCGGGCGTCGGTGTCGCGGCGGCGGCGGCGGCGACAGTGATAGCAGTGGCGGTGGCAGTTGCGGCTGCGGCGGAGGCCACAGAGGCGGTGGCGGCTTTGGCCCCTACCCTACCCGCGGCCTTGGCCTTGGCGGGTGGCACGCAGGCCTTGCTTCCGGCCCGGTGATCGGCTGGCTTGCCGGTCGCCGCACACGCATCACAGTGCGGCGTGGCGCAGCAGGTTGCCGATATGTGTCCGGGCTGACAGCAGCGGAAGCACAGGCGACTACGGTCAACCTCCGAGGCGCATCTCACTGATACGTGGTGCCCCACGAGACAGCGATAGCACCTCAGAGGTCTGGGCTCCAGCAGCTTAACCTGCGCTGAGACCCAGCCCACCAGCAGCCTTCGGCCCTCCACTATGGTTTTGGCCGCCGTAACAGGGCAGCACACCGTGGCGGCATGCATGCCCCGTTGGTCCGGGCGTATGGCGCCTGACCTAACCTGGTCAGTAGTGCACCCCCGGACCTGGCGACGGCGGCCACCAACTCCTCCTCCGATACCGAGTCGTCCAGACCCATGATGCGCAGGTCTGCGCATCTGACGGGCCTGGACACCCGGGCCTCTTCCGCGTCCAGAGACGCTCTGAGCTTCGCAGCCAGAGCGTCCGCGGTCGCGCCACTGGATTCCCCGGGGACCTCTAGCATACGGGCCCCCGTCTGGGTGACTTTGAGCCGGAGGCCCCCGGTGATCCCGAGCTCCCCGAGATCCACCGCCTCCTTCGCCTTCGCGAGCAGATCGCGGTAGGTAACGCCCTTCTTTTCCGCGTCCGGCTGTAGTGTAATCACTACAGCTGCGGTCTTCGGGGCGCGGAGCCTAGCCGCGATCTTGCGCGCCCTGAACTGGCGCTGCCGCTCCTGCTCTTTGGCCTTTTTGGCTGCCTTCTTACCCTTCTTCTTGTTCCCGACCACCTGCCAACCGGCTTCAGCCGCGGGAGGTGTAGGGAGCTGGGGGGGCAGTGACGGTGGCGGCAGCTGGCTTGCCGCT
Organism: Parnassius apollo; assembly: GCA_907164705.1. Lineage (NCBI taxonomy): Eukaryota > Metazoa > Arthropoda > Insecta > Lepidoptera > Papilionidae > Parnassius > Parnassius apollo. The sequence continues at coordinate 506,804 of CAJQZP010001435.1, forward strand.
GGCGCTGGCACATTCGCCGCAGGCACTGGGGCTGGTGCAGCCACCACCTGTGCTGCCGCCTTGCCCTTTCTCGCCTTCGTCTTGCCTCCCTTTCCCGTCGCCGGCTTAGCCGGAGCCGGTTCAGCCGGTACCGGATTTGCCAGAGCCGGCTTTTCAGGGGGGAGGGGCAACTGCAGCCCCGCCCGAGGGCTGGCTAGACGGCCCCGGCCTGGATGCGGCAGCCGTGGCCGCCGCGTACGAGACCGTTGCCGGCCTCGCTGCCGTCTTGTTTGCCCCTAGGGGGGGGCGCAGGACGATGCCCTCCAGCACGGAGAACCGGTGCTGGAAGGCAGCCAGCTCCTGCCGGACCAGGTTCAGAACCTGGTTCTCCACCGGCACGGGCCGGCTTGGGCACTGCGTCTGGGGCGCCGCGCGAGAGGCAGGCTCACGTAGACTGGCCAGGTCTGCGCGGAGCTTCTCGTTCTCCTTCTGGAGAGTCTCCATGGCGGACGTCAGGCGGGCCACGTCCGCCCGCAGCTTTGCCACCTCGTCCGCATTAGGCCCGGCGCCAGCAAAGTTGGCCTCCGCAGCCGCCATGATGGAGGCGGAGGCCCCGGGAATGGCCTTAAACTTCGAGGCGGGCTTTTGCTTGTTGGCCACGACCTTGATCGCGGCCTCCACCTCCTTTACGAATCTGGCCTTACGCTCCACATCGGAGCCGCCAGTCGCACTCGTCTCTTCGCCTGATACCGTATCGCCCGGGTGGCGCCCCTCCTCGGCAAGCTTTGCCGCTCGTTCGGCCCTCTGATTGGCATTCCCCTTGCCTCTCAGCCCGCCCCGCCCGTTGGTGGGGATTTTCCGGGCCGAGACCTCGTCTTCACCGGATGATGGCCCCTGGTCGCCATCCCGCCTGGACCGCTTGCGGAAGAACTTACTGTTCTCCGCGGTCCCAGGCCCCACACGTCGGGAGCTCTCTGGGCCTCCCACGCTGCTCGATGCGGCGTCGGACTCTGTCCCCGCATCGTTCCTCCTCTCCTCTACTTTTTTGTTTGTTTGTTTTTTTTCCATATTTGTACCCACGATTATGGGGGAATTAAACGTCCACCTTGGCAGAGACCCCTGTACCAAGGTAAGCAGATTTAGAGGATTTATTACTCGCCAGGGGGTCTGCAGGTACCCTGGCGAGGACCGCACTTGCGGCTGATTTGTTCATAGAACCCCGTCAGCCATCCATCCCCTCGCGGTGCGTCGCCGCTTGGGATTCGGGGTAACTTTTTATAGAGGTTTTCTCCCTCGCGGTCCGGGCGATTAAGCCAAGACCCTCGGTCCTTATCAAAGCCGCGAGACATGATCCACGACACTTCGACTGGGATTACGAGACCGGCGGTGACAGCAAAGGATGAATCCTTCACTGTCTGCCCGGAGGCAGGGTAAGTGCACACCGAGCCCGCCCTCGCTCCTCTGCTATGCCCTCTGCTGATCAGAGGGTCACGCAGAGGAACGCACTGTTGGTCCGGGATGGACCCCCCCATGTCAGAATAATTAGCCGCGGCAGCAACATTCCCCAAGGAATAAGAATTTCTTCTCATTTCTCGAGGAAGATTACCGCCGCGCCCAGGGTGCACCGGCCCAGTTGCTGCTCTTCCCTCCAGACGTATCGAGAGGGACTCGCAACTACCAGGCACACGTGGAGGACTTCTGACTTCGCACCCCATAGACTCCGCCTGGGGTGTCTACGTACCGATTCCTGGACGTCGATAAATAATGTCAGTTTTGTTTCTCTCACCACCCATTATTTAAATAATACTAACATTATGAGATCATATCTTTTAGATTATTTTTCATTCTCTGACAGACACACGGCAGAAAATCTGTGCCAATCTTTGCAGGTAAAAATTGTCGAATGGAAGATACAAAACAAAGTCGTTACTGTAGTGAGTGACAATGCCGCCAATATCTCGGCTGCCATTAGGATGGGCGGCTGGAAACATATCAGATGTTTTGCTCATTCTGTAAATTTTGTTGTACAATCAGGTTAAAGATATTAAAAATACTGTATTAAAAGTGAAGTCTATTGTAGTATATTTTAAAAGTAATTCGTCAGCATTAACAAAATTAAAAGAAATCCAAAAGCAAATGGGTCTTCCAGAATTAAAGTTAAAACAAGACGTAGTCACACGATGGAACTCGACACAAGACATATTAAGTCGATTCCTTACATTGAAAGAGGCCATAATTTCTACTATGGCAATACTCGACACAGATCTAGAAATGTTAATACCGGAAGACTGGAAAATCGTTGACCTCGCGATTAAAATATTGGAAATATTTTACAACGTCTCAGTAGAGATGAGTTCAGAAACACGGGTTACTCTAAGTAAAGTAATTGTGTTGACAAAAATTATGATTAAACACGTGAATAAGCATATTAATGAGGACACTGGATTACCTGAGCAAATAATATTATTATTGAACACCTTGAAGATGCAGTTGTCGGATAGATTCCAAAATATTGAATCCAACCCTCTGTACGCGGAAGCAACAATTTTGGACCCGCGCTTCAAAGGTTTCGCGTTCAGAGAACAAGAAAAATTTAATATAGCTGTAACGACCTTAAGACGACGTTTAGCAAATACAGCTACTGAGACGGTCCGTGGTATTATCACGGAGTCAACATCTGTAACTACGGCTGAAACCGCAACTCAACCTGTGGCCGCAACATCAGCATCGCTTTGGGACGATTTTGATGCTGAACTGAGTCAGCATCTCAGACCGCGAAATCAAATGGCAGCAGGAATAAGAGAACTAGATAAATATTTGAATGATGAAATGCTGCCTAGAAATCAAGATCCCTTAATTTGGTGGGAAAGCAGAAAAGGAATTTATCCTATTCTGCACCAATATGCAAAAAAGAGATTTTGCATTACTGCAACAACTGTTCCTTGCGAACGCGTTTTTTCAAAGGCAGGCCATATTTTGAATACGCGTCGAACAATGCTAAAAGATGATAGGGTTTCAAAAATGCTATTTTTAAATTACAATTTTAAGTAAAACCATAAAAAATTAAAAAAAAAAACAAAAAACAAAAAAGGCTGTAAATATAATCAACAAAATCACTGTAAATATAATCGATTTTTAAATACGCCAGCTGGCCATAAATTAAGGACTAGCCGCCAGTCCTAAGCCTGGATAAAGTATGAAGGGGAATCGATTTTATTTACAATCTTATTACAGTACACAATAAATAACCTTTCATTCAGCAATAACATTTCACTGACTCAGTCAGTAATAAACGCCCGCAACGCAATGTATTCGTAACATTCTGTATTTTATATCTTTTGAGTCGATGATCCAAATGAGCCAAATGAAACATATCAGTGTTTCGGAACATTTTAGTGATCGAGACGCAAATGTTCCAATTCTTGTACATACAACTTTATAATTTGTGGTTCCAATCGCAAAAATGATACACTTTGCCCACCTCTATTATATGTGAGTGCTTTTCATTTGACAGATCGATTATTGCACAGAGTACTTTCTAATATACTGAAAGATTATTGTCACCTTGACAGTGAAATTAGTGACATAGTGCAAAATCAAGTGACGGTGCAAGATCCCTCCCACCGCCTGAGTGATATGTTAAAAAATAGATCCTATTACGTGCCTCCATATAAATTTATCAAAAATACAATGGGGAAATTATAATAAACCGAATAAAAATACTCAAGACTTGGCCTAAAGGTCTCGATACCAGGCCATAAACTCCAAAAAAAAGTCATCCATAGACAAGCTAGTATAATTAGGAGCAGTAATCCAGTCAAAATCCCGCCTAAGGGTATTAGTGTTCTGTGAATCCATTAATCATAGAGGAAAGTAATATATCGTACACATTAATCTATGGAACAAAGATAGCGTGGTTGCAGAGGAGGGAAATTTTTGATTTTTATTTTCCTTTTATATTCGAAGTCTCAAGGGTTGATATAAGTTTTCATTGTATTTTAATTTAAAAACGCAAAAATGGTTGATAGAATTGACATGGCATTAGATGATATTATAAAAGCAAATAAAAAAGGCAGAGGTGGAGGCGGAGCGGGTCGAAAGTTTGATGTTAAAAGACCAGGCCGTGGTGGAGGAGGTGGATTTCGAAACAATCGCGCTGGTGGTGTTTTACGTGGCCGAAATCGTGGAGGAGTATCAAAACCTACAAATTACACAAGGGTAAATCAAAATACTTGATGGTTTTTATTATTGCAAATGGCGGACTAACGTGGAAAATAACGCGTCAAATGCATCTCGCCTTTTTTTATTCTTCACCGACGTTATGCACATGTGGGGAAACCAGTGAAAGTTGTTTAACTCACTTATTCTTCGTTGTTTCTTCCGCTGTACTGTTTCTAACTGTGCACAAATCCGGACCAACCCAGTACAGTTGTTTCGTTTTATTAGCATACATACGTTGAATATTTGTCTTCTGTAATGCCTTTGTCTTGGATCGTGGTTAATCTGCAAAGCAATAATGGATTCGGTTACACATTATTCAAATATAGTTGCTATATGAACGTAATTTTGGAGGTGCAAACGACGTGTTACCTAATTGATCCCGGTGAAAAATGTAAGAAGTTAAGGGATTTCTGCCTCAATTTATGTTTGGAGCCTTCTGCTTCAATCTTCAGATATCGTGGACGAGATATATGCCTGGGATTGTGTTTTATCCTGTGGGACAAGTTTTGTGCTCAGAATCGGCAACATAAGTGTTGTGTAAAAGTGATAAAATCCTTGTAACTAAATCTATACGATTGTTAATTATAACTCGCCTGTTATTGATATTACTCTTATTTGTTTTTCTGTATGTATGTAACTATAAATTAAATAGAACATGTATAAAATATACTTGCCATGTATTTTGAGTGTATTTATACTCAGAGGCCTCAACTGACCAGTTGGCATGATCTATGAAGGATAAACTATTTCAGGGTGATGTTAACAGCACATGGAAACATGACATGTTCAATGAATTCAGCGATAGGAAGATACAGAGAAGTACACCTCTGACGACTGGCCCTACAAAACTATTAGTTTCCAACTTAGATTTTGGAGTCTCAGACTCTGATATTCAAGAGTTATTTTCAGAATTTGGCATGCTAAGGAGTGCTGCTGTACACTATGATAGATCTGGTAGATCATTAGGTAAGATTATTTAATAATTTGTAGCAAATATTAATACAAAATGTGTTTTATCTTTTAGTTGTATTGAGGTTACAATACCGATCTAATAACAATATACTGGGTTATATTATTCTATCATCACTGTTGAAAATGTTTGTTTTGAAAAGTTTGTAATATGGCAAATACACAGTGCTCTGTCCCAGGCCAGATAGCTGAAAAGAGCTGTGTATGCTAGTGCTGTTGTGTGATGTCAATTGCCATATTTACCAAGCATTGATTTTTTTAATGAGAAGTTTCCTAAATTTGGATAAAGTATCACAAAGATACTTGTCTAGTAGTTAATCTCATTTGCTTCTGAACATTTATTTTTAACTGTTAATAAATATCTCTCAAAAGTAAACTTAAATTATTGACATTGTGTAAAAGTTTATAACTTTGCATAATGATTAAATAATGACTGTATTATTTTGCTTAATGGTTATTCTGTGTGAATAAAAATTATTAATTTTGGTATGGCACTTATGTATTCTTTCATAGGATGTGTATCTGATAAACATACTTTTCATTTAAAAAATTAATACTCTTAGTTTGTGCACAATAGAGACATAAACACCAGAAAGTGATTTCCTTGTAAAGTCCTAAAATGTGTATTTGGATTGATATCGCTGATTATTTACTACAATAATCAGTATTGAAAATCGTATTTTTTTTTAGAGATTAACAAAATCATGATTTATACTATAAGTCTATTATCTAGTCTTAGGGTCGTTGCGCTGGTTTTCAGCCTTTTAGTGGAGTTGTCAACTTTAAGGTACTATAAAAAATAATAGCGATTATGTTGACCTAGTGTTATTAATGTTAATTTATAGCTTATATAATGTAGTTTTCATTTTGATAACTCATTAATGCTACAAAAGAAATCTATTTTTTATAATAAATTTTGAATATAAAAATATGCAAAACGCTAGTTTTCGGCCCCAAATTTTAGATTTCGGCCTACAAGAATTTTAGTTTTCGGCCACTGTATTAGAAGAGGTACTATAAACTTAAAAGTGTTTTTGTAAAATCAGAAAATGGCAAAACGGTTTGGGAAATCGGTGTATTTAGTTTTCTCAATCGTGACGACGTAATTTTTTTCTTTTTGGGTGTGTGTTTTATATAAAATAATAACCATGATTAATTATTTCTCTTTGAATCATAATTTTATAATAAAATCTTTTAAATATAGCAATCAAATATTCTCATTTACGAGTATTTTGTACTTCCTCATAAGTATTTTAGTTTAACAAAATCTGTTACCATATCTAACCATTCTCATCTCTAACCAAGAGGAGCCATCTGGAGAAAAAAAATTTCTTTTTTGAATCTTCTTCCTAAAACGCAATGTGAATAAAATATTTGATATGATAAGATGAAATGGCCGTAAACGTAAACTAAGACAGCATTCCATTTTCCCGCCATATTCTTTCATACAATTTTAAGTTGGCCGAAAACTAAATTGTATATATTTTAGAGTCAATCCAGTTTTCGGCCACGATTGAAATTGGTATTTTGTTTCATCACTAACTGTTCAAATTGTAGTACTTGGTGGCCGAAAACTGAAAGTTGTGTCTACGCACGCTACGATTCAATATAAGTAAGAAAGATGAGTTATAGTACGTAACCAAATAAACGAAAGAGACAAAGTATTTAGGCTAAGCTCAGGCTACTTTTCGGCCACATGGCCGACAACCAAATAATGGGACAATTTTATGTGTCACTTTTCGGCCACTTAATTTATTAACTTTATCAATAAATTATTATAATAATCAGTGTCAAATAACTATATTAGGTTATTTATATAGTGAAATATAAGCACAATATTAAGTAATTATATTAAATACAGCACGAAACTTACTTTTGAATGGAAAGCTCGCCACTATTGTTTTTGCTCGATCTTACCCGTTTTGATAGCTTCAGTGTCGGCGTCAAACTAAACTATTTATTATAAATCGCGTGTTGTGTTTACCTGATTAATTAATGCTACCAGATATAGTGAAACTATTTACAAATGCATTAAACTGTATTTCTTACGATAATATTTATTAAAATTGTTATTAAATCAAATTTACTGCATCAGCTCGTGCCAAAGGCCGAAATCTAGACCCGGCCGGCTTACCGGCGCATCGACCCTATATGCTCATTTGACATTACTGAACATATCTAATACATGTTGCATTTTGTTGGGCAAGTTAAGGGTTTATAAAATTTTCATATTGTTATTTTTGTGCTTTTAAAATTAAAAATAATGAAAGCAAAAATATTACAGTTAAAAATATTTCTCAGTCAAAACTAATTTTGACCAATAAAAACATTCAAATCTTTTTAGACTAAGACATTGGGAACCCCAGTCCCTTTCCAGGAATCGGTTCATTCAGTTCCAAACTTGCTAGAACTGGGTGCCCATTTCTTTTGGTTCTTGCGGTTCTTCTCTTTCTTTAAGGTTGGAGGTTACTATCATTCAATGTGAATAACAATGTTATAATCATATTCATTAATAAAACAGTTTATTGAAAATTGTAGGTACTATTTATTATTTTTAAAGCCTTTTCGAGTCTTTTGGTAACAATCATTTCCGAGTCAAAATGGAATACTAAGTAATTAAAATAATAATTTTTTTACTCAATAGTCATACTACTCTTCTGTCTCAGTATCCTGCAAAGCCTAGACTAAAATGAAAGTACTAAACCTTAGTTAATGAAGAAATGCTTTTATATTTATTATTATTTTATATGTATTACAGGTACTGCTGATGTAGTATTTGAAAGAAGAGCAGATGCTTTAAAAGCTATGAAACAGTATAATGGAGTTCCTCTTGATGGTCGTGCAATGAATATACAGCTGGCAACATCAGAAATAAGTACATTTAGGAATGAAGATAGAAGTCGGCTTGCAGGTGGAGGTGGCCCAAGGAGAAACATAAATAGAGGTTTGTATTTTTGCATCAAATTTATGATAAGTATAATATAAGAATACTTAGACCACAACCCTTCTACATGCTTTGCATGCATTATACGTGGTAGAGCCATGCTGCAGTTATATTTGAAGTATATTTGTAGCACAAATGGGTCAGCTTGACCAGGGAAGGACCACACTCTCGCAGAATACCAGCGTAAAATAGTAGCTTAATGCTGCTGTGTTTCGTATGGTGACTGTAGAGACGAGACCCTTTTTACAGGAAATGAGGCATTCCATCTTAGTCCTCACAGGTGACAACGCATCTGCATTTTGATTCTTAATCGAGGATATATTTAGATGTCTATGGGTCACAGCAACCACTTACCATCAGATGTACTGTGTGCTCATTTGTTACCCTATCCTATAAAAAAAATGCTTGTAGATATTGATTAGCATCTACTTATCCACCTTAGTGCATTAGTGTTCTTTAGTGTCACTGTTTCTCCAGCAAAGAAAAAGTGCAAATATATCTCAGCCCATGTTAACTGATTTTTTGAAAGTAAACAACACAATTAATAAGGAGAACAAACACAACAAAAACTTAAAAGAATAGCTAAAAACATGGCATCTGCAATGTTTTTTAGCATCCAATAAAATATAGTAGCACTCCTAAATAAAATATGCACACCCACTTGTGCTCAATTTGCACCTGCGCAGATGTTTAGACTCTGTTGAGATTGATCGCCATTATAAAAATTTCGTTAGGAGGTCATTACTATAGGTTAACTAACACAAGATGCCATAAATATCTTAGTCATTATGTACTATTATCTATCTAAAATGATTCATGACAGTAGGAAGGTTCACACCCATACATTTTTTTATTGCTTTCACTTTCATCTACTCATACTCGCTATTATAAATCATTGGTGATTGAGTGAATTTATAATTATATTATTATACTATCATATATAACAATACAATAATAAACTGCACCTGACATTGATAATGATATCACTTAAGCAGTATAGATAAAAGGCTGAGAAAATATGAGACAACTTGATGCTATTGTGGATATAAATGTTTCTAGTTCATGCCCGAAAGAGATGAATATTCTTTATCACTGTCTCTCCAAACCAACATTTACTATAATTTCTATTTCATTAAGGTCTTTCATAAACTTGTGTGGTCTTTCATCAAATCTGCAGCAGTAATTGTTTGCATTCCCGTCTGTTGTTTTGTTTAAATACGAGGGCGACACTGAAAGTTTGTAGAACTGGCCGCTTGTAAACCATATAATAATAAAATAAGTAAACATTTTGTAAATGGAACTCTTTGCCAATATTATTTTGTATGTATTTTACTAATTTGTAATTTGTTTACGATTTGGCGGCAATTAGAAAGTGTTACATCAGCATTAATTTAATGCGAGAAATTTTTCGTACAATCATTTTTTATGACTTTCGGTGTCATTTAAGTCAATAAGAAATTTATGATAGACTTCGATGGGCCTTTCACGATGAAGCTCCATCTTTTGCCACTGTTTATAACTGGTTTAATGAGTTTAAACATGGTCGCACTAATCTCACTGATGATCTGTGTTAGGGAAGACCTTCTACGGCGACGACTGAAGATAACATCAGTGTTACGTATGATAGAGACTGACAAAAGAGTGACTTATCAGCAGATTTAGACAAGCTTAGGCATCGCTATGAGTCAAGTGCACAAAATCCTCCATGAACATTTAGTGGTCATGAAGCGGAAAGGGAAGTGTCCGGTGGATATCTCATAATATGACAGAGGCTCAAAAACTCCGTCGTGTTGATTAGTGTCGTGAAATGGTTAAAAAATTTTACAGAGGTGACTTAAATGCCGTGGTCGATGTACTTACGGGTGACGAAAGCTGGATTTATTGTTATGACAGTCTGCTGTCGGGGTGTTTCCTTCCGAGGAGTTGCCAATCCGAAGAGTTGCCAACTAAAGTAAAGAGAGGTTGAAGCATAGAAAAAAGATGGTGGCCTCGTTTTTCGGAAGGACAGGTCATAACAATCGTTTTAGAGGATCGAAAAACAGATACTGCAGAGTGCTACACTAACAATTGTTTGCCACTTGTCTTTGAAAAAGTTCGGGAGAAACAACCTAGCAGTAGGATCCTCCTTCACCACGGCCAAGCAAACGATCTACTACTACGGCGACGTTAGACGTGAAATTACTGGCTCATCCGCCCTATAACCCCGAACACCTTGCGATTTTTATTATATATCGAGGAAAACGTTTTATGGACGCCGTGGAAGCAGTGCCTGCGTTTCAAAATGCAGTCAAAGAGACCCCTAAAGATGAGTGGACAAAGTGCTTTTCTCAGTGGTTTCATCGGATGCAGCTATGTATTGATGTAAATGGACACTATTTTGAGAAGATATAATAAAACTAATAAAATGCTAGTTAGTTTAGTTTTTGATTTTCTAAGAACTTTCAGTGTCACCCTCCTATTCCAGGGTTCAGTTTGCATTGACATGTCGTTGGCCCGTAATTGTACCCTGGTGAAATTTCGTTCACTAATTATATTTTCGCTGGCTTATTTGTTTTAGAAAAGGACTAGGATGAAGTCATGTTTTTGTCAAAGGCAATATTGTGTTTCTGTATCCATGTTGTATAATAATATCTTTTCTTGAGTATTTAAGCATTCTTCGTGATTTTTCGCGGTTAGAAAATATTTTAGCATTTACGAGAGCCTTTACTTCAGCTTTAATATGTGGTGAAAGATCGCCTTTTTACCCATGATTTAAATGTACAATTGATTATCTAAACACTGCAGCAATATATAAATAAATACAATCGATTATCTAAACAAATAACATCTTGTGCTGTCTTCCACTCTTTATATATATGTACTTTGTACATAAATAAAAACAAACAATAACAATAAAATAGTAGTAAACCACAACACTACTCTTCATCGTGATGACGTCACTGTCACGACTGGACGACAACGTCGTAGCTGACCTTCCTTTTTGAAACTTTCTTAGAGATGTAGCCGTGTCGCACATTGTGTATCGATTTCGAAATTGATCTAACCAAAATAAACAGAGATCGACTCAAAATATTTTATGTGTCGGGGGAGGCGTAGGCCAAGTGAAGGACAGAAGAAAAGTCTTACGCTCTTATGACAATGGGGGTTTGATATGATGCTGATGCTACTAGATGATTTTGAGATAATCATAATCATAATCTTTATTGCAATCAAATGGTAACAATAGATGTGATGTTTTTTAAAAAAAAGTCTGCGCAAAATATAAAATATTATTTTTAAACTACAATATTAGATTTCATTAATAAATTACATTATTAGATTATATTATTTTAAAATTCTGTAAATTTAATTAAATTAATAATCACAATGTCAAATAAAATAGTAATTATATAAATAAAAAAAAATAAAAAAATAATTGAATAAAAAAAAATTAATTAGATAGGCATAGGCCGAAGTTGTCCACACAAATTAAATAATATTTGTATCAAAATATTCATTTAAATTATAGAAACATTTTTCAATTAAATATAACTTTAATTTGGATAAAAATAATGTAGTACTCGTTAATTTTTTTATGTCATTTGGAAGGTTATTAAAAATTTTTACTGCCATACAGTATGGACTAGAGCTATGCAAAGCAAGAGTAGATTTCGACAATAGTAGCCTAGGTTTTTATGTGCTGTGTGATGTCAATTTGTAACTTGGTTCAATACTTGATTCAATTTATTATTTAAATACTGGTCTTTTGTATGCGGAATAAGAATGGAAATGTCTCAGCAAATATAGTAGAGATTTCAGTCAATACCCTATATTGACAAAGAAAATCGCACAACACAAAATGTAAAATTGCTCTTCACACCTTAAGAAAAAAATAAACATTTATTATTTGTAATTTTATATTATTAAAATAAAATAAAATCATCATCATCGACGCTTTTCAAAATGCGAATGAGTTCTTAGGAATCGTTCATGTTGCACTGCACTACTTTTTCCTCTATTCGTTTATGACGTCATTAGGGTGTCGTCTATCCTTGACCACGGCGTCCAAAGACTGATAATCGATGACGCGCTAAGGATGCGCCAGAGTTGAGATATTAGATTTATTATGCGAAATTGATTTGATGAAATTTTCTTTTATTTATGTAGCTGATGATAGTTTTGCGTTTAATTTTGAATAGTTTTCAATAAATCTATGCCTAACGCATTACAACACTAGCGGTCAAACATAGACAAATTTGGCGTGCTGGACATAGTATTTGCTTAGATAAAAATCCATTATTTTTTTAGTTCAATATTTCTCAGTACTTGTGGGGCTCTAGGAGACTTGTTTTTTATACTCACATGTTGCTGGGTTAATCTTTTTTTGAGGAGGGTAGAATTAAAATACCAGTAATAATTTTCCAATATCTATATTTCATATTTTTGTGGGCCGGGTTTTTTGTCATCCATAGACGTCGTTGGCGCTCAGAGCTCGCAGGTGCTGGTCAAGTATAGGCGCCTTTGGCGCTCAGAAGGTTAACATTGTAATGCAATACATTAAAAATAAATACAAATAAGATATATAAAAATTTCCTGAATAAAATTACATGTATGTTTATAAATATAAAAGTATTGCATATAAACTTGTGCACAACATGTAATTATTAAAAACCTCCAGTGCGTCTAATAATATGGCCAGGTACTGTATATACTTATTTAGCCTTCTAAATAAAAATGACAAACTGCAGTTGCAAAACCTTTGCTGTAATTATAATTTAAACTTTATGTAATTCCAATTTTTTATTTTTTTGTTTAAGGTGGCGGAGGGAATAGGAATCAAGGCAACAGTCAGCGACAGCGAGGAAGTGGAAAACGCGGAGGCCGTGGTGGAGGTCCAGCAAGGGGCAAGAAACCAGTGCCAACAGCTGAACAATTAGATGCAGAATTAGATGCTTATGTTAAAGAAATCAAGTGATATAGTTTTGAAAAAAAAAAAGGATATTGTGAGAAAATATAAGATTAGAGTTTATTTTTAATTGACTTTACGAATTTAATATTTGTAAACTGAATTTGTCTTTGACAATCTCTGTGAACAAAGAAGTACTTGTAGTTATTGGTCATCAGTAATAAATAATTACATCTAAATATTTTTCATTTTTATATAAGGCCAACTTTTTAATCTTCTGATGTAACAGAACAGATTTTTATATGAAATTGATGTAACCAACAAACTAACAGCCCTTCCAATGGTAAGTGGCTACTGCGGCTCATGGACCTCTGCAAACAACTACAAATAAAGAGGTCTACATATCGTTGTCACCTCTGAGGACTGAAACGAAATGCCTCACAGTCAGTAATTATACTAAATATCTACTATTCTTAATAACGTTTGCAATGTGTTGTTTGCAGCACTAACGGTTGATCTTAATAACTCATTATTCCTTACTGAAAGTTAAAATGTGACGACGTCTTCGCTCGCGGGTTTTGAGGGAACAAATACCATAACATATCAGTCGCTTCTAAAAGAACAGGTAGCAGCTGTTACTAAAGCCATTATCCCATTCAAGGTGGTTCAAAAAATCGTCCTTTTTACGTAGGGGCTGGCGGTTTAAAGGACTAACGCCGGTAGGCGTCGGTCGCATCTCATATTTGAATACTTTGTCGCTGACCGGCGTTTTCCGCACATGAAAATGATTTCTTTTTTATTTAGATAGAATTTTCAATATTATTGAAATATGACCAGGGATTGCAAACCTTTTTTCTGATATTTTTAAGTTAAAAATACTTTTAATAACAGTATTTCGTCTACTTTTTATATGTACATAGTATTATAAGTAGTGTTTTTAATCAGTAGTTGAAGGAAAGAGAAAACATCGAGAAGGGTTTTCAGTCACATACTATTTCTAGTGCTTCGTTATTTGTTTCACTTAATAATTAATAATGACTTTCTCTTGAAGGTGAGACTTGACCATCATCACCGAGTTTTTTGAGTGACGGTGTGAGAAAATTTGGTTTATAAATCAAAGCAATTAACATTGCCATCCTGCATGTGTTTTATGACCCTTTTAAGACGCCGCGCTATTGTTTTACTAGATTTTGTAGGTCTGACAATAGTAGTTATTCATAATATAGATAATGAATTCATTTTTGTCATTTGTTAACTCCCTATTGTTTCCTAGCAACTCGCGTCGAAGCTCTGCCTCATAGCATTTGCTGCGAAGCACCTTTAGTCGTGTGTTGTGGCATGGGTCCTTTAGAAGAAAGCTTCTGTTTTAGTCTCCGTGGTCAATAGAGGTGCGCCCTATCTATGCATTATTATTAATCAAAATGTTTTCAAGTTGATAACCTCCGGAAGACGCCGTTCAGCGTTTTCCGCACCCGAGGAGATTTTTGTTATTTTTCTAAAATCATTATTTATGTAGACGGTGACTACATGATGTACGTATGTAAACCATGCGCATATAAAAAGTAAATCCCTTTAGAATATAAATTCGCCAAGTTATGGCCAAAATACAATTTACGCAGATCTGCGTCATCCGCCTAAGAATGACAATTTAAATAACGCCATTGTGCGTTCACCGCCACGAATGGGTTATGGATAGCTACCATGAATCATGTCCAGAAATCACTCCTCCAAGGCATGCTAAGGTAAATCCACCTTAGTGGGGTAAAGAACTATATAGGAAACGTAAGAAGGTAAGAAAATCCCTTAACCTTTTGACCGCCAAAGTCGCCTATACTTGACCAGCACCTGCGGGCCCTGAGCGCCAACGACGTCTATAGTTGACAAAAAACCCGGCCTTCAAAAATATGAAATATAGATCTTGGAAAATTATTACTGGTATTTTAATTCTACACTCCAAAAAACAATAACCCAGCAACATGTGAGTATAAAAAACAAGTCTCCTAGAGCCACAAGTATTAAAAAACAATGATCAAAGAAAGGAATTTTAAAAAAACGATGTCCAGAACGCCAAAGTCGTCTATGTTTGACCGCTAGTGTTGTAATGCATTAGGCATAGATTTATTGAAAACTTCAAAATTAAACCCAAACGTGTTATTTTTAAATTATTGATATTTAATAAAACAAAAGGTAAGAAACATAAAAATGTCATCAGCTACATAAATAAAAGAAAATTTCATCAAATCAATTTCGCATAATAAATCTAACATCTCAACTCTGGCGCATCCTTAGCACGGAACACTATTACCAACTATTACTCCTAGCGGAGAATCAGTGCGTCATCGATTATCAGTTCATTGGGCGCCGTGGTCAAGGATAGTCGACACCCTGATGACGTCATAACCGAATGGCGGAAAAAGTAGTGCAGTGCAACATGAACGATTCCTCAGAACTCATTCGCATTTTGAAAAACGCCGATGATGATGAATTTTTTTATTTTAATAATATAAAATTACAAATAATAAATGTTTATTTTTTTTCTTCATTTTGTGTTGTGCGATTTTCTTTCTCAATCTCAAAATCATCTGATAGCATCAGCATCATATCAAACCCCCATTGTCATAACAGCGTAAGACTTTTCTACAGTGCTTCACTTGACCTACGCCTCCCCCTGACACATAAAATATTTTGAGTCGATCTCTGTATATTTTGGTTAGATCGATTTCGGAATCGATACACAACGTGCGGCACGGCTACATCTCTAAGAAAGTTTAAAAAAGGAAGGTCAGCTACGCCCATCGATCACTAATAAAGAAAGTTTTTATTAGTAATCGATGGCTACGCCGTTGTCGTCCGTTCGTGACAGTGACGTCATCACGATGAAGAGTAGTGCTGTGGTTGATTACTGTTATTGTTTGTATTTTTATTTATGTACAAAGTACATATATATATGTACCCTTTACCTTAATACATGTAAGTTTAAATATATATTTAAATATATATATATAGTGGAAGACAGCACAAGATTAAATAAGACGTACTAGATTATAAAGAGTCATTTATAGCATAAAAAACCAACAAAATCCAATGATTTCAAAAAAGAAAGAAAAGGCCCATCTAAATATTTTATTCATAACTTTTTCATACAAGAAAAAGTAGCGCATCTGTCATAATACAAACGTCATATCAAAACACGACGTAACCAGGGTCGGATTTCGTAGTACAATTATCCTAATTGTACCATTATTTCGTAGTTTGTAGTACATAGTATTTTTTTTATAGATGAGGGGGCAAACGAGCATGCGGCTCACCTGATGTTAAGTGACTACCGCCGCCCATGATCAACCGCAACACCAGGGGAATTGCAGGTGCGTTGCCGGCCCTTTAGAAAGGAGTAAGCTCTTTTCTTGAAGGTCCCCAGGTCGTATCGGTCCGGAAAAATCGCCGGTGGTAAACTATTCCACAGAGAGGTTGTACGCGGAAAAAAACTCCTTTTGAAACGTACAGTGGTGGACCGCCAAGCATCCAGATGGTGTGGATGGTATCGGGACGTTTGACGCGTAGTGCGTTCACGAAATTTGGCGGCTGGGATTAATCCGAACAATTCCTCAGAGCACTCCCCATGATAGATGCGAAATAAAATACGCAAGGAGATGCAACATTTCTTCGCAGCGCCAGTCAGCCGATCGGAAAGCACTCGGTCGTCGACGATTCGAGCCGCTCTGCGCTGGATGCGATCAAGTGGAAGGAGCTGGTACTGGGGAGCCCCAGCCCAAAGATGGAGAACAGTATACCATGTGCGGTCGAACCTGCGCCTTGTAAAGTTGCAGGCTGTGTGCCGGCACGAAATACTGTCCCGCTCTGCTGAGCACGCCAAGCTTTTTAGAGGCCAATTTGGCCTTCTCTTCCAAGTGAGCACGAAACTGCACGTCACTAGATATGTCAACGCCGAGGATTCAGATACTTTGAAACAAAGGGAATGTGTAATAAGAAAGAGTGTGGTTTGCAAGATGATGTTGTGACCAGGATTAAGAAAGGAATGCTTGTTTCATTAGGTGACAAAGAAAGCAAAAATCAATAAAGGGATCCTAAAATCACCAAATTGGAAAAAAAGAAAATGAGATCCCACCCACCCCTCTGGTACAGGCGAGATGTATGTATGTATGCAACAAGGGGAGTGCCTTGAAACTGAGGACGCTAAAAAGAACCCCTTTGTCGTATACAAAGGGGTTCTTTTAAGCGGTTAACGCGCAAACTTGTGTCTTCTAGGGGTTAAACTGGACTAGATTTAGTCGCCCCCAATCCGAGACTCTGTTCAGCAAAGACTCGACTTCAGACACAAGTTTGTCCCGGCACTCGGAGACGTTTTCCCGAGAAATATTGGCTCGGCCGGTGTAAAGAGCATCACCAGTGCTGTCATCTGCATAGCAAAGAATGTTACGGGTTTGCAACATATCATTGATATGCAGAAGAAACAGCGTTGGCGATAGCACGCAGCTTTGTGGAATACCAGCAATAATAGGCTTGCAATCGAAGCTTGCACCGTCTACAACGACCTTGATGCTCCGATCTGCAAGAAAGCTGGTGATCCAATCGCACAATTTCTCGGGAAGCCCATAGGAAGGGAGCTTCGAAAGAAGCGCTATGTGCACAACCCGATCGAAGGCCTTCGCAATGTCCAAACTAACGGCCAATGCCTCCCCCTTGGACTCTACTGCCTCCGCCCATCTGTGTTAGGTAGACCAGAAGATCACCAGCTGACCGACCACGGCGAAAACCGTATTGGCGGTCACTAATCAGCTGGTGATCCTCAAGGTACCTCATGAGCTGGCAGTTTACAATGGACTCCATTGTTTTGCAGAACAAGGAGGTGATGGCGATAGGCCGGTAGTTGGACGGGTCTGAGCGGTCGCCTTTTTTAGGGATCAGGTGGACGAAAGCCGGCTCACATGATTTTGGGACTACGCCTAGGGAGTAGGAGTACCGAAAAAGACGCGTTAAAACCGGTGCCAACTCTGGAGCATACGTCCTCAGCACAATTGGGGAGATTCCGTCAGACCCACTCGACTTATGGATGTCCAGGGAGAGGAGTGCTTTGCGAACCGAGCGCTGTGTGAACTGCACTTCCGGCATGGAGCACTCACACCGCGGGATGATCGGCGGCGTACTCCCCCCGACATCGAGAGTCGAGTTGGACGCAAAGAAAGAGCCTAGAAGATCGGCTTTCTCCTTTGCAGTAAGGGCCAGTGAGTCGTCCTCCCTGTGCAGAGATGGAAGAGATGGCTGACAGAAATTCCCTTGGACAGCCTTGGCGAGAGACCAGAATGCACGAGTTCCAGAAGGAAGGCGAACTAGTTTTTCGCCAATTCTGCCTATGTGCTCTGACTTTGCCTTGGCAATGACTCTTTTGAAGGACCTAGAGGCGGAATTATACTTCTTTTTTTATGGCGCTGGTGATTAAATCCCGGGACGCTGATGCGTCAGCCCAGGCTCGGTAGCATTCCTGCTTATAACATGATGCTATTTTACAGGAGCGACCAAACCATGGCTGAGATTGGATTGGAGATTGGAGGCTATCCAATGGGCACCACAGAGGAAAGAATAAAAAGTTCCATAGCCTGAAGTACCACATCAGCGACAGAATCCGCAACGACGTTGGGATCGTCCGGCGAGAAGCAAACCCGCCCGCAAGGGTAGGATGCAAAGAAAGACCGCATCCCGTCCCAATCGGCTGACCTATAGTGCCAAACATGGCGGCAGCCTGCAGAATGCAACTGCGATTTCAGCGTGAGTCCACTGTCTTGTCCACACTCCGGACAAGACAATGGTCCGAGGAGTCTAAAGGGGCTTCGACGGAAATCTGATATCCGTGCGGGTGAGAGGTCAGCAGAAGGTCCAACAGGGAAGGTGCATGATCCTCCACATCTGGAATCCGCGTAGGCGAAGTAACCAGTTGTGTCAGACCATATGCCAAGGCAAAATCATGAACAGATCTCCCCGCATGATCGATTGGTTAAAGTCGCTGAGGATCACGATCTCTGCGGAGGGGATCTGCTGTAGCAACGAATCTGTAGCCATTTGGACGTGGTCGAAGAGTCGGTCTGTTTCGGCATTACCGCTATGGGACCTATAGAGGCACCCGTAGACGCGCGGATGGTCGTCGCTGTCTACGCTTAGTTAAAGTATGGACAGGTCCGAACCTTCAAGTCTGCCGTTGCGTCGAGAACAGATGTCCTCTCTGAGGTAAACGCAAACTCCAGCCCGAGGCACAAAGGAGTGTTCCAGTTTGTACCCCGGGTAAGAGAGATACGAGACATCAGCCGGAGAGGACACCTGCGTCTCGGTCAGAAAGAGCAGAGCCGGCCTCGCCGTCTCGAGATGGTAGTGGACGGCGTTTAGGTTGGAGTGAAGTCCCCTGATATTGCAGAAATTTACGGACAGCGTGACAGGGGTCGCCTTGGTCTTGTTGCTCCGTTTGCCCCGACCAGTTGTAGTCTTGAGCGGAATTTTGTCCATTCCAGAATACGCGGGGCAGCCTGAGCACCCACGCTCAGAAGTGGAGAAACATGGTCGTGGATGCTCAGCGAGGGATTCTCCAGGGGTGCTGGTACCCTCCTGGAGTAGTCTATCATTATTTAATTCCGCTACCATGTTGATGGAGGGGGGGATTTGGATCTCCGGCCACCTGCACTCACCAGACGAAACGCGGAAGCAGAGCTTCCACTTTACGCCGGTATTCTGTGAGGTCGTGGTACCACCTCGGTTTGAGCCGGCCTATACGTGCAACAGCAAAGCTGCCGCGTGGCATATATATAGTATCGTCATAATACTAAGCGAAAATACTATAATTGTACCTAAGGGTCGACTTGTCTTATTATTGGGTCCTTTTACATTTTAATATTAGCCCTACGATATCGAGAATTTCTGTATTGTACATAAGTACCGCGTTTTTTTTTAATAAAATTGGAATTAGCTCCCTTTCTGGTTAATCTATACTGGATCGATGCATTTATGTTGCATCCTTGATACAACTATAATGAGGGGCTACCACAATAAAAACTCTATGCACCAGAAGAAATCGGCTTGAAAACAGAATTTCAAAATATTTTATGAATCAGATTTTCAGATTCAATTAAGCAGATACGGTTTCTTTTGTACGCTTTTCGTTATACCCTTATTGAATATAAAATATAGTACCCGGATGACGAGCTTTGCTCGGTTTTTTTAAGTTACATTTATATACAAATTACACGAATAATAGTTTTTGATCTTATCGACATAATAGATAAAACTGAACTGGTTATTTGAATAAAAAATCATGAGTGCAATTAGAATAATTAAAATTTTCGAATTCGAATTATAAATTTTAGAATAATAGATTTTCTCACAAAATAAGGGAAATTGAAAAAAAAAAAGGAAAAAAGTGGGACTCAAGACGGGACGTGAACCACGGAACACCGATATCACGCCCGAACAACATCCCTTCTGAGCTATTACGATCGTTAATAACTTGTCAAAATTTACCTTCTTATATTGTAGCAGTTTTTTATTGCCTGAAAATACGGACAAAGGGACATTTTCTAAAAATAAATCCTAGCTAGATCGATTTATTGTCCCCGAAACTCCCTGGACACAAAATTTTATGAAAACGTTGGAGCCGTTTCCGAGATTCCGATTATATATATATATATATATATATATATATATATATATATATATATATATATACAAGAATTGCTCGTTTAAAGATATAGGATTAGGTACCAATAACCAAATTTAATTTAAACTAAGTTCTTTAGACAAAAATTTAACAGTCTGGCTCGGTGCCTCGTCGCGTGCGCACGAAGCCCGCTCGCAGCAGAGCTTGCGCGTAGTGTAGTATACGTTTCCAACGATGACTTCAACAACTGTTAAGTGTGCAAACTGCAACGTAGTTATCTCCGAAATACTGGCCTTTATTCAAAATAAAATACAGGTCATGGATGAAGAAAGTATACGACGTATATATAGCAGTTCTTTCTCGGTTGAAGAAGTGGCAGAGGCGAAAAAGCTGCTGTTTGAGTCCATCTCGACTTCAGCACGAAGAGTTATCAGGAAAGGCGAAGGCAAATTAGTAAGGGACTTGGAGGACATCATATGTCTTTTTAAGGAAACAGACCCAGACATTACCCCTACATTTGTGGCAAGAAATTTAAATAAACTACCTCCCGTTACTTTTGATTATGTGGATGCTTCAAAAATTTTAAGAGATATGAATGTACTACAACGTGATTTGAAGTTATTACAATATACGTATGTGTCTAAACATGAGTTTACTCAACTCAAAATTGAGTTGGATAGTCTGAAAAGTACATCGGCAGTAAATAACTTCAATATTAGCCGACGACGGTGAGGCGCTTGTTTGCTGAATGACTCTGATATCGATAGTGGCCCTATGGGTCTACATTTCACCGAACGTGGAGAATCCCCTGATAAGGAGAAGAAAACATCTTCGAATAGCTCGAAAGTGGAGGTAGACCTGCAAAAGAGTGAGAATCGATTATCGGAAGCCGTCACGGTAGCTTGTGAATGCAATGAGTCACCCTCGCAGCCGTTGACGCCCGTACTAACGGTATCGGGGCGCTCGGGTGATGTAGAGTGTAGACGATAAGCTGAGTGCGACTGCTACGAAACATAATCCGATGCAACAAACGTCTATTGCTGAGGAAAATGTAAAAACGGGAAATGAATGGATTACGGTGTCAAATAAAAAGAAAAAGAAGTCAAATCGATATGGCAATAAAATGGGATTGGCAAGTCAAGTGTCGAATTTCAAATCGGCAGATATAAAAGTGCCTATATTCATTACAAATGTGCACAAAGATACTAAGGCAGAGTCTATAAGTGAGTATGTATACAAACAGACGAATGAGAAAATATAATCCAAAAATGGTAAAACCAAGGCATACACAAACGACCAAACCCGAAGGAAATAAAAAATCATCCACGAAAAACGCCACAAAAAAGAAATGATAAAGCCATGTCTTGTAACCGTTTTGTTACATATAATTGTAAATCTGTAAAAAGAGCGGTCGAGGGGGTCCGTCAGCTATGTAAGACAGCTGACATAATAGCTCTTCAACAGACGTGGCTGCTGCCGTATGACCTGTCGTATCTTGAGAATATTGATGCTGATTGAAACACCGGGACGTCTGCTGTGGACACGACGACTGGAGTATTGGAGGGGCGACCGTATGGGGGGGGGTCGCGCTGCTGTGGAGAAAAAGAGTGTTCCCCTGTGTATCCGTAATACCGTGTTCAAGTGCTCGTATTTGTGTCATTAAAGTTGATCTCGGTAATCAAAAGCTAATAAAGTTGATTGCACTGAAAACTTAACAGATTTTACAGACTGCTTAAGCTATTTAAATGCTATAGTAAAAGAAAGTGAATGTGAGACAGTGTTCCTATTGGGGGACTATAATGCTCACCCAGGGCGGCCGTTTTATGAAGAACTAAAAAACTTTTGCGCGGAACAGGACTGGTTTTGTGCCGACGTGAGTACCCTAGACTGTAATTCATTTACATACGTCAGTGACGCGCATGGGACTGGGAGGTGGTTAGATCACTGTATAGTCACTGAGTCAGCGTATAAGTTAATAAATAACACGAAGATTTTATATGATGTGTACTGGTCTGACCACTTCCCACTCTAGATTGAATGTAGGTTGAACTATGTTATACCTAAGGTTGTTCCGAAAATAATCGCGTGCAATAAAATAAAATGGGGCTGCAGAAATGATGAACAAATAACTCATTATACGGAATTATGTAACAACAACCTTAAGTCAATACATTTTCCATCAGAATTTATAAAATGTAGCTATGGTTTTTGTGACGATATGAGTCATAGGAGTGTCATAGATAATTTATACAAAAACATAGTGTCTGTTTTATCATGTGCAGCAATCAAAACTCACCAAGGAAATGTGTGTAAAAAGAAAAAACGTGTGCTAATAGGGTGGAATAAGCATGTCGGTGAGGCACACAGGGAGGCTAGGTCCAAATTTATGATGTGGGTATGGTATGGTCGACCGAGGCAGGGTTTTGTCTATGATGAGATGGTTAACAGCCGCCGTGTTTTCAAGAGTACATAGAAGTGGTGCCAAAACCACCAAAATCAACTAAAAATGGATAAATTGGCTATTTATCATTCAAAACAAGATTTTAAGAAGTTTTGGAAATCCACGAATAAGCTCAACGTTGGACCTAGTCTTCCTGAAGCAGTAAATGGGGTTAGTGACATGAAGCAAATTGCAGATCTCTTCAGGGATCATTTTATGGTCACGTCACCCTTAGGGCCGTCGTCACACCTCGTGTCCAATGCTGAAACCAAGCGTGAACTCAAAATGGTAGCAAGTGACAAAATGATAGCACGAGTTATTAGAACTATGGTTGCAGGTAAGTCACCCGGTCACGATGGTCTCAGTATTGAGCACTTTAAATATGCAGGTGTGCACTTACCTAGAGTTTTGGCACTATTATTTAATGTTTGTGTCTCGCATACCTACTTGTCTGCCGACTTAATGAGGACTTCAGTTGTCCCCATTGTAAAAAACCGTGCCCAGCCCGGGGCGGGGCCCGGACTGGGCACGGTTTTAATCTGTTACATATATTTTGTATGAATCAATTTATATTACACAGTGCATTATCCGTGTCCCGTCCGGGCCCGCTCGACGCACTTCAATACCACGTTTGTTGCACGGTCCCGCCCCGCCCCTCCACGTCCCGTCATCATTTGTGCTGCACATTACATTCTTCTGTGCTGCGTCCGAGCACGAGCACTGAGCGACGAATGTTAAGTGAGGGTACACGCACGTGCATCGTGCAAGTTTGTTTTAGAGAAGATTTTGGAAACTGAGTTTATTTTGTTGCAATATTATTCCATCCATGACTTCGGATAATGGATGATGAAAAATTTATTGAACAAGTTCGAAAGTATCCGGAGTTGTATGACATGTCCCATCAAAAATATATGGATAAAAAATTCAAAATGTCATTATGGACGACAGTTAGCAAGAAAATGAAACAGGTGAGTATGTATTTTAATCTATTAAATCAAGAATTACTCATATAGTTTTTTAGGGTTACGTTTCCTTAGGTTCTATATAAAACAAAGTAAATCATTTATTGCAACTGTAAACACACATACATATATTAAACCACATACAACAATGAGGAATACAATCAATATTCGTCTATTATTCGTACAAATACTTACGAGTATACTCTGTTCAAAATGAAGTTAGACAAAATGTAAACAAAAAGATAACCTAAAACGTATTTTTTATATTTTACTAAATGTTTTTTTACAAACAAGATTTTATTCAAATCTGCACGACGTCGTATCAAAAAAGTTTGTTCTTTGTTTTCATTTTGTATCACTGCATTTTGAACGGAGTTTATTATTTGTTTATTTTTAAGATTTTTTTTATTTATTATTTGTCACAGACGAGGATCTATGCGAAAGTGCTGCCCCCACTAGAAATAAATCATTTGACATGAAATTCAATGTCGTATCAGTTTTATTTATTACTTGCAACATATTAATATGTACTATAGACGATAAAAGATAGCTTGATCCGCTTAATCTCTACGACATATGTCAAACTGACATTCCTAGAATTGTCAGGATATAAAAAATTGTCGATAGAAATTATCGAAGTTTCTTACTATTATCGATACTAATGTAACATAATATAATAATTGGGTTTAATTTAATTACAAACGTTACTAAATTAAACGAATATTTTTAATATAAAATGCATTTATTCTCTTAAAGGATTACACCCCAAATCCATATCTGAATCAGTTTCTGAATCGCTAGAACAATCTTGTAAATTTATTATAAACTCTTGTTCGCAAATATTATCAAATCGGATGTCCCGGTCCCAATCTTTTTCCATTAGTTTTCTGTATTTGGTTACCACCTTCTTCCAGTCTTCTGCAGATACATTGTCGACCGCACTTTTTAATAACTGCAACATTTTATTTGCCGTGAAAGGCGGTGTTGTGTTGTATCTGGCAGCGTAACCTTATAAGAAAACATGTTTTTAATAAGATTAATTAAACAGTAGTTAATAATTAAAGTACCTGTCTAACTGAAATTCAAGCAAACAAATCTTTGACTTGGGCCCAGATAAGCTCGATCGAATTCGGATAGGCACGGGGCAATAGTACGGGGGTAGTCTTATGACGGTATGACCCTTTTCGTTTGCTATATCATCTAAGACGTACGTTGGAGTACTAGGTTTGTACAGACCAACGAGTCTTAATAATTCATTTTTAAGCATAGATTCATTGGCCTCTATTCCTTTTTCTTGAAGCCATGCAATGATTTCTAATTTTCTGTTTGCCGAAGTTGGTGGTTTGAGCTTTTGGACCGAGTGATATGGGGCGTTATCCATAATAATGCAATGTAGCTCCTTTAAATTATCTAATAATTTTAAAAACCACTCCTTAAATTTTTCAAAATTCATTTCATCGTGGTATTCAATAGTTTTAGTTGAATTGAATGCCAATAGGCAATTAGGCACAAAACCAGATGACGTCCCAGCATGAGTGATGATTAATCTTTGACCTTTGCCTTCGGGTACTTTGGTGGTTGATTGTGCAGTATCATCGGTCCAAGCTTTGGATAAGGTATGATTGGCGTTTAGCCATGTCTCGTCTAGAAACACTAATTTGTGATTTGTTTGACTTTTCAGAGAAAATTCACTCGAGCAAGAGCAATGTCGGTTCTTTTAATAATAATTTTTCTTTTGTCACTTTTTTTAATAGGAAAAACCAATATTTTTCAATATCTTCGTTAGAGATGGCAAGCTTCCTTTGAACAAGTCTGCGTCTTTGAGGAATGCGGCAAGTTTTATTCAATGTAGGCGATTCGCCCCGTGTATAGTAACCATATACATGGTTGCGAATCACAGCGGCGTCAAAGTTGTCAATGTTTGTGACAGGAGCAGTCTTTTTCCTTTTTTTATTTGGTGTTGAAAGTTTTTTGTCCTCGTCTTCAATCAATGCTGCGGTTGAAGATTCGCCATACTTTTCTTTGCTGATGCGAATTGCTGTCGCATGTCCAATGCCAAAAGCATCTGCAACTCTATCACATATGTTCTCCATGCGTAATAGCGGCCAGCCGTTTTGGTTCTCTCGCTCAAAAAAAGAGTTCCGTGTGTTAGCTGTCGTGTAAGCATTGTGCTCCCGTAATTTGATCGTTTAAAAATAGTATATTGGACTGTATCATATTAGATTTATCAAAAAAAGTGGATAAAACTCTTCAATACGTGTGTGAGAGTGATATCAAGACATATAATACGCGGATTGGACTATATTATTACTAATCTTACAGTGAACTATCAATAACAATAAATCTGTTTAAATGTGCTATTTGTGTCGCAAAATAATAGTAAATAGATCTAATATACATTGTTAAACAGTGAGACAAATTAAAATAGAAATATAAAACAATAAATACTTTAGAAACTTAAAAAAAAAAAAAACTAAATTCGCATTTAAAGTGACGGTTGAAGGAAAATTTTCAACAAATACAAAACACTCATAACAAATCTGTCATTTATATCTGTTTGTAATAGAAGCACTATTTTGAGCGACCTAGTAACACGTCACGGTGGCGTATTGGCCACGCGTTCAAGTTGGGCCACTGAGACCAGGTTCAAATCTAACCTGTACATTTGACTTTTTGTGAATGTTTTAAGTTTCAATTCAAATTCTAAAAATTATAAACAAAACAAACATATAATAAAACTATAAATTACAAACTCGACAAAATGGATTTTCTGCAAAATATTACTTTCCGCCGTGCACGGACTCTGTCGGATTCAAATACAAAATATGATAACAGTTATGAACTAAACGAAACACTGGATGACAGCACAAGTAGTTTACCGAATAAAAACGTATTGATCGAAAATAGCGATGAATTAGTGTCTAACTTGAAAGGACGAATTAAAGAACTTTTGTCCGAATTAAATAATGCTCGTCAGGAGATTGAGTACCTTTCCACAGAAAACAGTAATCTTAAACATATCAATGAAGAGTTAATGAAAAAAAATTATTCCTTAACAAATAACACCTGCAACCAATCACTTAATAAACAAATAAAAAATACTACACCTAGTAAAAGAAAACAAAAACAAGGTACACATTCACAGTCAAGTGAGAAGTCAATTAAGAATTCTACTATTCAAAGTGAAATAACCATAACAAAATATCCCGTTAAGAAACAAGAAAGCAAATTAGAGAAGGAAAAGGATAGTATAAAGAAGAGAAAATTATGTATTCTAAATGGCTGCAACTACAACGGCACACTAAGTATTATAGAGCGCACATTTGAAGAAAAATTTAACTACTGTCAATTTATGAAACGTAACAGCAGTTTGAAAGAACTCATGTCAGACATCAAGAACAAGATCTATAATTTTGATGAAGAAGATTATTGTATAATTATGATTGGTGAAAGTGACTTTAAAAAGAATGTGGATCCAATTGAATTAGTCAGATTAATTAGAGAAACGCTAATAGAAATAAGTAACACAAATATAATTTTATGTACCCCCACATATATACTAGGAGGCCCTATATATAATTACCGAGTAGAAATATTTAATAATTTACTTTATATGGACATTGAAAATTATAAATATGCATATTTCTTTGATACTAACTACGACTTAACTTATGAAATGTTGTCGAATAAAACAGGTAAAATTAACAGATTAGGTATAAAATGTATATTTGTAAGTATCTTTAAGCGTATTCTTGTTGACTTAGAAACTGAATTCAATTCGCCAACATTAATAACCACTGACAGTGTCAAACAAAACAGTTTTTTTCGGTCCATCTAGTAAGACATCTCTTGATAACATACAACAATTTATATTATTTCACCAGAATATAGCAGGCATATTAAACAAAATAGAGCATTTTGAAATAGTAATGACCGATTTGAGGAAGCATATTGGAGATATAGACTTTATTTGCTTTAGCGAAACCTTTTTAAAATCTGGTCATGAAGGCAACCTACATTTAGAAAATTACAGTTTAGCTGCTAATTTCTCAAGACAGGATAAAAAACGGGGTGGGACATGTATACTAGTAAAAAAAGGTATATATTTTACTCCGTTGTCAGTAATTAATGATTTTGCGACAACATATTGTTTTGAATGTTGCGGTATAGAAGTGCCGAGTTATAATCTTTATGTAATTTGTATTTATAGAACACCAGATTCCGACACATCTATTTTTTTTAAAAATCTAGAACTTGTATTATTCAAATTAACTCTTAATAGTAAAAAACATATCGTTATATGTGGAGATTGGAACATAGACGTTCTCAAAGAGAATACGCAGAAAAAGGAATTAATATCAGTCCTCAAGAACTTTAATTTGCTAACTCACATAAACTTACCTACTAGAAGAAAATCTAGTATTGACCAAATAGCCAGTAATATTTCAACCAATAATGTGAATACTAATATACATAACTTAGCTCTCTCGGACCATGATACAGGTCAATCATTAATTTTCTATCTTCCAAAAAATAACAATAATGTTAAATCAATAAAATTTTGGTATGAGACTGTGAGAGATTTCAATGAAAATAACATTAATAAATTTCTAGAATGCATAACAGCTTTAAGTTTTGATGAAGTATACAGAGAAACATGCTGCAACAAGTCGTTTAACGTTTTTCATGACCTTTATACTCTTTTTTTAGGGTTCCGTAGTCAAATAGGAACCCTTATAGTTTCGCCATGTCTGTCTGTCCGTCTGTCCGTCCTCGCTTAATCTCTGTGACCGTTAGCACTAGAAAGCTGAAATTTGGTACCAATATGTGTATCAATGACGCCGACAAAGTGGTAAAATAAAAATTGGAAAAAAATGTTTTATTAGGGTAGCCCCCCTATATGTAAAGTGGGAAGTACTTTTTTTTTTTAATTTCAACCCTTACGTGTGATATATTGTTGGAAAGGTATTTAAAAATGAATAGGGGTTTACTAAAACCATTTTTTGATAATGTCAATAATTTCAGAAATAATCGCTCCAAAAGTGAAAAACAATGTGTCCCCCCCCTCTAACTTTTGAACCATAGGTTTAGAAAATATGAAAAAAATCTGAAAGGTAGAACTTTATAAGGACTTTCTAGGAAAATTATTTTGAACCTGGATGGAAACAGTTTTTGTACAAAAAAGACAAAAAGTTGTACAAAATAATTTCTGGACTAAGTTTGTAGTATAATCGTTTAAACAGGCATTTTTTTTAACTTCGTTTACATATTTTATTATCCTGAACGTATCTTTTTTCAAACAAAAAAAGAATTATTAAAAAATTATCCAAAATTACCACCGAAAACTTCTGACACGTCTATGTATTAATTAGTAACCCAATTCCCCGAGAGATGGCGCTGTAGGTACTTATTACATTGGGTCGGGTATTATCGAATTGTTCGGTTGGTCTCTCCTTGGCATCGCCTGCCGCGGAGCGTGCAATTTTGCACGCTCCATGCTCGCGCACGTACCCACTACCGGGAGCAGTTGCAGGAGCGCGGAGCGCTGCTGGAGCGCGAACATAATGGATACCCACCTTTAAACTCATAAGTGGGAACACTTATTGTGACGGACGGGAAACTACGGAACCCTACACTGAGCGTGGCCCGACACGCTCTTGGCCGGTTTTTTCAAATTGTGTTTTCCCGTAATACGCGTTAAGAAAGGCAATAAACCTGTAAAAAATAAATGGATAAGTAAGGGATTAAAATTATCGTGCATTAAAAAAAGAACATTATATTATAAATATATACATGATGCTATAAGCAAAAACTTTCACAAGAAAAATTATCTTATATATTCTAAAATATTAAAGAAATGTATATCAAAATCTCAACGAATAAATAATGATAAATATATTTTTAACTCTAAAAATAAATGTAAAGCGACATGGTCTATTATAAAACATAATTTTGATAGTTCTGTTGATAAAAGTAATATTGAAAACTTAGTTTACCAAGATAAAACTATTAATAACCCTAATGATATATGTAACCTTATTAACAACTATTTTATTGAACTTACTCATAAAGATAATTTTGATGAATTGAATAATGACTTGAATAACATTAATATTCCCGCTCAAAGAGATAGCTTGTTTTTAACCCCAGTAACCGACACTGACGTTATGAAAATTATTAACACTTTGAATGATACACACGCTACCGGTTATGATGAACTCACAACAAGAATAATTAAATTAAGTGCTAAACATATAGCAATTTCTCTGAGTTACATAATTAATTTGTCGTTAGAACAAGGAATATTTCCTACAAGACTAAAAATATCCATAATTAGACCTCTATTTAAAAAAAGGTGATCGTACAAACATTGATAATTATAGGCCTATCACATTAATACCAATAATTGCAAAAATTTTCGAAAAAGTAATGCATGATAAAATTAGTAATTATATTAATAAGAATAAAATTCTTGTTGACAATCAATTTGGATTTAGAAAAAGTAGTTCCACTACACTAGCTTGCTTTAATTTAGTTAAGCTGGTCACAGAAGCACTTAATAACAAAATGTCGACAATATCAATATTTCTAGATATGAGCAAAGCATTTGACTTTGTCTCGCATAAACGATTACTTTTCAAACTTGAGAGGTATGGAATTAGAGGAAAGTCACATGATTGGTTTAAAAGCTATCTGTCGAATCGCCAGCAAAGAACGTTACTCTCAAAAATAGAAAATAATTCGAAAGTTACATATGAATCTGAACTTAAACCTAATAGTTGTGGTGTGCCGCAGGGCAGCATTCTAGGGCCATTTTTATTCATTATTTATATTAATGATCTCTGTAGTAACCTAAAACATAAATGCACATTGTTTGCTGACGACACTACACTAACCATAAGCTGTTTAAACAAAAATAATCTCGAATTTGAAACTAATAATGAGTTACAAAATGCAGTGCAATGGCTACAAGAGAATAATCTACATGTCAATTTAAATAAAACTAAATTAATACAGTACCAAACTCTAAATTCAAAGTGCCACCCTGTTAAAATACAATATAATAATACTGTTTTGCAACCAGTACAATCTACATTATTTTTAGGTATAATTATTGATGGTAAATTGAACTGGAAAGAACATGTAGATAAAGTGTGTAGTAAACTCGATAAATTTGTATTTGCTCTTCGCAAACTAAGACTCACAGCCAGTAAAGAAACAGTCCTCAGTGCATATCATGGGTACGTCTCTTCAGTACTTCGCTATGGATTAGTTATATGGGGTAATTCAGTGAATATAGGCAGGGCGTTTAAAGCACAAAAAAAATGTATTAGATCCATGTGTGGCGCTAATTATTTAGATCATTGTAAGCCATTATTTCAAAAATTAAAGATACTTCCACTGCCCTGTCTCTACATTTTTGAAATATGTTTGTTCGTTAAGAGATATTCCTATCTATTTCCAATAAATGAACGTGTTTCCAAGAGGATCCAAGACAGAAACCCAAACCAATTGGTGGCACCATCCCAAAGACTTTATTTGTATAGTCGCAATGCCCACTGCACGGCAATAACAATCTTTAATAAGCTGCCACCACAGATTAGACAGTTGCCTATAAATAAATTTAAACGTGCAATATTTTCTTGGCTCTTGGATATGTGTTTTTATTCTGTTAACGATTTCATAGATTATAAATTTATAAATTATACATAAATGAATGCTCCCAATATTGTATTAATAATAATAATAATATATATCTACAATTGATAATTCCTATATAATGTTATAAATGTATAAATTTGTCTAAATAAGTACTATAAAGTGTTAAATATTATTCTAATTGTAATATTTCTACACCGGATACGGTAGTATATGTGAATCATTCTATAATTTCAACATCTGTAATTACCATATACTAAGAAATAAACGATATTCTATTCTATTCTATTCTAAAATATTCACGTAAGCGAATCACAAGCTCACGACTTTGACTGTTCAAAACGGTTTTCTTCGTTCTCTTTGGCATTATGCCAACAAGAAACTAACAATAATAACAAAAGATAACAAAACTCAACAAATTAACATACAGTAACAGCAATAGTAACAAAAACAAAGTAATGAGAACGGAAAACACGTAGTGTATACAAGGCGTCGGCACTCGTACCCCTGAAGAGAATGGAGGTTCATATCAAACAAGATGGCGGCACTAATTAGGTCGGCATGCCCATAAAGTATGACATTGACAGGTACTGTCTGTGTGTCTGTACTACTAAGAAATTCAGGACTTCATAGGCGTGATTTTACTGACAGCTGTCGCAGAGATCAAGCTATCTTTTATGAACTGTACTAGCAAACATGCTTTTTTATGTACCTTTATAGAAAACTATGATACTTATTATTGTTTCTTTTTGTTTGTTTGTTATCTTTTTTGTACAATCAGTTATGGGATATATGTGTCCAGACTGGTATACTGTTTAGTATGGCAACCTGGATACATATAAATCCTATAACCAACTGTAATTATTAAAAATATCCGGATGGTGATAAAAGTAGTTCTTAAAATTTTCTCTGACCGCAAATGCATCGTTAGTATATTGTCTGTGATGTTGTGGTCCTAGTGGATTAAGAATAGACTGACTTAATTCTGATATAGATTGTTCTGTATAACGTGGTGTAAAAGTCATGTCATTTTTGCTGCGTAAAAAGTTATGAAGTATGCAAGTCGCTAATATACATTTATTTTATCATAACATTTTTGGTGCCATTTTGATTCTTCTAAAAAACAATCTGAATCTTTGTGCTAAAATACCAAAAGCACATTCAACTAGACGACGTGCTAGCATTAATCTTTTATTAAAATGTGACTTAGCAGCATCTCCTACTATCTGGCTAGCTGGGTAAGGTCGCATTATATAGTTTTACACCCCCACTTACAAAGAAACGCTACATCCTATTATAACGAATGGAATAATATCGTAGACTCTTTCTCCTAAAAACACTTTGCAGAAATGCCACCATCACATTTCTTCCATATGATCCAACATTAACTGTATAATTTGTAACGGCGAGTTCTAAAGGTACGATGGAAAAAGTGTTCTTATAGTTATAAAATATAGAACCGCTATTAGGTGGTGCCTCAATGACAAAATGCTTTCCATCCAAAGCCCCAATAGAGTTAGGAAATTTCCACAAAGTTTCAAAGTCATGTGCTATCTGTTTCTAATTATCTTCTAACGGTTGGGGCATAACTTTTTTAGAAGTACATTAACAATAGCAAGACACGTGCTCTTTACAATTTCATGGACGGTTGTATGAACCAACCGAAAACTGAATGAAATAGTCAAGTAGGGATCTCCAGTTGTCGTATCTGAAAAACAAGATTTCAAATTTTAAATATAAAGGGAATACAAATCACATAAGTTTGAGACATGTGTCAGAGGATACTTACTTAACCATACTATATTAAATAAATAAATATTTTATAATAAATACATATACAGATAAACGTCTAAAATGCTGAAAATTTTTCCAACTTGCTCAACCGAAATTCAAATCGGGGACTTCGGAATGGTAAATCGAGCAGGTTTTTCCGTTTCACTATGGAGGTCGTCTACTTAACTATTAATCTATTTATTAACCTATTTAACGTCTATTAACTCGACATTCACAAAATTATCAAAATTATGTTTATGATCGTTTGTTTCAGCTACCGCTTGTAGATCAAGATGGACGAATATAAGGGACCAATTTAAAAAAATTTAAATAAAGGACAATTGAAAAGCGGCCAAGCAGCAGGAAATATAAATACGAGGATATGCTACAATTTTTGGTTGTACATTTAGAGGACAGAGAAGTGATCGAAAATATTTCTAACGACAATGAATCTGAAGAGACGTCTCAAGATATACGAACACTCCAACAACTGCAATAAATGAAACTCCAACTCCTGCATTAAATGAAACTCCAACTGCTCCATTAAATGATACTCCAACAAACGTACGCTAAATTATACTCCAGCAAATTATACACCTACAACTTCACGTAATTTATCTCAACGTACAAGTACATTAAAAATAGTCAAGCTTGTGCTCGTCCGCAGAAGAAAACGACCTCACAACCTTCGTCTTCATCATCAGAACTTTCGGCTTCTGCTTCACTCATGAAATATATTATTGACAACAAAAAAAAACAAGGAGGAAGTTGATCATATCGATGCTTTTTTCAAGGGCTTGATACCGACGGTCAAAAAATTATCCCCCTATTATCAACACTTAGCAAAAGGAAGAATATTCCAAGTTGTTCAGGAATTAGAATGGAAATGGTTGAGCTCTGATCTTATACGTCACCAACATCGGGTTCAGTATCTCCAGCAGTATACTCCGACACCCCCGCCGCCACCGCCACCACCATTGACACAACAAGAGGATAATTCTTTAGACTCAGATCTATCAACATTTTTTACGTAGTTGTCCCCAAAATCCGACTCCACGGGTTGAAGCATCATAAAATAATAGAAATATCTTACATAATAAAAAAGTTAAATAAATAATTCATTTCTAACATACCTAGTAATTATTTGTGTTGTAATACATAAACAAGTACAATAACATTAGCTATTTATTTTATAGTGATTACCTGAGACATACTGCTAAACGTTGTTTAGGTTCTATTAGTGTCTTTAATCTCGTCTGATGTCTTCTAAGTGCGGGCTTCAGCTCATTTAGTAAAATGTCAAAGTTTTCTTTGGACATTCTAAAATATCCAAAGAATTTATCTTCATCGTCTGCTAAGTATCTGCATAAGGTGTTAAATTCTCCGTTAAAATTACGCATTCTCCAAAGAGGATGCACACTCCACTTTCGTTTAGCCCGTTTCTTCTTAATCCTAATTTCTGCTTCCTCTTCATCAATAGCTATCGCATTAGCAGCCATCTCCAGTAAAGAAAACTCCATCATTATAAAAAAAAACAATAATCGGGAGTTATTCACATCACTACACTACCTAGAAGCGACTGTGGCGGCGTATTAACCCGTTTAACACTCGGTGTAATATAAATTGCGTAACACGGACGGGCCCCAGCTCGTCCACGCCCCGGCCCTGGCACGGCCCGCTCTAATGAAAATCATCCCTAACTGTCAAATGAAACTTTAAAAATACGTTTTTATAAAAATTTTACTGTAAACAAATTAATATAAAGTTATTTATCGATGATACGATTACCCATGTTTTTTTAAAATCTTTGTATCGTAATTTTTGCATTCTTTTACCGCGCAACTAGACATATTTGTGCAGGCAAATCAGTCCTGCGCGCGCACCATTATCGACCAATTCGCGTTGGCCCTAAACTGTAATTTTAGGGCCAGCGCACTGGTCTGTTTTAGTTGTTCGGTTGGCCCGGTCCTTACGCTAGTAATATATAAATAAGTCAATGACTAAATCAAGTTATTTTGTGATATCGATATATCAACTCTTGGCAACACTGTTTTTTTCGTAGGTATTTTTGTTTACTTTTCGTTTTGGCGTACAGGACACGGTAATGCGTTTTTGGCGTGGCGCTCAAAAGGTTAATAGTGCCATGAACACCTCAGTCGATGAAGAGTGGCTACTATACAAGAAAGCTAAGCCTGAATAAAAAATTGTATCAGGTATCGACGTTCGACAGGGTGGCGTAAATTCTGTGGTAATATAGAAACCTGTGAACAAGCGAATTGGATAAGGAAAATCCTAACCAAACAGAACACGCCGGGATCCATATCTCTAAAGAAACCCGACGGAAGCTACTCAACTTCGTCGGATGAAACCCAACGCATTCTAATTTAAATCCGCTTCCCAGGTTACTGCGTAGTTGAAGGGGTAAACCAGCATAAAGATACACTAACACCAACAGAAGAAGACTGGAATTTATCATAGAGAGTGGTTACGATTGGTAAAATCCATTGGGCCATTCATAGTTTCCTCCCTATAAGGCGGCAGGACATAATGGCATATTACCGGCACTCCTAGTGTAAAGCCCTAACAGTCAGACGTGTTGCCATAATGAGAGCATGTCTGGCTCTTAAATATATTCCTAGGGGATGGAGGGAAGCGAAAGTCACGTTCATACCCAAACCAGGTATGAGCGACTATACAGACACTAAATCCTTCAGACCCATTAGCCTCACATCTTTTCTCCTAAAGACGATGGAGAGTATGTGAAAGGAAACTAAGAGGGTCGGCGCTAATAAACTTACCACTTAGACGTGGAGTTTCGGAAAACAGCCCATCCTAAACTAAGTTAAAATGTCAAAAAAAATTTCCAAGGATAGATAGAAACTTAGAGTATTTATAAGTAAACTATAGAACAAAGCAAGTCAGAACTGTCTCGAAATGGTCAGGATGACATTGGTCACGCGCGTTAATTATTTCTCTCAATAGAAATTTTATCATGGTGAATGTGCAGTACCAAGCCGCAAAAACAATTCACACAAACAAAATAAAAGGAACTATGATACGAAGGTGACACTAAAAGTTCTTAGAATATTGTTGCGCACCACAGTTGATGGCACTAGCGCCATCTATTATCGAATAGAAGAACTGAGCTTTCTAGATAACTCCACACTCGAATTTTCTACATTTATTCGGTCTGGACCGATATTTTCCGGAACATTCTAGATGTTTCGGTGGAAAAGATCTATATAAAGCCGTTTAGGGCCGCGACCGGAGCAGTATTGAATTGGCGATACAAGTGAAGTGAAGAAGACTTAGGTGCGAAATAAAGTGAACTAAAGTGTTAAATGTGATAAATTATTAGTGTGTTATAAGGTTTAATTGGTGTTCGGCAATAAAAGTGTCAATTTTGGTAATTCAATCGGCTGTTTTTATTGTCACGAACCCTAAGCTCTTAACAATATCAAAAACTGAACAAACTAGTAAGTTATTAGTTTTATTGTATCTTTTCAAAACAGTGTCCGTTTACATCAATACATTGCTGCATCCGATGGAACCACTGAGAAAAGCACTTAGTCCACTCGTCCTTAGAGGTCTCTTCGACTATATTTTGAAACGCGCCACTGCTTCCTCGGCGTCCATAAAACTTTTTCCCCGAAGTTTTTCATTTATTTTCGGAAATAAATAAAAATCGCAAGATGCGGGGTCGGGGCTATAGGGCGGGTGACCCAGTAATTCCACGTGTGACGTTGCCAAGTAGTCAATTGTTTGCTTGGCGGTGTGCGAAGAGGCGTTGTCGTGGTGAAAGAGGATCCTACTGTGAGGTCGTTTCTCCCGAACTTTTTCCAAGACAAGTGGCAAGCAATTGTTTGTGTACCACTCAGCAGTAACTATTTTTCGATCCTCTAAAACAAGTGTTGCGTAATAACATGTCCTTCCGAAGAACGAGCCCACCATCTTTTTTCCCACGCTTCGACCTCTTCACTTCTGTCGGCAACTCCTCGGAAGGAAACACCCAGACAACAGACTGTCTCTTAGTTTCAAGATCATAACAATAATAAATCCAGCTTTCGTCACCGGTAAGTATTTCGAACACAGCATTTGAGTCAATCCCGTTAAATCTTTGAACCATTTCACGACACCAATCGACGGAGTTTTTGGGCCTCTGTCATGTTATGAGGTATCCACCGGGTACAAAGCTTCCTGACCGCTAAATGTTCACGGAGAATTTAGTGCACTTGACTCATACCGATGCCTAAGCTTGTCCGAATCTGCTGATAAGTCACTCTTTTGTTAGTCTCTATCATACGTAACACTGATGTTATCTTCAGTCGTCGCTGTAGAAGGCCGTCCCTAACCGAGATCATCAGTGAGATTAGTGTGATCACGTTTAAACTCATTAAACCAGTTATAAACAGTGGCACGAGATAGGGCTTCATCGTGAAAGGTCAATCGAAGTCTATCATAAATTTCTATTTGACTTAAATTCAAATTCAGATAAAATCGAAAATCAAAATAATAAACCATAAAACTAAAATTTTAAATATGAACTATATTTTAGTGTAGTAATATAATAAGTGTTTAATTATTTATTTTTTGAAATATTTGGTATCCGGCTTAACACTTTTAATAACATAAACATAAAATCAAAATAAAGCTATAAAACTAAAATTCTAAATCGAACAACCAAAAAAACTATATTTTATTATAATAAATATTTTTTTAAATATGTATTCATAAGAATAATAATTTAAAAAAATGTTTTTCTGCAAGCCCTGTGGCGTGCATGTTGAACATTATTCCTCTCATCAAAAGTCCTATATTCACAAGTCCAACTGCATACTACAAACCGAGTTTGATAATGTAAATATAATAGGATGTGCTTTCAAGAATAGAATTGTCACTTACAGAATTAGTCCTGAAAAATTAACTATTTCACCAGAAATTTTCTTATCTGATATTTCACTCACATCTCTTCAACTAATTAAAAAAATGTTGAAACATACAGCATAAAAAATTAATTATGAACCGTTTGTTACATACACTTTACCCAAGAATAATGAATCATCTATTAAATCTTTTAATACTAAATATGAAATTATATACAAAAACACTGGTCTATCATCCGTTTATAATAGTTTTGCAAAAAAAAATAACGAACAAGTGTTCAGAATTCGAGCTTTGCGAATCAGGTTGGACTATTGAGGCCATAAGACACTAAAATATAATCGCTAATATTTGATTCGTATATACCATTACCTGAAAAAATACGTAATACGAAATCATGCTTGAATTTAAAAACAATGATAAACATTGCTTTCTTTACAGTATTTTAGCTCATTTGTATCCAACTTCAAGTAATCCTAATAGAGTGAATTCATACTCTCATTACTCAGAAGTTTTAATTACAGATAATATGTTATTTCCTCCAAGTTTTAATGATATTAAATTATTCGAGGAAATGAATCCTAATGTGAGTGTTAATATTTATGGTTTAGATAAAAAAATAGTGTGACCGGACCGCTGTATAAAACTTTAAAAAGAAAGATAATGCATGTTAACTTACTTTACTTAAATAAAAATAAGTACCTGGATGATCGACATTTGCTCGGTCATCCGGCATTTTTTAAAAAGTACTAAAAAAAGGGCTTGAAATAATAGATTTTCTCACAAAAGAAGGGAACTTGAAAAAAAAGGAAAAACAATTGCACCGAAGACAGGACGCGAACCAAGGCACTACGATTTTAGCGACCACCCGATATCCACTTGAGCTATTACGATCATTAACACAGTGTCAAAATGACATCATCGGGATTTCATACATTTTTGGTCCAAATATAAAAGTGCCGGCCAATAAAAAAAATATGCTGTATTCCGTTAGAACTTGTCCCCCTGAGTATTTATTATTATGACACCAAAGCTGTAGGGTCATTGTCCTTGGTTTTATTGGAGTTCAAAAAATTCAACATCTTCATACATTTTCAGTGAATTTAAAAAACAAAAAAAAAAATTGATTTGTTCTACCATATTTTTATTTTGAACATCGTTTAGTAAAATATATTGGTTCTTGACCTATTTTGGACATGTTGATCTTGTTTTGTGTTTTTGAGGATTATAAGTAAAATAAGTATACAGGGGTTATTTTGTTTAATTAAACACTATAAAATCATCATCGTCTGGTACAACAATAATGTTCACCAATCCATAAGCTGGAGGAGTTATTGCTGGAAAATGTCGTGCATGGCTTATGTACCATATAATGCACATAATATGGGAGCAGCATCCAATTGTTTGCTTTCCTATGATGCACGAACAATAATAGTGAGCGATTGCTTGTCGGCCTGATAACGACCTATCGATTATAATGTAGACATAATACTGTCTTGCTCTAACATGCCGCGATTGCAGTCGGCCTCTTATCATCCATAAATCATTGCCCTGCAATTCCGCCAAGTCTTCATTTGATAACTCATTGCTGAGCTCAATTGTGAATGCTCCATTGTCAAGGACGTGCTCACCGTAATAGCTTTTGGCCTGTTTTAGTTGATAAACGCCCAGAGCGAATAATAATAATTCGTTCTCATCCATTCTTGGAAAATCTACAAACTCTGGCATATCTGCAGTCATTAAAGTAAACTGAGCACGTCTGCGATTGTAGTTATGGCGTATTACAAGATCTGCCAATCTATTTTGCATATTAATTCTTTGGTGGATAATCTCTAAAATCGCAGCAGCATTTGGATTATCTTCAATCAAAACATGAAAACGATTTATCATCGCCGCTGCTATCTTGAAATAGTCGAACATGCTGGGAAGAGCTCTGTTATTATATACATTTCGCAACAGGCGAAAATCTCTTTTGAACCTGCCGTTGACCACTTCAACCACCCAACGACAGATTGTTACCAGTCTGGACTTATTGGCCTGATCCGTGGTTAGCTGTGTCTCATT
The DNA here is from genome assembly GCA_907164705.1 of Parnassius apollo. Lineage (NCBI taxonomy): Eukaryota > Metazoa > Arthropoda > Insecta > Lepidoptera > Papilionidae > Parnassius > Parnassius apollo. Next base: position 547,238 of record CAJQZP010001435.1, read on the forward strand.
TGGATACTTTGTTTGAGGCATATGTTGTACGTATCCGCAAGATTCCAGATTTCTTGCTGAGTCTCGAAAACCACGGTCCAGAATAAAAATATCGCCACTCCTATAAAACCAGTGGAAGGCACTGTCAGCATTATTAAGCATATTATTCATTATATCTGCGTCAGACGTGGTGGCAGCATATGGTCCGTTAACTTCGATAATGTGTCCATCACAAGAAACCAAGAGGAACGGTTTTAGGAGTTTTCTGTATTTGTGATGGCTGTAAGACTTGCGTTGGAAAAAATAATTTCCACTTTTTTTGCAGATAGATGTACGTGCCATCACAAATAGTGATAGCTTTCCTTTCATCTTCTGGGCTCGATGGGTTCCCAAAAAGATTGTTCGGTAGAAAAAGATTCCTGTGTGCTACATCCTCACGGGAAATATGGTCAAACCCAACATTTAAGGGCACAAAATCTTCTAACAGAGCGTTGCGTCCGATTTTTAACCACGTATGAAACGCTGTTTCGCTACATTTAAAAATATTAGCAAGCAGCGCGTTCGAGTCATCTGTTCTTAACTTGACTAATACTGCCGCCAGTACGGTTCTTTTATTCTTTTTAGTTCTCAGACTTGGTAAACTGTCTAATAATTAAGTAAACTGATCTTGAGTCAGTCCTGTCCAAGTATGAAACTCGGCTGGTGCTATATTTTCATACTGCTCAAATCAAGTATTTCCTCCGTAATATGTCTTTGTAACATCAACACGATAGTCATTATTTGAGCTGCAGTGAATTCCTCAGAAGAGTTGTCTTGTACAGGAAGTAAATGCCACAGATTTTGCTCCACGTGTTCATTACAGACACGCGCGCTTTCTGGCATGAAATAGCTGAAGCGGCATACTATGCGAAAAATTATGTTCTCTGGAACACGACGGCGAGATTCATTTATACAATGTAGGAAAATGCAACTATTTGCGGTGTTTGGAGCACGAAGAAGACCTGGCAAAATCAGCGAAATTGGTCTTGAATTTGGAACTTCCGATGGATCACGGTCTTGATCAGCTTGCTGTTCAGCCTCCCGAATAAGTAGCTGGTGTGTTCGTTCCAGTCTTTGCCAACAGGGTCGACAAATGAACGCAGTAGGCTCCAACTGTCGAGCTACTATATCTTCTATCACTATTTGGGCGATATCAAGATATTGCATTTCTCTGGAAACCCAATCATATCTTCGCCGATTCTCTGTCGATGCACGGCACGCGATACACAACTCTGCCATGACTCGCAGCAATGTTCAAACTTAACAACGGAGATAACAAAAACAAAACAAATCAAAGCACAAGAACTAGTGGGCATCACACAGACATACACGGCAGCATTGCTTTCGGTACTAAACAATAAACGCGAATGCTAGCAAACGAATGAGCCTGGCGCGATGGCGGTAGTTCGCGGGAAAGAGAGGGGCATCTGCTCGCTGCACCGTATTTCATTGTTCGCGTGAGTGTTTACCTGCGCGGCCATTGTTATTGCCATTTTCTAGGAAAAAGTCCCGGCATCCCAGCCGATTATGCAGTAATATTAGTGGTTTAAATGTTATCTTGTCAGAAATAGGTCAAGAACCAATATATTTTTTACTAAACGATGTTCAAAATAAAAATATGGTAGAACAAATCATTTGTTTTTGTTTATTAAATTCACTGAAAATGTATGAAGATGTTGAATTTTTTGAACTCCAATAAAACCAAGGACAATGACCCTACTTAATACTACTACTACTACTAGCTTTGGTGTCATAATAATAAATACTCAGGGGGGACAAGTTCTAACGGAATACAGCATATTGACCAAAAAAAGATGATGTCCTTTACCTTCTTATATTGTAGCAGTTTTTCATTGCCTGAAAACACGCACAAAATGACATTTTCTGAAAATTAATCCTCACTACATCGATTTATTGCCCCCGAAACCCCCTGGACACTAAATTTTATGAAAATCGTTGGAGCCGTTTCCGAGATTCCGATTTATCGATATATATATATATATATATATATATATATATATATATATATATATATATACACGGTATTTTTGTAACGCTTCCGAAAACGAAGACAGACGATGGTATTAAGGATACATTTGATAATAAGACTCAAATACAATCGATCCCGATGATAAACTAATCATTTTTGACAACGTTTAATTAGCTTTATTCAATATATATAGCTAAATGAAGCGATAATTTCATAAAAAAATCTTGAAAATACCTAAACATAAAACCAGAAATGTAACTTCAATACCCGAAATCAGCTGATAAAGCGTCAATAAAAGCGCTACGCCGAACGCCGATACGCAGTCCAATTCGTACCAGTACCTAATAATTTACACTTGTCTAAATGCACTTAATCTACTGTTTTGCCACTGTGCTAGTCTGCACCCACTTTAATTCGAATTCACAGGTTAAATAAATCAAATACCTGGTTCAATTCCCCACTAATGAAAAATTTACTTAAATGAAATTTAAATAAGGATAGTCATGCTTTTTTATACATCGTGTTACCTAGACTACACACCACTGTTTATTATTTTGATAAATTCTGTGACGTATAATGTTCACATCAGTTCAAAACTAAATTATTAAAAAAATAGGTATTAAACAGCTTACCGATTTAAATCCTCCGTGGCCTTATGACATGCGGCTCAAATCGTGCCCCATTCATTTCGAGGCAGATTTGGGCTCGCGGGCAGCACTATCACACTCACGATTAAAAACCCTTTCTTTCACATACCTCCACAGAAAGAAGTCTAACGGGGTGAGATCAGGTGAGCGAGGTGGCCAAGCGTGTGGTCCTAGTCTGCCGATCCAGCGATCATGAAATAGCTCGGTGAGGCACTCACGGATGAACCTCACGACATGTGGAGGTGTACCATCATGCTGGAACCATGTGCGGCGATATTAAGCTAACGATAGGTCGTCCAAAATGTCAATCAACTGTTCGTTTATAAAGTTTAGGTATCGCTGTCCGTTAAGTCGCTGTGGAAGAAACACTGGTCCTAGTATGCGATCCTTAAATAAACCTGCCCATACGTTAACTGACCATCGGATTTGTTGCCTGGTTTGTCGAAAATCGTGCGGGTTAACCTCGCAATACACGTGAGTTTTTTTCGATTCCACAGGCCGTTTCTGGTAAATGTGGACTCGTCCGTCCAGATGACGTGCTCAGTGAAACCAGGTACACGTTGTTGCTGGTCTAATAGCCAACAGCAAAAAACTCGTCGGCGTTCGTGATCGCCTGGGACTAAAGCTTGCACTTTGTGCACTTTTATGGTCGCATTCGGTTACGCTTTAACACTTTGTGAACTGTACAGTATGACACATTTGTTCCATCCCGACGGCTTAACAATTTAGCAATACTTCGTGTACCTTAGTTCAGATTCCGGCGAACGTCATCTAAAATGCGCTCCTCAGAGAGAACAGTCACTTGACTTCCACCTCCTGCCGCTACCGGAGCAATGGGCCAATTTTCCAACACTCGCTGAAATGCTGCTGTTATCAGACGAGAGTCAGTTGGGTATCGAGCGGTTGGAAATTTTTCTCGGTAAATTCGTAACGCACTCGCAGCATTTCCGCAGGCTTCTCCAAGGCACACTAACACGTTGCCGTATTCACGAACACTATAAACGTACGCGTTAGGCATTTTTAAAACAAAACAAAAAACACTAAACATAACAATAAAAGTGATAACAACAAGAATTTAATACACAAAACAACTGAACTACTCACGCCATAGATAAGCTAGTATAAACGGGAAACTCACGCGCACGTCGACACAGAACTGTCTCAGAAACTAAAATTAATAATCAACAGCGTAGTTCGTGTGTCCTTGGTCCTTGCGGTAGCCGCGGCGGGCGACCAAGCGGGAATTTTCCACATGTTGGCCTTGTAAATTGCGAGGCGACACAGGTTAGCCAGATGGCGGCAGCGTGTGTGTATTTATTCTGTGGTTTCGTATTCGTACCTAAATAAAAGAATTCAGCGTCCGCGCGTTTATTGACCCTATAATCATCATCATCATCATCATTACAGCCCTTCATAAGTCCACTGCTGAACATAGGCCTCCCCCAAGTAATGCCACAAAGCACGGTCCTGAGCCACCTGCATCCATCGACTTCCTGCATATCTTACCAGGTCGTCACTGCATCTAGTGGGGGGTCGCCCTACACTACGCCTACCGGTACGAGGCTGCCACTCGAGAACCTTTCTTCCCCATCGGTTATCGGTGGTATATGGCCGGCCCATTGCCACTTCAGCTTACTAATCCGTTGGCCTATGTCAGTCACTCTGGTTTTATTGCGGATATCCTCATTTCTGAGTCTATCACGCAGAGAAACTCCGAGCATAGCCCTCTCCATAGCTCGCTGAGCGATTTTGAGCATCCTCATACAGCCAGCAGTGAAGGACCACGTCCCAGATCCGTAAGTCATCACTGGCAACACGCACTGGTTGTACAATCTAGTTTTTAGAGATTGAGTTATACCTGACGAGAAGATATGTCGTAATTTCCCGAACGCTGCCCAGCCGAGTTGAATTCGTCGATTGACCTCTCGGTCGAAGTTGGACTTACCTAGTCGGACTATTTGTCCCAGGTAAACGTACTCGTCAACAACTTCGAGCATAGTGCTCCCAACAACTACCGGCATAGGTGTGACATGGACATTAAACATAATCTTTGTTTTATCCATGTTCATCTTAAGACCTATCCGTTGGGAGGCACTATTGTGGTCATTGAGCATAGTGCTTAAGTCCTCCAGCGATTCTGCCATAAGGACTATATCTTCGGCAAATCGAAGGTGAGTGATGTACTCGCCATTGATGTTAATACCGTATCGTTTCCAGTCCAGTAGCTTGAAAACGTCTTCCAATGCAGCGGTGAAGAGTTTCGGGGATATAACGTCACCCTGTCTTACACCTCTCTGCAGTTGGATAGGTTTCGAGCTCTGGTTCTGTACTCGGATAGCCATCGTAGCCCTACTGTATAAACACTTCAGCACTTCGATATACCGACAGTCAACTTGGCACCGCTGAAGGGACTGTAGCACCGCCCAAATTTCGACGGAATCAAAGGCTTTCTCATAGTCGACATACGCCAGGCAAAGTGGCAGATTGTACTCTTCAGTCTTCTGTACAATCTGACGCAGGGTATGTATGTGGTCTATGGTACTGAAGCCTTTTCGGAAACCAGCTTGTTCGGGAGGCTGGAAGTCGCCGAGTCTGCGTGCGAGACGATTCGTAATGACTCTCGAAAACAGCACGTAGACGCGGCTCAGAAGGGAAATCGGTCAGTAGTTCTTCAAGAGAGCTTTGTCGCCTTTCTTAAAGAACAAGAACACCGCACTTCTGCTCCACGCCTCTGGAGTAGTGCCACCATGGAAGACGGAATTGAAGAGCTTCTGAAGGCCTTCAAGTACCGGTGTTCCACCCGCTTTCAGAAGCTCCGCTGTAATTCCATAATCGCCTGGGGCCCTGCCGTTTTTAAGGTGCTGGAGAGCCATTCTAATCTCGCTTAGACTGACGTCCGGGATGTCATCGGAATAGTGTCGGATAAGACTTGATCTTGGATCGTTACTCACACTTGCGTGTGGCTCCAATGATGATGTGTACAGCTGCCCATAGAACCTCTCAATCTCACTCAAAACCTCAGGTGTCCCGGAAACGATGCTGCCACACTCAGTCTTCAGCTTTGACAGTTGGCTCTTACTGGCAGACAGATCTCTGGCAACGGCTTTGGAGCCCTGGTTCGGCTCGATCGCTTCTTTAATACGAGCAGTATTAAAGTTGCGTAAGTCTCGCCGCATGCATTTGGAGATCTGTCCGTTCAGTTGCCTGTATGCTGTCAAATTTGTTGACGATTGCAGCCTCATCTCCCGTCTAACAGCCATGAGATTAAGAGTGTGATCGGAGAGTTTTTGTGTTCTTCTGCGGCGGGTCTTGCAGAACTTAGCTCCGACCGCATGGACAGTTTCCACGAGCTTGTCATTCATATCGTCCACTGCATTGCAATTTTGTAGGCACTGAAAGCGGTTACGTAACTCGAGCTGAAAGTTTTCAGGATTCTGGATTAGAGCACGAGGGGGACGGAGCGTTGACTTCATTAGACGAGACCTCTCCAACTTAACGTTTAGGTTCAGTGTGCCTCTAACCATTCGGTGATCGCTGCCAGTTTTCACCCTTGCGATCTCTGAGACATCACTGAACAGTTGGCGTCTGGTCGTCATAATGAAGTCAATCTCATTTTTTGTCGAACCGTCGGGGCTCGACCAGGTCCACTTCCTGTGGGGCCGCTTCTGGAAGAAAGAGTTCATCATAAAGAGTCCCTCTTTCTCCATAAAGTCGGCCAGCTGCTGGCCCTTTCGGTTCCGTTTCCCTACTCCAAATTTCCCTAACTTTAGCTCACCGTTTTCTCTTGTGCCTAGTTTTGCGATGAAGTCTCCCATCAACACCGTGTAGTGGGTTTTGGAGGAATGCATGGCTTTGGAAATATCCTCATACATTTTCTCCACCTCCTCATCAGGGTGTGCCGATGTCGGTGCGTAAACCTGTAATACCTTCAGCGAATACCGTTTGGTGATTCTGAGTATCAGGTACGCGACCCTTGTCGACACACTCCCAATCTTTACAACGTTGTTGACGAGAGACTTGTGGACGATAGAACAAGTTGCCGGATTCGAGAATCACCGTGTCCTCCCCCTCCCTTCGGACCTCGGATAATCCTATAATATTCCAGCGCACCTTGTCTATCGCTTCTTCCAGCGCCAGGATCTTCTCGTCAGTCCTCAGGGTGCGTGCGTTAAATGTTGCCAGGTCGAGTCATCGTAGGTGGCAACCGAACCTCCACCGGAGATTCTTAGCACCCCCTGCCTCGCCGTTACCATGGTCGCCACCACATGGACTGGGGGCCGTCTATTTGTGTAATTGTTCATGGGGGGTATATTGCCATAGTTTTTTCATTGGGATCGATTTAACCTGGTCCCATCGTCAGTACTACAGTATCGTTAGTACTATAGTCTGTCTTCGTTTTCGGGAGCATTACAAAAATACCATGTGTGTATATATATATACACACCAATGGTTCAGTCAGTTCGCGGTCAGTCGCCGCGCAAAGTGGACACGTTCACTGCAGTTAACGCGTAAAGCTTTATTATCAACCAGTGCGTTACGTTCAAAATTGTGTTCCTAAAAATAGGTCTTCAATATTGCTAATCTAAATAACCATGCAGTGTGTAATTTGCCAAGAAACTGTTAATGATTGTGTATCGTGCTATGGTTGCAAAAACCATCTCTGCTACGGCTGTGGTGGCCTGGAAGAAAAAAGCTATCGTAGATTCAATCAAGACAATAAATCTGCATGGAGGTGTGCTCATTGCAAGAACACAAAAAATGAACCATCGATCAACGAAGTCATATTGAAAGAGATCAGTGACATTAAAAGTAGGGTTAACTATATACCGGAATCGCTGGAAACACTACAACTCTAACCTCTAATATGATAAGTGTACAAAGTTTCATCTCTTACCACTCGAGATGTGAAGGTAAATAGCAGATATTACCTTTCCACTTAAGATAGCTTCAAGCGAGATCAACTGTCCAGATCTACTTGAGAAGTTAAATATCAAAACTAAATAAAATGTTAGACGAAAGGTCCCACTATCACTACCCGCAGCAAAAACTAATTATAGGCAGAATAGTTATATGTACCGTGCGAACAAGAATTTTAATACTGTATCCCAATTGTTTAACTTAGACCTATTCAACACGAGTACCATTTCAGCGAGGCGAGTTCTGAGTAAGCCTTTTTTCGACTCCAGCTGATGATCTTTTTATTTCCTTTTTACTTATTTTTTAAATGTTTTTCTTTTGTTAATCTGTAATGTTTAGTTATTTAATGCACGATGTTACCTAGCTAAGCTTACGGTTGGTGCGATAATGTCCTATTAGCTGTCGGTAACTCACCGCATGCAATTATTTATATAGTGCCACTATTTGCGAAAACCCATAAATAGTTTTCTATCGCCTAATTGTTTCCTACCTGCTCTGTTTTTTGTTAACCGAGGGATTTCTGGTTAAATATATATATATATATATATATATATATATATATATATATATATATATATATATATATATATATATATATATATATATATATATATATATATATATATATATACTTGGACATGGTGATATTCTTCAATCCACACGGGCCAAAAAATTAAACTTAAAATTCTACTTCAAATCATTTTTGTTTGATAAAAAAGGTTTGATAAACGTACTAGTTTATCAAACCTTAAAAAACAAGCAATTAACTAAGTATAAATCTGAAATACATTTATGTGAAGAATGTTTTTTATATTTTAACATTGCAGAAAAACTTTTAGATCATGATTGTGCGAGGATCCAAACCATTTTACCGGAAGAAAATACTAAACTTTATTTTTCAAACTATGAAAAGACTTAAAGAATTCCTATTGTAATATACGGCGACTTTGAGAGTTTATTACATGAGTATTCAGACAAAAATAAAACTGCGCATGTGGAAAATATTCAAATCCATGAGGCCAGTTGTTTTGTATATTATTATTTTTGTGATTCTAAGCCCGAACTCAATAAATTCTTTTCCTATCGAAGGTGAGAGTGTGCTTAAAAAAATTATTGAATCAATAAATTACTTTCAAATAATACACCTCTGGTTATCGGTGAAACGGGGCGAGACTGTTTGAATAATGTAAAGGAATGTCATTTGTGTAAAAAATATTTAGTAATACAGATATCATAGTTGCAGATCATGATCACTTTACTGGAAAATACAGAGGACCTGCTCATAACGAATGTAATTTAAAAGCTAAGACATGCTCATTCATACCTATAATATTTCACTACCTTTCTGGTTATGATTGTCATTTATTTATAAAGGAACTTACAGCCATTTGTGGTCGCATAAATCTAATACCCAGATATAAAGAAAACTTTATTACATTTACTAAGTTTATTCCAATAGAAAATAATAATAATAATAATAATAAGAAATTAGCTCAGTTGAAATTTATTGACTCTTTCAACCATTTGTGCTCGAGTTTAGATAATTTAGTGAAGTTTTTTGAAGATAAACATTTATTTACCTATAATTTAGTTCGAAAGAAAGGTATCCACTGTTATGACTATATAGATTCATGGGATCGGTATGAAGAAAATCAATTACCAGAGCAATGGAAATTTTTCAATCACCTTACATCTCAATCTGTTTCAGATGAAGATTACAGTCATGCATTGAAGGTATGCAATGATTTTAAAATACGTAACTTAGGTGAATACACCGATTTATATTTAAAATGTGCCGTATTACAGTTGTGTGATGTTTTTGAAAAATTCCGAGCATTTAAAACATATAGTCTTGACCCATGTTACTATGTCTCATCTCCATCATTAAGTTGGGATGCTATGTTGTTTCATACGAACATACAATTAGATTTATTTTCAGATATTGAAATGTACCAATTTTTAGAGAAAAAAATTCGCGGTGGTCTTGCTCAATATTCTCTAATGCAATTCTAAAAAGCAGACAATAAATACATGTCCTATTACGACAGCAAGGATAAAAACAAGTTTTTAGTTTATCTTGATTGTGTAAATTTATATGGTTTTGCTATGATGCAAAAGTTACCAACGGGGAACTTTAAATTTCTAAGTGAAAAAGAAATTAATCAATGTGATGTACCTAAGAAGTGTTCCTGATGATAGTGATATTGGGTATATTCTTGAAGTAGACTTGCACTATCCAATTAAAATACATGATGATCATTCAGATTTACCATTTGCAGCAGAAAAGTTTGCTCCGCCGGGAAGCAAACATAAAAAATTAATAGCTAGTTTGTACGATAAATGAAAATATGTTATTCATTATCAGCATTTAAAAGAATGTTTACGTCATGGACTCATTTTGCTCAAAGTTTATAGGATATTGTTATTTAGTCAAAATGCATTTTTAGCACCATATATTTTATTAAATACAACACTTAGACAAAACGCTGCTTCAGACTTTGAAAGAGCTTTTTTTTACAACAAAAATTTTTTATTTTTGGAAACACAATAGAGAATAAACGAAAACAAGTCGATGTAAAATTGGTTAATGTATGGAAAGATACATCCAATAAGACTAATAAACTATGTGGTGCTGAAAAATATGTAAGTGCTTCTAATTTTAAAAATTTGTCAATCATTTCGGATTCGTTAGTAGCAATCCAGTTAGAACTAACAAAAGTTATCCTTGATCGCCCAATTTACATTGGGTTTTCAATTCTGGATTTAGCTAAGCGTCATTTATATCATTTTCATTGATTAAAACTACTTTTACGGATTTTATCGCGTTTTATTTATATTAATTTTAATACCCGACGTTTCGGGTGCTTTCCAGCACCAATGGTCACGGGAGACTGAGGTGACTGACATCCCAATGTCAAAGTTAACCCGGAGTACCTTCAGCTTTTTAATTATTGTCTTTGGTCCGATCTACGCAGAATGAACTAACTGTATTTTGAAGTCTTGCAGTGGTATGCTTGAGTTTAGTTTTAATTTTATTAACTGTTTCAAAGAGAACGAGGGATCTGTGACAGCAAACACCTGGCCGCCGAGCTTCAGCACGTCAAGCAGGTTCTGCACGACAACAAGCTTCGGGTCCCGCGCCTCCGTCACAGTGACCGAGTGAAGCCGGCCACAGTCGAGCGTGTGCCTGCTATACTACCATATGTCAGAGGTGTCACAGACAAGATTGGCTACATCTTGAAGCGAGCTTCTATTAGAACATTCTACAAGCCGCCGAAGAAGATTAGTCAGTTCTTACCATCCGTCAAGTGTCATATTCCTCTACAAGATGCAGGAGTGTACAAGCTTGATTGTGATTGTGGTCTCTCATATATAGGGCAAACAAAGAGATCAATTAGAACCCGCGTAAAAGAACACATAGCTGATGTGAAGCATCAACGTTCCGGGAAGTCTGCAGTTTGCGATCATATTCTAGATGGCCCCAACCATTACATCAGATTTGATAGACCACAAATTCTCGCGAAAGAACATCGATTCCTACCAAGGATGATACGTGAGGCTATTGAAATTAAAAAACATCCTAATTTCAATAGAGAAGGAGGCTGGGTACTACCACCTGCTTGGGATCCTATAATTAATAAAATTAAAACTAAACCCAAGCATACCACTGCAAGACTTCAAAATACAGTTAGTTCATTCTGCGTAGATCGGACCAAAGACAATAATTAAAAAGCTGAAGGTACTCCGGGTTAACTTTGACATTGGGATGTCAGTCACCTCAGTCCCCCGTGACCATGGGTGCTGGAAAGCACCCGAAACGTCGGGTATTAAAATTAATATAAATAAAACGCGATAAAATCCGTAAAAGTAGTTTTAATCAATGTATAGTATTCGCGTAAATATAAGAAATCATTATCATTTTCATTACTCTATAATGAAACGCATGTATAAAAATTCGCTACAACTCTGTTATACTGATACTGATAGTCTGCTGTATCTAATAAATACAAATGATTTTTATGAAGACATGAAAAAAAATATTTTGATAAAAGTAATTTCAAAAACAATCTGTATGATATGCCTAAAGTAAATTGTAAAATTCCAGGGTTTTTCAAAGACGAAATGGGTGGTGATATAATAACTGAATTTGTTGGATTAAGAGCGAAATTATTTGATTCCAAAACAACCTGAATAAGGAAAGCAAAGGGTATTAAAAAATCTGTTACTAAAAATCTTAATATTGAAAAATATAAACGAGCGTTATGGTCTAATGAAAACTTTAGAAAGAGTATGTGTATAATTCAAGATCAAAGAATCATCAAATATTCACTCAAAAAGTTGATAAACTTGTACTTAATAGAAATGATCACAAAGGACAAATTATTGCAGATGGCTACAATATGTTACCGTGGGGACACTATAAAGCTATATTTTAATAAATTTCAATGTAAAACTATGTAATTCTACTATTATGTACTGTATAAGAAAGTAAGAGATAAATGTATAGCTTAAGTTATATGTATTATCATGTTTATAACTTTATATTAATTTAAAATAATTAAATATTTAGTTTTAATAAATACATTCGTTGTAACAATAAATGTCTTTTCTTTTTTCCTCTACACAATTGAATATTAATGATACATAATAAAAGTAAGTAAAGTAAAGTTACAGCCTATATACGTCCCACTGCTGGGCACAGGCCTCCCCTCATTTCTGAGAGGGTTTTAGGGCAAGGAAGTGTCCGCCGCGCTGCCCCAATGCGTGTTGGTGAACTTCACATGTCTTCGAAAAATTTTTTTTTCTTATTCCTCTGACATGCAGATTTCCTCACGATGTTTTCCTTTACCACCGAGCACGTGGTATATCAGCACTTAAAATTGCAATTAACAATTTCATTGGTGCCGGCGGGGATCGAACCCGAGTTACTCGCGTTCTGTTATATTTACAGCGAACGTTAACATATAATAAAATAACTTTCATTATATTTTACTAGCTACATTACTTAAATTACTAGTTCTCATATAATTTTTCAACTATTTTTTATAAGACAATTTGTAGCATCTAACAAATATACATTGAATCCACAACATATTGAACACTTATATTAGCACTAAGATCGTGGATAACATTTTCTTTTTGCTCGTTAAGTTCGCAAATGCTGATTTTAATCAGACGATGACCTCATTTAATTTTACTTCGACGGATAATGTATGCTGATGATGATGATGATTCTTGAGAACGGTTTCTCTTCCTGTAACATTTCTTTTCGATTTGATTTCGATTGCCGCTCTTCATTAAAGATTTTAATTAAATTATATATTAACTTTAGGCTCATAAGGGCTAGAACCCAGAGCCGTAAAGCCAGGTAATTAAAAAAAGCTTATCTGTTAATCTGTTTATTATGATAATATATTGTAGCTTGTTACATATTTATTTTATTTATCTATGTAAAATTGTGCCTGATGTGTGATGCCTATGTACAACTTTTATTTTGAATTTAAATTTAAAAATGGCGTTAAATAAATTTATGCACCCTCGAAATATATACAGAACACCGCCTGATTTCTGTAAATTATTTAAAGAGTTCGACGAATTTTCTAGTATAGCAAAAATGGTAAGAATAAAAAAAAATATTTTGTAGTTTCAGTAAAATCGCAAGAATACGATTCTTACAATCGTCACTCTATTATGTTTTCTCCACCCTTTTCGTTATTTTATGTAAAACAATACTATCTAACAGAAGTGAAATAAGATTGAGACGTATAAGAGAAGAGGTTAAAAGAAGAAAATTACATGTTTCCGCAATATATTATTTTCGGGCTAGAATAACCAAAATAAAATCTATCTCAGGTTTGAAAATGGGTCTACTTTTCAGCTCCGCAGTTGAGTTTCGAAACATAGCTTTCCAAATAGGTAGTTCTGCAGAATTTAAGTAGGCTGGTATCAAATCATGTTTTACATTTGATAATTATTCTTCTTAAATATAAAAGTCTACTGAACAAATAAAAATAAATGAAAGAAATTTCTATTAAAAGCATAAATATATTCTATTTAAATTTTTGTGTTTTAGACATAATTAGTAAGTTATGGTTGAGACTTATTTTTTTAAAGATTACACCACTTGCTATTACAATAAATTACTTGATAAAAACAAATAAACTGATTAGCATAGTTGTGTGTAATATACGGAGGGTAGAAGTTAAAAGTATGGTCTACTGTTGTAAGGTTCTGTAAATGTATAGATTGCAGGCGAGTGGTACAATAGATTATTATTAAGACCTATATATAACCTAGTGACTGGTGACTGCTAATAAAATGAAAATGTTACAAGAAAATACTTTTATCGAACATTACTTTTGTATTACATTACTTTTGTTTTAATGTGTTTAAAATTATCTATACTCTATATATAAACAAGTGTCTGTCTATAGTATTTAAATGGTAAAACAACGGTTAATTGCATGCTATTTTAAGACTTAATAACCATTTTAAAATTTTTGTTTATTTTACTAGGCTGGCTAATCTTCAGAATGCTTTTATATTGTTTGGATCATAGAATACTATAATACACAAGCAATTATGTACTATTATTACTACTACCAACCCGATTTGCTGTGTTGACAGACAGATTTTAATACATATTTATTTGTAAATAGCGTGCAATTTTGCATTTTTTAAATAATTTGCAGGCAAAATTTGGAAACGATTGTAACGTCAAAACACATCTTGTGTTGACATTTATATATGTGAATTGATGTGTTAGTGACATTTTAGTAACTACACGGGCTCCGCCCACTCCCCCGTTATATTATGTATGTAATTATAGTATTCTATGGTTTGGATTGTTCAATAATTGAATATTATTCACTTGTAGAATTCCTTTGTACTCCTTGACTGACTGTTCTTGACTGATTAAATTTAGATTAAGATGTCCAAAGACTGTTACTGTTAATTTCTATTTTGAAAGATGTTGATTGTAGTTTTCAAGGAACTTAACAGTATTTGGGCGGTTTCACAATTTTTTGCGTGTCGAGTTTTCGCTATATCCCATGACTTAAGATAGTTAGTACCTGCCCAGGATAACTTTATTTTACACTATGTATAGCTATTTGGGTAGCTTAGTATTTTTTTACACTCGTACGTATAAAAAGTTGGGGTGAGGAGATAAATGGAATTGTTAAAATAATTTTAAAACCATTATGATACAGCTTTTTATGATGTCCCATACCCAGGCTATGGAAATTAATACCGTTTTTCTTGGCTTTTTACTCATAGGGAATACAACTAGCACATATCATTTTAAACATAAGATTATCTTTTAATCAAAAATTGTAGCAGTACAGATCATAAGGTTTGAGAATTTAAATAATATGTCTTTAAAGTTTAGGTCGATAATCTGGCCATGGTGGAAAACTCCATTCCGAAACCAAGATTTGTTACATACAAAAACTAAAATAAACTACCAAATTGGTTTTTATTTTATTGGTAGCAACACATATTTACAACGAAATAGCACCCGCTATTTTTTTTAAGTCATTCCAGTGCTACAAATGTTGGAGTAGTGAGTGTCAGGCGATTGCATTTTAAAAGTTCCACAATCCGAAACCGAAATTAATGGTAAGTTAAACTTGTTTTAATTGTACTATTATTTTACAAGAATATAGATATATTACTAAGCCCAGTTTTCAAATTTAGAAATCAGAATAGTTAGTAGAATTGTAATGAAACTTTCATATGTTGTGCAAGTGTTGATACCGTTACCTCCACTCCGAAACTTTATTGACGGTTTCGTAGAAGCGGAACAAAACATGTAACGGAATGGAAACCTAAAGCTTGGTTTACATACCTGCAGTAATTAATATATTTAATTTATATAAGTACCTACCCTTTTTTTATAATCTACTGGAACCGCTTTCAATAATAACATATTAATTTGTTTACTTGTTAAGCGAGGTTTATATCACCTTCCTCCACCACCACCTTCACTGCTGGCCGTATGAGGACGCCTAAAGTCGCTAAGCGAGCTTTGGAGAGGGCTATGCTCGGAATTTCTCTGCGTGATAAACTTAGAAATGAGGATATTCGCAGTAGAACCAGAGTGACCGACATATCCCAACGGATTAGTAAGCTGAAGTGGCAATGGGCCGGCCATATAGCTCGAAGATCCGACAACCGTTGGGGAAAAAAGGTTCTCGAGTGGCAGACTCGTACCGGTAGACGAAGTGTAAGGTGACCCCCCACTAGATGGAGTGACGACCTGGTAAGACATGCAGGAAGTCGATGGATGCAGGTGGCTCAGGACCGTGCTTTGTGGCATACCTTGGGGGAGGCCTATATTCAGCAGTGGACTTGTAAAGGGCTGTAATGATGAATGATGATGATGATGATAACGTAATCAAACACTAAAGTGTTATGGCACTGATTCTAATTTTGTAAACTTAAATTTAGAAACATCACGCAAATAAAGATCATTATCATCTTTAATTAAATATTTAAATTACAACAAAGCGCTGACGCCCTTATATTATTTCTAATATTCATTAGTAACAAGTGCTTTTTTTATAGATGGCGGTAAAAAATGAAAGATACAGGGAGAAGTTGAAAAAAATTCTGAAAAATATGAAGAGTATAAAAAAGAAAGATTTGCAAAGAATTAAGAAAAAGGCAAAGAAAATTTTGTAGTTAACCGAACAAGAGAAAGAGCAAAGACGAAAATTGTGGCGAGAACAGAAAAGAAAACAAAAAGTATACAAAGAAGCTTTAAATGTGCCACAAGCATCCATATCTAATGAAACACCTACTAAACGCTGTAAAAATGAAACGAACAGAGAAACAGAACAAATTAATAGTTCGTAAATATTAAAACGTTTTCTTATTTTGTACGGACATGTGCGTAATAGACTTCCCTCGTAGACTCGTTACAAACTATGTGTAATTAAAGATGCCCCGATCTTTGCGGGTGGAATTTTAGGAAGTGTAAACGTAAAAAAAATGGGTACATTTTTCTTCCTACATGTAAACTATTCTGTACAGTTCCATTCCGAAACTTTACTATTCCTTTCGGTGACTGTCCTATTTTTGTTGATTACTTAATTTTATATGTATTACTTTATTAATGTGGAGAGACATTTTTTTTTTTGTTAATCTTAAGAAGACTATTATTTGTTGTTTATTTTAAAATAATAATAATTGTATTTTTTTCGAAAGGCTTCGTAATTTTGTCGATAAAAATAGTGTTACAGCTGGTCAAATAGTAACGTAATGGAAATAAAGACTGAATTAATTAAAGTGTGTTATTTTTGTTTATTATAATTTTGTACTATTTTATACAAATACTGTTCTTAAGACACATTAAAAACAGCTAACAAGTTCAAAGTGTGTTTGATTTGGTAAAACCACCATGCTTATTTGGTAACGGAATGGAGCGTTATTCATTATCTTGGTGGATAAATACTAATAAAATATTACTAAAAAGCTGACAACATATCATTTATTAAAATATATATATATATATATATATATATATATATATATATATAGTATATATATATATAGCTCCTCCTATGTCTAAGAATAATTCATGGTAAAAGTTATTGCAGATATATATGGATCCTCCACTGCTTTTTGACTGTTTTCTATAGTTGTAAAAATGTGCGTAGTTTGTTAATTTTTAAAATAAAATTAGTAAATTACCAAAGTAATAAACATAATTAGTAAATAACACTTCAGTTTATAACCAATTACCATTATGGCTTATTATAGATTTCCTAGGATGTTTCAGGAAAGGTTACCATTGATTTCAAAGATCCTCAGGCTCTAAGAGTTTTAACTAAATGCTTGTTAAAATCAGATTTTGGCTTAGATGTTATCATACCTGAAGATAGATTGGTTCCAACTCTACCATTAAGACTGAATTACATTTTATGGATTGAAGATTTGATGACCTCAATCCATAGGGAAGACACCATTTCAGGATTAGACATTGGTATGTTTCCTAAATCACCATTGTATAATAAATTCATTTCATATGTGTAAGCTTTTAGTAACTTTGTGTTTTTATAAATCAGTAAACATTTTAATCTAATTAGCCTGGCAGACATTGTTCAACATTCACTGGTGGTGACGACAAGTTTCAATCCAAATTTACTGTAGACATTTTATAGTGTAAAAAATATATTCATAAATATTTTCGACCACAGCGCCATCTGAACCATGATTACTATCATATGAAATCTTACCATGATTTTGTATCCATTCATCCATTTAATTCAATACAGCCTATCAAAACTCCACTGCTGAACATAGGCCTCCACCTTGGATTGCATCTTATTTGTCATAGCTGTGTTGTCGCTCTTGGCAAGAGGGTTTGTAACTGCTGTTAATTTTTAATCAGTTGTTATCTCAAAAATGCTCCTGCCCATCGCCGATCTCAGCTTCCTAATCATCAGTTTCCCACTTGCCTGTTAAGACACCCACACAGCATTAAGGACTTACAGAAGAGCTTTTTTTATATTTATGTGAACATTACATTGATTAAAACTACTTTTACAAATTTTAATTATTTTTATTTTTAATTCCTGACGTTTCGGGTGCTTTCCAGCACCCATGGTCACGAGGGACTGAGATGACTGACGTGACGTGACCCGATGTCATTGTTGTACTCCGGATTTAACAATGACATCGGGGCGTCAGTCACCTCAGTCCCCCGTGACCATGGGTGCTGGAAAGCACCCGAAACGTCGGGAAATAAAAATAATTAAAATTAAAATTAAACACGATAAAATCCGTAAAAGTAGTTTTAATCAAAGCTAATAACATCTTCGGTGATCCTAGTAGTAGTTGCTGTGGCTCATAGACATCTACTTTTTGATATTTTTTTATAGATTAAGGGTAACAAACGAGCACACAGTTCACCTGATGGTAAGTGTGGCCCATAGACATCTACATTTATCCTCGATTGCGAATCAAAGAACAAATGCATTGTGACCCGTGAGGACTAAGACGAAATGCTTCATTTCCAGTAAAGAGGGTCTCCGGTTCTCTACACTCACCATACAAATCACAGCAGCATTGAGATTTTTGCATTATTTTTTCAAAATTTTAATGCAATTTACTCAAAATTATTAATTTTACGTTAGTACGGTTCTCAGGTATGACATATGAATAAAATTGAAGTATTTGTCTCGATATTACGAAATAACTGCTTAAAATAATTGAGCTGAAGGGGCTATTTTCATGTCCTTTAGGCCATTCTTAAATTTTTTGTCAGTCTGTCTTTCTGTCTATCCATACGAGATAATCTTTGACATAGCTGAACCGATTGTAATGAAAGTTTACGAACCGATAAAGAGCAATGTCAGCAGGCTATATTTTGTCCGAAAATCTTGATTTTTTTAGTGAAAGATTGCGAATTCATAGAATAAATTTGGTTATCCTAAATTTAATTAACGCCATAATAATAGACTACCAAGGTGAAGTCAGTAGGGTCACTAGTTTATAATATGTTTTCAATCGTTATTCTACATGACTATGTATACTTACTGTAGAAATGGAATGATCTTACCAATAACTTATTTTGCAGTAAATATAATTTTAAGAGACACAATAATTTAAACAAAATATTTTTACATTACATGTGTACTACTCGCCATTTGTATAAAGTCTTGATAAAAAAGAATATCTGTCCTTTTGTAGCCGACAGCCTACCCAGCCATGCAGCTGCGCTCCTAAAAATGCAATAACTTATGCTTATGTGTCTTTCAGGTACAGGAGCATGTGCCATATATCCTTTATTATCAGCTGTGAAAAACAAATGGTATATGGTTGGAACAGAAAAAGACGAACAAAGTTTGCAGAAGGCTGTGGACAATGTTACAAGAAATAATTTACAACATCTTATTAAGTGTATGTATAAAATTAGAAATGAAGTTACCCGACATATGCTGTAGAATGACACATTAATTTTAACTCTATTGATATTACGAAATAGTGATTCAAATACTATTAAATAACTAAGTTGCCGAAACAATAGAATTTAATTTAAACTGTTTACACGAACACTTGGTATATAACAAGAAGTATAGTTATGAATAATGAAATAACTCATCACTCCTAGAAGAACAGGTAGCAGCTGTTACTAAAACCATGATCGATATCTACTATGAATCATGTCCAGTAATCACTCCACCAAAACATGCTGAGCAAAAGCAACCGTGGTGGGGTAAAGAACTAGACAGGAAACGTAAGAAGGTAAAAAAAGCCCTAAATAGGGCAATGAATACCTCAATGGATGAAGACTGGCTACTATATATATAAGAAAGCTAAGTCTGAATACAAAAAATGTATCAGGTATCGATGCTCAACAGGGTGGCGCGATTTCTGTGGTAGCATAGAAACCTGTGAACAAGCAAATCGGATAAGAAAAATTCTAGCTAAACAGAACATGCCGGGATCTATCTCTTTAAAGAGACCCGACATTCAGATCATAAAAGGATGCCCGCAGGGTGGGGTTCTTTCACCTCTCCTGTGGAATATGGTCATTAATGAACTCATCAGCAAATTAAACGCTAACCATTTCTACACAAGCGGTTATGCAGATGATCTGACAATACTGGTCTCTGGTAAGACAGCAAGCATTGTATGCGACCTGACCCAAGCGGCTCTCCGTATTGTGGAGAGATGGTGCAGGGAATATGACCTAACCGTCAATTCAAAAAAACGGTTATAGTAATGTTCACACAAAAACGAATGCTGCATAACTATCAAGTCTTCCAAGCACAAAAGCTCCTCCACAAAACTCCAGCTTTCCTCTGAGGTAAAATACCTAGGTCTTACCTTGGACAGTAAACTTAACTGGAACAAACACATAGAAAACAAAATCAGCAAAGCTAGTTTAACTTTCTGGCAATGCAGGAACATGATTGGCAAATGATGGGGTTTAACGCTAAAATTTATACTGTGGCTGTACAAAACTGTAATTCGGCCCATGATCACATACAGCTCTCTGGTATTGTGGACCAAAACCAATGAAGCCACCACTATACGAAAGCTTCAGCGTTACCGTTAACCAATTTAACAGTGGTAGAGCCACGCGGCAGCTTTGCTGTCGCACGTATGGGCCGGCTCAAACCGGGGTGGTACCACGACCTCACAGAATACCGGCGTGAAGTGGAAGCTCTGCTTCCGCGTTTCGTCTGGTGAGTGCAGGTGGCCGGAGGCCCAAATCCCCCCCCCCCCATCAACATGGTAGCGGAATTAAATGATAGACTACCCCAGGAGGGTACCAGCACCCCTGGAGAATCCCTCGCTGAGCATCCACGACCATGTTTCTCCACTTCTGAGCGTGGGTGCTCAGGCTGCCCCGCGTATTCTGGGGGGGGCAATATTCCGCTCAAGACTAAAACTGCTCGGGGCAAACGGAGCAGCAAGACCAAGGCGACCCCTGCCACGCTGTCCGTGAATTTCTGCAATATCAGGGGACTTCACTCTAACCTAAACGCCGTCCACTACCATCTCGAGACGGCGAGGCCGGCTCTGCTCTTTCTGACCGAGACGCAGGTGTCCTCTCCGGCTGATGTCTCGTATCTCTCCTGCCCGGGGTACAAACTGGAACACTCCTTTGTGCCTCGGGCTGGAGTTTGCGTTTACGTCAGAGAGGACATCTGTTCTCGACGCCTCGGCAGACTTGAAGGTTCGGACCTGTCCATCCTTTGGCTACGCGTAGACAGCGACGACCACCCGCGCGTCTACGGGTGCCTCTATAGGTCCCATAGCGGTAATGCCGAAACAGACCGACTCTTCGACCAATTCCAAATGGCTGCAGATTCGTTGCTACAGCAGATCCCCTCCGCAGAGATCGTGATCCTCGGCGACTTTAACGCCCATCACGCCGAATGGCTCGGTTCACGTTTAACCGATCATGCGGGGAGATCTGTTCATGATTTTGCCTTGGCATATGGTCTGACACAACTGGTTACTTCGCCTACGCGGATTCCAGATGTGGAGGATCATGCACCTTCCCTGTTGGACCTTCTGCTGACCTCTCACCCGGACGGATATCAGATTTCCGTTGACGCCCCTTTAGGCTCCTCGGACCATTGTCTTGTCCGGAGTGTGGTGCCACTCACGCTGAAACCGCGGTTGCATTCTGCAGGCTGCCGCCGTGTTTGGCACTATAGGTCAGCCGATTGGGATGGGATGCGGTCTTTCTTTGCATCCTACCCTTGGGGGCGGGTTTGCTTCTCGCCGGATGATCCCAACGTTGTTGCGGATTCTGTCGCTGATGTGGTACTTCAGGGTATGGAACTTTTTATTCCTTCCTCTGTGGTGCCCATTGGAGGCAAATCTCAGCCATGGTTTGGTCGCTCCTGTAAAATAGCATCATGCTATAAGCAGGAGTGCTACCGAGCCTGGGCCGACGCATCAGCGTCCAGGGATGTAAACACCAGCGCTCTAAAAAAGAAGTATAATTCCGCCTCTAGGTCCTTCAAAAGAGTCATTGCCAAGGCAAAGTCAGAGCACATAGGCAGAATTGGCGAGAGACTAGTTCGTCTTCCTTCTGGAACCCGTGCATTCTGGTCTCTCGCCAAGGCTGTCCAAGGGAATTTCTGTCAGCCATCTCTTCCATCTCTGCACAGGGAGGACGACTCACTGGCCCACACCGCAAAGGAGAAAGCCGATCTTCTAGGCTCTTTCTTTGCGTCTAACTCGACTCTCGATGACGGGGGGAGTACGCCGCCGACCATCCCGCGGTGTGAGTGCTCCATGCCGGAAGTGCAGTTCACTCAGCGCTCGGTTCGCAAAGCACTCCTCTCCCTGGACATCCATAAGTCGAGTGGGCCTGATGGAATCCCCCCCAATTGTGCTGAGGACGTGTGCTCCAGAGTTGGCACCGGTTTTAACGCGTCTTTTCCGGTACTCCTACTCCCTAGGCGTAGTCCCAAAATCATGGAAGACGGCTTTCGTCCACCCGATCCCTAAAAAAAGGCGACCGCTCAGACCCGTCCAACTACCGGCCTATCGCCATCACCTCCTTGTTCTCCAAAACAATGGAGTCCATTGTAAACTGCCAGCTCATGAGGTACCTTGAGGATCACCAGCTGATTAGTGACCGCCAATACGGTTTTCGCCGTGGTAGGTCAGCTGGTGATCTTCTGGTCTACCTAACTCACAGATGGGCGGAGGCAGTAGAGTCCAAGGGGGAGGCATTGGCCGTTAGTTTGGACATTGCGAAGGCCTTCGATCGGGTTTGGCACAAAGCGCTTCTTTCGAAGCTCCCTTCCTATGGGCTTCCCGAGAAATTGTGCGATTGGATCACCAGTTTTCTTGCAGATCGGAGCATCAAGGTCGTTGTAGACGGTGCAAGCTCCGATTGCAAGCTTATTAATGCTGGTGTTCCACAGGGCTGCGTGCTATCGCCAACGCTGTTTCTTCTGCATATCAATGATATGTTGCAAACCCGTAGCATTCATTGCTATGCAGATGACAGCACTGGTGATGCTCTTTACACCGGCCGAGCCAATATTTCTCGGGAAAACGTCTCTGAGTGCCGGGACAAACTTGTGTCTGAAGTCGAGTCTCTGCTGGACAGAGTCTCGGATTGGGGGCGACTAAATCTAGTCCAGTTTAACCCCCAGAAGACACAAGTTTGCGCGTTAACCGCTAAAAAGAACCCCTTTGTCGTATCCCCTCAGTTTCAAGGCACTCCCCTTGTTGCCTCAGCCAGTATCGGAATCCTCGGCGTCGACATATCGAGTGACGTGCAGTTTCGTGGTCACTTGGAAGGGAAGGCCAAATTGGCCTCTAAAAAGCTTGGCGTGCTCAGCAGAGCGGGACAGTATTTCATGCCGGCACACCGCCTGCAACTTTACAAGGCGCAGGTTCGGCCGCTCATGGAATACTGTTCCCATCTCTGGGCTGGGGCTCCCCAGTACCAGCTCCTTCCACTTGACCGCATCCAGCGCAGAGCGGCTCGAATCGTTGACGACCGAGTGCTTTCCGATCGGCTCGATTCACTGGCGCTGCGAAGAGATGTTGCATCTCTTTGCGTATTTTATCGCATCTATCACGCGGAGTGCTCTGAGGAATTGTTCGGATTAATCCCAGCCGCCAAATTTCGTGAACGCACTACACGGCAAACGTCCCGATACCATCCACACCATCTGGATGCTTGGCGGTCCACCACTGTACGTTTCAAAAGGAGTTTTCTTCCGCGTACAACCTCTCTGTGGAATAATTTACCACCGGTGATTTTTCCGGACCGATACGACCTGGGGACCTTCAAGAAAAGAGCTTACTCCTTTCTAAAGGGCCGGCAACGCACCTGCAATTCCCCTGGTGTTGCGGTTGATCATGGGCGGCGGTAGTCACTTAACATCAGGTGAGCCACATGCTCGTTTGCCCCCTCTTCTATAAAAAAAAAAAAAAAAAAAATATATAATCGATAGAATTTACTCAAAAATTCATATCTTACAAGCCAAGTATGATAGGATCCCAAAACAATTTGTATTTGATAAGAAGTACAGGATACAATTGAAGGAAACTGACCGTCCGGAAGGATTGGGTCCACGAGAGCTCAAAGTTTTCATGGATGGCTCTAAGACAAATGAAGGTGTGGGGTCTGGAGCTTTCTCTGAAGACCTTAATGTCCACATATGCACACCGCTGGGTACCCACAACACAGTCTTCCAGGCTGAATGCATGGGTATCATCCAAGCAGCCATAGCAATAGATGCTAGGAAGGTGAAAGACTTCTCCATCAGAATACTGACCGATAGTATGGCGGTACTACAAGCTCTGAGTTGCAATGTGACGAACTCGGCACTGATATACGAGTGCCATCAACAATTGAATGAGGTATGTATGCACAAAAATGTGACTGCAATGGATCAAGGGACACAGTGGATCTAGAGGCAACGATGCAGCAGATGAACTGGCCAGAAGGGGATCGACCCTGGCAACTATAGGGCCGGAACCAATAATACCAATCCCCTTTGGCTACGTTCGTTCACTGTTACGTAGATACTTCAATAACTTACACGCTCAGCTTTGGAAAAATTTAGTAGACTGTAGACAAGCTAGGGAGGCCCTACCTGAAATAAATAATTGTCTAACCAAGGTATTAATGAGACTGAACAAGCCACAGATCAGGATAGTAACAAGTGCTATCACAGGACATGGCTCTTTTAACAAACATTTGTTTACCATAGGTGTTACTGATAGCCCTGTGCAGGGAATGCATGGGAGAGGAAAAAACGGCGGCTCACGTGTTGCTGACATGTACAGAAGTCGCTTCATACAGGGCTAAACATCTCGGCACGCCGGGATAGCTCCCCGAAGTTGCTTGCAACATCAAGGGACTGCTGAGCTTATTCGGGGAGATATCATGTCTCGAATAAGTACATTATTCCTGCCCACACGCAAAATACGCGCTTAGACGTGGAGTTGCGGAAAACAGCCCGTCATAAACTAAACTAAACCAAATGAAATAACTCAAATATAGAAATTAATTCCTATAATATAAAATCGTTTCAATATTCGTAATAATCCTTTTTGAATAAAATTTGATAGTTTTTAATATAAAATTATTATTTCTAATTAATCAAAATTTTACAAACAAATAATGGTTTCAGTTGGAACAAATTAATATGTAGGATTGTAAATAATTACAGTGAGAAATAATACATCTGCATCACTGATTGAACATTTATTTTTGGATGACGATGGATTTAGAGTCGACTTTTGTATGTGCAATCCACCATTTTACAGCAGTTTTCAAGATTTGTACGACTCACGCAGCCCTGCAAGGTATTATTGTTACGATACTTATTGAAAGAGCTGTAAAGAATTGATTTCTGTATGTCATAATATTTACGATTAAATAATGTCATTATTAATTTTTTTAGGCCCCCACCTAAAAATGCTTTTACTGGATCACCTCAAGAGTTAATAACGGAAGGTGGAGAGCTGGAATTTTGTAGGAAGTTGATTAAAGAAAGTGAAGCATTCAAAAATAACATTCTGTAAGTATGCATGATGCTTATACTTGCAGTTTGAAGATTAGTCCTATATTGCTTAAGACTGCCTTTTAATACGGTATTTAGGTGTGAAAATATTACCTTTCTCCCCACAATTCTTAAGCGAATTAGTACAGGAATCGAGAAGACTTAGACCAAACAACGAAGCTGTCATTGCGATGATAAACAAGGTACCCAAATAAATAATTTCGAGTCGAAAGACTGACAAACTAATGATTTTTGTAGACATGATTTTTCATAAGTAGTTACATTGGAATTAAAGAGACGAAACAAAAGTTACGTAAGAGTATCACGCATGTTCTTTCTTTCGCGCTTCAATAAATTAAGCACGCAAAAAAAAATCTGAGATGCAGAGTAGCTTTGGAAGGAATTTCTACCAATTAATCGATATACCCAAAAAAAAGTAGAAATAAGCAAATGGGTAGTCTTATCCACACGGACGCCTAGGCAGATCATAAGCCCATTTAGTAATGATAGAATATTTTTTACAGCATATTTACTACAATGATTGGACATAAATACAATTTGAAAGAATTAATTTTAGACCTTAAAGCTAAAGGAATTAGACATACTACTACAGAATTCTGTCAAGGTCGTGTCACTCGATGGGGCTTAGCTTGGACATACCAAGATTTTGATATCTATAATTTAGGTAAGCATTTTTGATTTAAAAATGTTTGTGCTTATTCCGTCTAGTTATTGAACAAAAGCATTTTTCTATCACATTCCGCGAGTATCATAATTATATAGGGTCGTATATGCTGAACAATTGCCTGGCCTAAAGTAACCATATTGATAGTAGAGAGCAGTATCTAACGTGCGGGGCTTGTGTTATATAATGTTTTAGCTTAGTATAGACTAAATCACGAGCTTAAACAAAGAGGAGTTGTCAATAGAATGATAGAAGATAGATAGACAGAATGATAGGTGCTAGAAGAGTTAACGAAGCTAGAACGGCGGACGAGACTTATTTTGTATGAAATTATTATGTATAATAATATATTGAAATTATTATGTATAATATATAACTGGACAGTGGCAACAACATTTCACCTAAATGACCTCATTGCGGGACCACTATGTCAGAGGTTCCTATCACAAATAGGGAGGTTCTCAAAACCTTGCGGTGTCTAGACATGAATAAAGCTAGTGGACCAGATGGTATACTAGCTATAGTACTACAGGCTTGTGTACCTGAGTTGTATCCTGTGTCCACGCTTGTTCCGCCTCTCAGTTAGGACTGGAATAGTGCCAAAATTCTGGAAGCTGGCCAACGTGCAGCCTGTTCCAAAAAAAGGCAGCCAATCTCAATTACCTCCATACTCTGCAAGATTATGGAGCGTATATTGAACGCCCGTTTAATGTCATACCTAGAACAGAATGACCCCCTTAGTGACCGGCAATACGGGTTTCGCCGAAATCGGTCAGCTGGGGACCTTCTAGCGCATGCCACACACGTATGGGGCGAGGCACTCGAGAACAGTGGTGAAGCACTTGCCGTTTCCCTTGATGTCTCAAAGGTCTTTGACAGAGTTTGGCACGCTAGCCTTCTGGCTAAGCTTTCAGCGTACGGCTTATCCCCTGATCTGATTGAATGGGTAAAGGACTTTCTGAGTGAACGGTCTCTCCGGGTCGTCGATGGCTGCTCATCTGATCCATTGAAGACTAGCGCCGGTGTTCCTCAGGGGTCCGTTCTCTTCGCAACTCTCTTCCTGCTGCATATAAATGATTTGCTTATGCCCAATACGCTGACGACAGCACAGTTGTGGAGAGATACCAACCAGGTCCTCGGGCCAGTCGGGATCAAATTCAGTTCGACAAAGAAGCTATGGTAGAGCGTGTGAATCTCACACTACAGGCAGTCTCCGAATGGGGCAATACTTATCTTGTGAAATTCAACGCCTCCAAAAGCAAAACGCAAACGTGTCTCTTCACTACAAAAAGGAGCCAGCTTACCTTGGCTCCTTCTTTCCGAAATGTATCACTGGAATACACCAACCATCTCCAGTTGATCTCAAATCTGAACTTCGGACGGTTCATTGAGTCCAAGGCCAAAGCGGCTGCAAGTAGACTAGGAGTCCTTGCAAAGGTTCGGCGATACTTCATGCCCGGACAGATGCTTACTTTATATAAAGCGCAAGTCCGGTCGTGCATGGAGCATTGCTGCCATTGGGCGGGGCCTTGGACTCAATGGAAAGGCGTGCTAAGATGCTTATTGGTGACCCGAATTTGGTTGAAACCAATCTTACCAGCCTCGAACACCGGCCCAAAGTAGCCAGCCTTTCGGTCTTCTACAGGATGAATTTCGGAGTGTGCGCAGGAATTGCATAATTTAATTCCTCCCTCTCCCTTCCACCATCGGACAACCAGACGTTCGGCTAGTCTCCACCCTTTCGTTGTTGACTTACCATGCATTCGAACCAAACGGTTTGCTACGTCGTTCGTCATGCGTACAGCAAAGGAGTGGAATTAGTTGCCAGCATCTGTCTTTCCATCCGATTACAATGTGGGTGTCGTCAAGGCAAGAGTGAATAGGTTTTTGTTAAGTCAGTGCGCTTTACCATCTTAAGCTACATCACCACTTACCATCAGGTGGGATTGTAGTAAATGCTGGCTTAGACAAGTTAGAAAAAATAAAATAAATGCATCTATCGACTTCCTGCATATCTTATGAGATCATCACTACTGGCGACTTCGTCTACTGACGGTCCGCCCTACACTTCGTATACCAGTTTGAGCCTACCAACCGAGAACCTATACACCCATTAATTGCCTCACTTCAAAAAAAAAAATAATATAAACATTAATCCAAAAATAAATAATTTTTCAGTCCCTCCAAGAGAGAAACCTAGGAAGAAAAATGTGCCAGTCTCGTTTGTGTTGCCTGAACTATCAGAACAATGTCATAATATTGAAAATATAGGCGAAAAAATAAAAACAATGTTTGATCACCTCGAAATTCAACACAAGCTTATTACGAAAAGACGGAATGAAATAATATTAAACTTCACAGCTTTGAGAAATACTTGGTCTAATCAAAGACGTAAGAGAAGGCTTTTAAAAAGAACAGAAGAAGATGAACCTCAAACACAAAAAGTAAAACACCTAGACGCGACAAATGAAAAGTGTATTGAAATTGGTTCAGTGTCATCTGATCAAACAAATGATGCAGAGCAAAAACCATTACTTAATGTAACTGTTATTAATACTGAAAATAGTACAGCAACATGCAGTTCAGTACTGAGTGAGAATAGTGAACAAAATAAAAATGAAAATGTAAATCCTCTTGTACAAGGTATCGTAAAAATAAGCACTAAAGTTAATCAAATTGTTCTTGACATGGAATATATTGAAGGAAGCGCAGGTAAAGAGGGTGTTCATCAAATATTGCAATACATTAAAAACAATTTGAAATGAGTAAGCATTTTATTTTGTACCATATCCAGTAAAATTTCGTACACAACGCTGAAAATTCTGTCATTATTGCTTAAGGTTTCCTTACTCTGAAAATCCATTAAGCCACGTTTTCTATCAGCTCCGTAATATGTTATGTCGAAGTCTCCAATAACTATATATGTTCAAAACAATCTACCAGTCAATGTAAATAATTGTAGCATGTACTTTAAGGCCGTGTAGTGGCGGTTGAGAATATCCACTACCCCATATCTTCCCGTGGGTGTCGTAAGAGGCGACAGAGGGACACAGAAAGGAGATGGGCAGCAGCATCTTCCTAATAACAAAAATAACATAATAAAAAACTTCGGTTGCCAACCCGCTCGCCAATAGCGTGGCAACTATGGCAAATATCCCCCCATGAGCAACGACGCAAATAAACGGTCCCCAGTCCCCGGCGGCCCCGCTATTCCTGGCTACGGTGGCGACCATGGTAACGGCGGGGCAGGGGGGTGCTAAGAATCTCCGGTAGAGGTTCGGTTGCCACCTACGACGACTCGACCTGGCAATGTATAACGCACGCACCCTGAGGACTGACGAGAAGATATTGGAGCTGGAAGAAGAGGTAGACAAGTTGCGCTGGCATATTATTGGATTATCTGAGGTCCGAAGAGAGGGGGAGGACACGGTAATCCTCGAGTCCGGCAACTTGTTCTATCACCGGGAGGGCGACCATCTGTCGGGCGGATTTATCGTCCACAAGTGTCTCGTCAACAACGTTGTAAAGATTGGGAGTGTGTCGACGAGAGTCGCGTACCTGATACTCAGAATCACCAAACGGTATTCGCTGAAGGTCATACAGGTCTACGCACCAACCTCGGCACATCCCGATGAGGAGGTGGAGGAAATGTATGAGGATATTTCTAGAGCCATGCATGCCTCCAAAACCCACTACACGGTGTTGATGGGAGACTTCAACGCAAAACTAGGCACAAGAGAAGGCGGTGAGCTGAAGTTAGGGAAATTTGGAGTGGGACAACGGAACCGTAGGGGCCAGCAGTTGGCTGACTTTATGGAGAAAGAGGGACTCTTTATGATGAACTCTTTCTTCTAGAAGCGGCCCCACAGGAAGTGGAACTGGTCGAGCCCCGACGGTTCGACAAAAAATGGGATTGACTTCATTATGACGACCAGACGCCAACTGTTCAGTGATGCCTCAGTGATCGCAAGGGTGAAAACCGGCAGCGATCACCGAATGGTTAGAGGCACACTGAACCTAAACGTTAAGTTGGAGAGGTATAAGTTACTTAACACATTCGGGTTTTTAATTTTTGCTTAGATTTTATAATAAAGTATTACGAAAAGTAG
Organism: Parnassius apollo; assembly: GCA_907164705.1. Taxonomy (NCBI): domain Eukaryota; kingdom Metazoa; phylum Arthropoda; class Insecta; order Lepidoptera; family Papilionidae; genus Parnassius; species Parnassius apollo. The sequence continues at coordinate 577,609 of CAJQZP010001435.1, forward strand.
TAAAGTTCTATTATTAGTTTAATAATAACAATAAATAAAATACATTATTCAGTAAATGATCATACATATTCAACTCCGTCCTCCATGGTGGCACTACTCTGGAGGCGTAGAGCAGAAATGCGGTGGTCTTGTTCTTTAAGAAATACGACAACGCTCTTTTGAAGAACTACAGACCGATTTCCCTTCTACGCCGCGTCTACGTGCTGTGTTCGAGAGTCATTACGAATCGTTTCGCATGCAGATTCGACGACTTCCAGCCTCCCGAACAAGCCGATTTCCGTAAAAGGCTTTAGTACCATAGACCACATACATATCCTGCGGCAGATTGTACAGAAGACCGAAGAGTACCATCTGCCACTTTGCCTTGCGTATTTAGGCTATGAGAAAGCTTTTGATTCCGTCGATATTTGGGCGGTGCTGCAGTCCCTTCAGCGGTGCCACGTTGACTGTCGGTATATCGAAGTGCTGAAGTGTTTGTACAGTACAGAACCAGAGTTCGAAACCTATCCAACTGCAGAGACAGGGTGAACAAATAGTCGGACTAGGTAAGTCCAACTTCGATCGAGAGGTCAATCGACGAATTCAACTCGGCTGGGCAGCGTTCGGGAAATTACGACACATCTTCTCGTCAGGTATACCTCAATCTCTGAAAACTAAAGTGTACAACCAGTGCGTGTTGCCAGTGATGACTTACGGATCAGAGACGTGGTCCTTCACTGCTGGTCGTATGATGACGCTCAAGGTCGATCAGCGAACTATGGAGAGGGCTATGCTCGGAGTTTCTCTGCGTGATAGACTCAGAAATGAGGATATCCGCAGTAAAACGAGAGTGACTGACATAGCCCAACGGATTAGTAAGCTGAAGTGGCAATGGGCCGGCCATATAGGTCGAAGACCCGATAACCGATGAGGAAGAAAGGGTCTCGAGTGGCAGCCTCGCAGCGGTAGGCATAGTGTAGGGCGACCCCCCACTAGATCGAGTGACGACCTGGTAAGACATGCAGGAAGTCGATGGATGCAAGTGGCTCAGGACCGCGCTTTGTGGCGTTACTTGGGGGAGGCCTATGTTCAGCAGTGGACTTGTGAAGGGCTGTAATGATGATGATGATGATGATGATGTACTTTAAGAAGGCAACACCAGATAGTGTAGCGAAATTAATTTATAAGCTAAGTACTGATAAAGCTCCAAGTTTTATCAGTACTTAGCTTATTATATATATATAAAATATATATATATATATATATATATATATATATATATATATATATATATGGTGGAGCCACGTGTTTAAGGCTGCCGAAAATCTAGTTCCCCGGTCAAACCTCAAACCTATTACGCGAGATATTAACTAAAGTGGACTGTATTTGCGATTGCTTCTACGCTTACGTAAAGCGACTACTATAGCATGCGGTACAATGCACTCGCTCTTCCCTAAACTAAAACTATTACTTGCCAAATCGATGAAAGGAATCCTGCCTGATGAGGAGAACACAGAATTGGAACGGTTAAAACAATTATTAAATATTAATCAGGCAGTAAATTAAGGAATATTGACTCACCGGGGTTTCTTCTATCCTGTCGATCACTATAGCGACTTCTGGAACACTCCGGAGAGAGGCGGTGCGCGACGATATCTCACACGAGGTGAGGCGGGTTCCTGGAGCTCGACTGCTTCCAGGCCAAAGCGGTTTCCACTAGTGAGGTGTTTCCAAACGAGCGCGCGGGAAGAGGAAGCGAGCGCGTCGGTCGCGCGTGTCTTATATATCCTCGGCTCCGATGATTACGCGATGTTCTAGAATCGTCTTCTTTCCCCTCCCACCCCATCACCCCGATGTGTCGATAGGAGGGTACGAATGATATCGTTTTGGAAAGGAATAATGATTCAGCAAGTTCCTACCGTCATAAATAAAAAACGCGAATGGTTTTCCGCGCAACCATCTCCCCCGCCCTTGAAGGATTTCCTTCAAGAAATAACTAAACAACTAGAGCTAAGATCAACTAACAAATAACTAACTAACGCTAAGATTACCTAAATTCAACTACAATTTTAATCTAGAAATCTAATTTAAATTATGGAAGAGGCAAGGGGCACAAACGGACAACAGGACGTAGGTAAGACCCAACCGTGGTCTTAACGCGAGCTATCCTAATTACTCCGTCGGAACCGGGAAAGACCTCCTCGACGATTCCTAACGGCCAGTGGAGAGGCGGCGTATTCTCCTTAGTGAGCACAACTACAGTTCCTACCGCTAAAGGCTCTGTCACTGTGTTCCATTTTTGCCGAGACTGCAAAGTATGCAAGTATTCCATCCTCCATCGTTTCCAAAACGATTGCACTAACCGATCCAATAATTTGTGGCGTGCGGAAATGCTAAGTCTGTTCTCATCCATATCCGCGGCGGGCAGATACCTTAGAGGCGTTAAATTCAAAAAATGTGCTGGAGTTAGAGCCAGCGGTTCCGAGGGGTCACTAGATAACGTCCGACAAAGTTGGCGGCTATTTATTACGCATTCAATTTGAGCGAGCACCGTACTTAGCTCTTCGAAGGACAAAATTTGATCTCCTATTACTCGGTATAAGTGGCTCTTTAGACTTTTAATATTAGTCTCCCAATTGCCCCCAAAATGACTCGCGGCTGGGACGTTCAGAGACCACTCAATGCGGTTCTCGGCTAGAATGTGAGCGAACTCCGAATTATAATACTTGCTAGCTAAGAGCTCATGTAGTTCCGATAGAATACGTTTTGCACCGACGTAGTTCGTACCGTTATCCGAATATAATTTACTTACAGGGCCTCTACGGGATAGAAATCTTTTAAATGCACCCATAAAGCCTGCTGTGCTTAGATCACCAACGAGTTCTATATGCACCGCTCGAGTAGTTAGACATACGAAAATGCAGACGTAAGCCTTTGTGGATCTTATACCACGCCCGCGAGTGAGCGTGACCTTAAACGGACCAGCGAAATCAGACCCAGTGTGCGTGAAGGGCTTTACTGATTGTATCACTCTGCAAGATCTAAGTTCCGCCATTTCCGGAAATGACGGCTTGGGGCGTGCCCGAAAGCAAGCTATACATCTGTGCACCCGATTGCGTATTAAACTACGTGCAGAAAGAATCCAATAATTCTGACGCAAGATCGACATCAATAAATCGGGGCCAGCGTGCGAGTTCAATTTATGATGATAATCGACTAATAAGTTCATGATATGGTCTTTACGCGGTAAAACTATAGGGTGCCGTTGGTCGAAACTCAATTGCGAGTTGGACAAGCGTCCACCTACCCTTACAATCCCATCCTGTAAAAATGGCTTAAGGCGTTGAAAGGCGCGACTACAAGCTCTATTCGATTGTAATCTTGTAATTTCTTCGGAGAAGTGCGCACGTTGAAGTTCACGTAATACTAGCGACTCGGCATAGTTGTAATCGGATGCTAAGATATACGAACGTCGCGGTAAAAGCTTCGCGAATCGACAAACGTAAATTACGCTACGCAATAATTTCGACCAAGAGGACAAGCGGTTCGCCAGAGCAATGATTGGAGAAACCTCGCTCGAAACGTTCGCCACTAGAGCGTGTCTCTTCTCTTCCGGCGGTTGTGACACTGACGAAGGTTCGAAATCGGTTATTGGCCATTGTGAGGGATCCAAGTGAACCCAAGAAGGTCCATGGAACCAAAGCGGGTGGTCCATTATTTGCATTGGGGTGAGTCCCCGGGATAGACAATCGGCAGGGTTTTCCTTACCGGACACGTGATAAAAGTTCCGCGTTTCTAACTCGTCTTGGGTCTTGGCCACTCGGTTCGCGACAAACGTATCCCAACGGTGGGGTGAAGAATGAACCCAACATAAGGCGACGGTGGAGTCGGAAAAGGCAAATATCCTTTCTATGTGAACTCTATCCCTACATGCGCCGATAACTGTGGTAATAAGCTTGGTGAGTAGCTCTAAGCGCGCCAGAGAGACAACCTTACGGGGGGAGACTCTCGACTTAGAACTAATGAGGCTAATCGAATTTCTACCATTATTCTGGACATGGAAATATACAACGCCCCCGTAAGCCTTCTCGCTGGCGTCTGCAAATCCAACGACCGTTATGCTGCTATTTCTATCGACATTTATATGACGCGGTATTTTAATTTCTCTTAGTAAAGGAAGTTCCTCTCTAAAGCGCTGCCACAATCGAACAATGCTGTCAGGCGGCGAGTCATCCCAATCGCATTCAAATAACCAAAGTTGTTTAATCAAAAGCTTAGCGTACAATACCACCGGAGCTACGAAACCCATGACGTCCCATAATCTAGCAACGCATGACAGTATTGTGCGCTTTGTGCATTTCTCTACGGGCGGATTCACCTTAAGGCTAAACACGTCGGACTCTGGTGACCAACACAGACCGAGCACCTTGTGTGTATCGGAATCGTCGAATTCCTTTATCGCCGAAAGACGGTGTGATAGTGGGATTGTATCTAAAACCGTACGCGAATTACTAGTCCACTTCACAAGATCGAATTGACCCGATTTCATGAGCCTTATAACCTCGGCGGTGGTTAGGGTGGCCTCCTCCACGCTATCGACCGAATACACAAAATCATCCATATATAATCCGCTCTCAATTGCCCTCTTAGCTTTAGGATAAGAGGGACCTTCATCGTGAGCGAGCTGTCTCACCGTGCGTAACGCATGAAATGGGCTCGACTTTAAACCAAAACAAACGCGGTTAAATTCAAACACCATTAGAGGTTCCTTTGGGTTGAAACGATATAAAATGCGTTGGAATCTACGGTCGCATTCACGGACCCCTATGCAAAGAAACATTTGGCGAATATCGGCGGATAGTGCTATACTAAACAAACGAAAATTGACTATTATATTAAATAAACTGCCCTGTAAATTTTGCCCACTATAGAGGATATCGTTAAGCGACAGGTGAGTGCTAGTTTTAGCACTAGCGTCGAGCACTACACGTAATTTAGATGTAAGTTTGTCCTCTCTAATGACTCCGTGGTGTGGTATAAAATACGACGGTGTATCTTCGTAGTTATCTAATTTCGAAGCCACAAGCGATATGTAACCTTCTCTTATATATTCGTTAATGACGCCGTCGTAAGCTTCCTTTAACTGGGGCGAAGCGAGCATCCTACGCTCCAAGCTGTAGAAACGCTTTTCTGCCATTTGACGCGAATCGCCGAGAGATAAAACATCTCCTTTAAAGGGTAGCGCTACACTATATCTACCGTCGCGATCACGAACGGTCGTGCGGACGTAAATTCCTCGCATAACCTGTCATCTGAACTAGCTATGGGTGGGACGTTCACCTCCTCCATCTCCCAAAATTTGCGGACTAACGACTCGAGCGGTTCGACAGCCATACCACAATAAGAGGTTGCCGAAATACTATCTAGGATGGGGGCGGAGCCAAGGATCACATAGCCCAATACGGTTTCCAGTGCGTAAGGCGCGGTATGCGAGGAGTTGCCCCTGACCTTATTGTTTAACAAAAGATAAGGGAAAAGCGATGCCCCAATGAGCATGTCTATGTTTCCAGGAACGGCGTAAGTGTCGTCTGCTAGAGTCAAATTTTTAAATTCAATCATTGCCGAGGTGTCAACCGAAACGGTTGGCAACCGTTCAGTGACCCTATCTACTACTAGTGCATTTATATCAAAGTTAACATTACGATCTATCCGAGAATAAAATTTTAAATTTATATATCCCTGTGTCGCTTTACTAGTACCTCCGATGCCTTTAACTACAGGACATGAAAGTGACCTATTTATTACTAAACCTAAGCGCTGACAACATTGTCGTGTTATAAAGCTTTTTTGGGCTCCGCTGTCCAGCAGTGCACGGACGCTTTGTTCGTTTCCACGCGAATCCCTAACCAAAATACGCGCCGTACCCAGTAACACGGTTGAAGGAGGTTGTGCTCCCATATTTGCCAATGAGCACAGAGCGACATCACCAGGTCGACCGCTAGAATCGTTGACCTTAGTAGGGGTGAATTTCTTATCCGCCTTACTTGACGCCGCTATGTTGCTATTTTCAAAATGCAATAGCGTGTGATGTTTCCTGGCGCACTTGCTACATACGGAACTCGAATTGCATTTTGCAACTAAATGCTTATCGCTTAAGCAGTTCAAACATAGGTTGTTTGTCTTTACTAACTTATAACGTTCGCTTGGTGAATATTTACGAAAAGTCGCACAATTATATAAATTACCGTGTTTATCTTTACATACTATACAAGTATGCTGGAGTGATGTCGGCGTAGCGGTTACGTAAGTTAACGACCCTGCTATTTTAGATGGTTGAGTCTGTCTACGGTCGACGCACCTTTTAATCTCCTGTTTAACGTTCGGAGAGCGCTGCATCACCTTTATTTGATCTCGCACGAACGATGCTAATGAATGAAAGGAAGGCATCTCCGAGCTACGATGCTCCATTTCAAACGCACGCACGGTGTCGGAGTCTAATTTCTTTAATGCTATATGGAGAAACACCACGTCCATAAGGTCATTAAACTTCAAATTCTTAAGTGCAGCCACCGATGCCACAAATTTATCTAGAAACTGCTCTAAGCCGTTGATGTTCGCGGATGATATAGGTTTAAGATCGAATATCTGGTTCAAATATTCGGAAGCTAACATTCTCCTATCTTCATATTTAGTTTTAAGCGTTTCAAATATTAATAAGTAATTGTTTGCTGTAGGTGTAAAACCCGAGCAGATCGACTGTGCTCTGCCACTAAGTTTACTAATTAAGTAATATAATTTTTCAGCGTCCGATAACGATGGGTTGTTGTGTATATTGTTTTGAAAACTACTGAAGAAGAAGGGCCACGTCTTAATATCACCATTGAATACCGGAATATCTATTGGCGGCAACCTAATTGAGTCACGAGGACGTACCTGTATTTCCGGCTTTGCTTCGCTTTGAGATTGTAGGAGTTTTGCAGTTCTTTTCACGCGACACAACATATCTTCGAATGCCAGCAGCGGTTGGTAGTTCACTATGTATTTCGGGTCGATTTGTAATTCCAAATGATTAATTTGGTCTAATATTCTTTCGTAATCTATCCGCAAAGTATCTATCGTTTCTGATTTCATTCAAAAAGGCTTCCCGCACTGCCTCTATATTAATGTTCTTTATATAATCACTTATATTCTGCACACTCGAAAAGAGTATGTCCCTCTTGGCATAAAGCGTTTTAATTTTGATTTCACTTCCACTAACTGCCATTTTAAATTATTATAATAAAGTTATATTAATCACAATTAATCTCACACGCATGAACGACGTAGGATGAACACTCGGCGTGCCGTATTACGTAATTAGATCGAACACCCGTTGCGGTCGAGTCTACGCGTCGTTTGCTAAACCTAATAATTTTATCAAAATTGTGGGGTAAGCGTATCAAACGGTTGCTATCACACCGTTTCAATTATTTAATAAGCTTTAAATTTAACCAAATACGAGCGCTATTAAATGAATAATTCTGTTTGCGAGTACCAAATCAAATTTTTAATTTAAACGAACACTATTTAAGTCTATTCCATAAATTAGAGTGCGTTATCTAAACAATTAATTTAATAATTCTACCAGAAAATGGTTGGATAACCACTAAACACCAATCCAGATCCTGCCGAAGTGACCATAAAATGGTGGAGCCACGTGTTTAAGGCTGCCGAAAATCTAGTTCCCCGGTCAAACCTCAAACCTATTACGCGAGATATTAACTAAAGTGGACTGTATTTGCGATTGCTTCTACGCTTACGTAAAGCGACTACTATAGCATGCGGTACAATGCACTCGCTCTTCCCTAAACTAAAACTATTACTTGCCAAATCGATGAAAGGAATCCTGCCTGATGAGGAGAACACAGAATTGGAACGGTTAAAACAATTATTAAATATTAATCAGGCAGTAAATTAAGGAATATTGACTCACCGGGGTTTCCTCTATCCTGTCGATCACTATAGCGACTTCTGGAACACTCCGGAGAGAGGCGGTGCGCGACGATATCTCACACGAGGTGAGGCGGGTTCCTGGAGCTCGACTGCTTCCAGGCCAAAGCGGTTTCCACTAGTGAGGTGTTTCCAAACGAGCGCGCGGGAAGAGGAAGCGAGCGCGTCGGTCGCGCGTGTCTTATATATCCTCGGCTCCGATGATTACGCGATGTTCTAGAATCGTCTTCTTTCCCCTCCCACCCCATCACCCCGATGTGTCGATAGGAGGGTACGAATGATATCGTTTTGGAAAGGAATAATGATTCAGCAAGTTCCTACCGTCATAAATAAAAAACGCGAATGGTTTTCCGCGCAACCAAAAATATATATATATATATATATATATATATATATATATATATATGTTATATTAAGGGTATTGTCAATATTATTTCAGAACCCTTAGCTAAATTTATAAATACCTGTATTAAAAAAGAAATGTACCCCGATGAACTTAACGTGGGCTGTGTTAGACCAGTCCATAAAAAAGGTAGGTTTGATGACATAAATAACTATAGACCAATTACTTTAACATCATCAATAGATAAAATAGTGGAAAAAAGTAATGTTTTGAGCTCTAGCCAATTCGGTTTCGGAAATCAATCGGAATTCGCAGATCAAGTTAATTCATTGATCAATCGGAAATTACATGTTCTAGCCTTATTTATTGATTTTTCTCGTGCTTTTGATACATTAGATCATAATAAGCTGATTAGGAAGTTAGATAATACAGGTATTCGTGGACTTCTTTTAAATTGGTGTAAAACTATCTGACTAATAGAAGCTACCGTGTTAGGATTTGTGATAGCTAATAGCACAGCAGTCAAAGTTACCGGAGGCACAGCTCAAGGTTCCGTACTTGGACCTTTGCACTTTATAGCGTCTGTCAATAACATGAATAAGATCTTTAAACACTGTACTTACTATCAATACGCCGATGATACGTGTATGCTTGTGGCTGCTAAGGATGTAAATGATGCCCCGTTTCTGTTACAGGTTGATATTAAATTCTCAAAAGACCAAATTAGTCCATATACACTCACCAAACATAAAGTCTCATAGCATATTAAAACATAAAATCATCGCACATGATCATAATTGCCTCCACCAACCTCAACTTAATTAAGTGTTCCACGATTGAATTAGTTACTTCTCATAAATATTTAGGCTTAATAATAGATCATAAGTTCAATTGCCACGTACATATAAATCATGTATGTGATAAGCTTAGAGCATTTTTGGCAAACATGTTTATAATTAGCGATTAAACTTTCGAGTCAAAATGATGCTTTATAACGCTCTTGCTGATTCAGTCATAACTTATGGGCTAAGCAGCTACGGACGAACAGACAAATCACACCTACAGTACATTAATAAACTACAACTTAGGATTTTAAATGCGATTGTACCTATAAAAATTAAACTTCAGGCAAAAACAAATGAAAATTTTATATTTAAATTCTGTAAGGTACTCAATATCCATGATAAATTCCAATATCAATTGTTAAAGCATTGTTGCTTTAATTTAGGTAAACAGCATGCAGTTTCAAACAATATTCAGACCCGCAAAGAAACCCAAAAAAAATTAATAACAATACCATTCAAAAATAAATATGGTGAGCGCATCAGCGCATACATAATACCTCGCCTAATAAATGGTCTGGATAATAAATTTAGAAGTGAACTTACTAAAGATAACATAAAGTATAAATTAAAATGTTTTTACCTTACCAAACATTTGCTGTTATCCCCATTTTTGTAATAAATAATACTGTTACGAGCTTGAGGTTCGTGACAATAAAAATTGCCGATAGAATTACCTAAATTAACACTTTAATTCACTTTACACTAATTAAAGTTAAAAACACTAATAATTAATCACACTGATTCACTTTATTCCGCTCCGAAGCTTCGCTTGTCTCGCCAACTTCAATACTTCCCCGATCGCATCTTGCAGCGCCTATAAATATAAATTAGCAGCGAAATATCCAGAATATTCAAGTAAACACGCGCAAGGTACCGAGAGTTCGAGTTTCAACTTCAAGAAGTTTAGTTCTTCGGTTCGAGACTAGATGGCGCTAGTGCCGTCGACTTGGGCGCGTAACATCATTCATCACCATCATCATTACAACCCTTCACAAGTCCACTGCTGAACATAGGTCTCCCCCAAGTAATGCCACAAAGCACGGTCCTGAGCCACCTGCATCCATCGACTTCCTGCATGTTTTACCAGGTCGTCACTCCATCTAGTGGGGGGTCGCCCTACACTATGCCTACCGGTACGAGGCTGCCACTCGAGAACCTTTCTTCCCCATCGGTTATCGGTGCTTCGAGCTATATGGCGAGCTATATAAATAATACTGTTACGAGCTTGAGGTTCGTGACAATAAAAATTGCCGATAGAATTACCTAAATTAACACTTTAATTCACTTTACACTAATTAAAGTTAAAAACACTAATAATTAATCACACTGATTCACTTTATTCCGCTCCGAAGCTTCGCTTGTCTCGCCAACTTCAATACTTCCCCGATCGCATCTTGCAGCGCCTATAAATATAAATTAGCAGCGAAATATCCAGAATATTCAAGTAAACACGCGCAAGGTACCGAGAGTTCGAGTTTCAACTTCAAGAAGTTTAGTTCTTCGGTTCGAGACTAGGTGGCGCTAGTGCCGTCGACTTGGGCGCGTAACACAGCCCCTTCCTAAGACATGCTCGTCCTGAGCATTATCGGCCCCATAATAACGTGCGAGGCGATCCACATGGACGATCTTAGGAGTCCCTCTTGCGCTTTTCTGTATCCGGTAGGTTACATCGTTGATCCTGGTCACAATCCGATACGGGCCGTCCCATTTAGCTTGAAGCTTAGGAGATTTTCCTTTGCTGCGGACTGGATTGTGCAACCACACAAGTGAACCTTCGTCGAACCCTTTGTTGTTCATTTTCCGGTCGTTCCGGGTTTTCATCTTTTCAGACATTTGCTGGCCCGTTTGTCTGACGTGCTCATAAACGTCACTCATTTTGTTCCGCAAGTCATTTGCATAATCGGTTATACTACGTGGAGCATCAGGTGGTATCCCGGTGATCAGGTCTGCAGGCAGCCGTAATTCTCTTCCAAAGTTTGCGAAAGCTGGTGTCACTGCTGTACTTTCGTGAACAGCGCTTCGATATGACAACAAAAACGGTTGTATGTGCTTGTCCCAATCTCGTTGCCGATTGTCTACAACTTTTGCTAGGTACCTCTCCAATGTCTGATTAAATCGTTCTACCATTCCATCAGATTGCGGGTGATAAGAAGTCGTTCTTGTTTTATGAGTACCCATAACTCGGCAAGTTTCCTGGAATATTTGAGACTCAAAATTCCTTCCTTGATCGCTGTGAATCTCTAAAGGTACTCCAAAACGACAAAAGACTTCATGAACTAGTTTATCTGCAACTGTTGAAGCTTCTTGATTTGGAATGGCGAAGACTTCTGGCCACTTAGTGAAGTAATACATCACAACCATGAAATACTTGTTACCGCTTTCACTCTCCAGAAGCGGCCCCGCCACGTCAATGGCTATTCTCTCCCATGGTGCACCAACATTGTAAAACTTCAATGCACCTATACTACGAGTCTGAGGTCCCTTTACAGCCGCACAACTTGTACATTTGCGACACCAGTCCTCGACATCGTTTCGACAGTGGACCCAGTAAAACCGTTCTCGGATCTTCAGTAGAGTTCGTTTAACTCCCAGATGGCCTCCTGAATAATCATTATGGTACAGCTGTAGAACATCCGGTACTTTAGCTTTAGGGACAACCATTTGCAAGTGATAGCTGTCTCCCCGAACATTTTCCCATTTACGGCACAGAACTCCATCCTGAAGCAGCAAGCTGTCCCATTGGGCGCAATAGCTTTTAGTGGTCGAACTCATCGCTGAGACGTCGCTCCACTTGGGCTTGGGAGCACTGGCCTTCATCCATTCCAGAATCGGCTTGATGTCCGGATCTTCCTGCTGTGCATGTTGTAAGCTGTCCTTCCACTCGTTGCTGAGGTGGTCTGTCCTGAGCATCCTCACGGATACCACTTCCTTACTCTCCTGCCTAGTACAATGTTTGCAATCTTCAGGACAAGGTCTTCGTGATAATGCATCTGCGTTGCCATGAGATTTCCCGCTGTGATGTCTGATAGTAAAGTCGTATCCCGGCTGCTGCTGGGTGGTGATGTTAGCCGCACTTCCCTTCTGAGATCGTTCACCTTCCCTTTCTAGGGTTCGCTTAGGGCAGCTGGATCGAAGATGGCCCCTTACCCCACAGCCATAGCACCTAGGGCTGTATCCTTTATTGTGGTCGCGAAATGCTGCAACCTTCCTAGCGTGAGGGGAATGATGTTGCTGCTACCGCCAGGCGGTGCCGTTAGCTGCACTACCCTCTCGAGATCGATCAACTTCCCTTTCTACAGTTCGCTTAGGGCAGCTGGATCGTAGATGGCCCTTTTCCCCACAGCCATAGCACCTAGGGTTGAATCCTTTGTTGCGGTCGTGAACTGTAGCTGCTGCGATCTCCCTGACGCGATGGGAACGATGATCCTGCCGCACGGCTCCTACCTCCAGTGCATGGGCCAAGGCGTCCTTAAACGTCTCGTGGTGCCCGAGCCTCACAGCAGCTCTGACCTCAAGGTCGCGGATGCCGTCGATGAATGCATGCACCAGGTTCCCTTCATTGAGCGCAGGTACAGACCGGTATGCTTTTCGCACCAGCTTCTCCACCTCTAGAGCCCACTGCTGCAGGTTTTCGTTGATGCGCTGCACGCGATCTTTAAGCTGCGCCCGAAAGACGTGTTCCGTGCTCATAAGTCAATTCCTCATCAAGAACTTCCAGAACTGTTAAGGCCTGGTCGCGCAGGCCTAGTGTGAGAGCAGTCATGGCCTGACTTTTATTCCAGCCGTTCGCCTTCATAACAGCCTCGAACTGGATTTTGTAGGCTGACCAGGAAGAAGTCCCGTCGAACGGTGGTACCTTGAACCCACGTAGCGAAGGTGTGGTAGCTACTACGGGAGCTGTAGTTCCATCCCCAAGTTTGAGTTCATCCAGCGTTTTATTAACTTGCTTGATTTGGGTCTCGGCTTCCGACAGGCGGTTATCATATTGAGCAACCTTATCCTTCACCTCCCTTATCTCTTTCCCGAAGGTAGCGTGAAGGTCCTTCGTGAGAAGCATCTGCTCTTCCCTATCGCGTTTGAGCTGCGCTTCTAAGCGACGGGCCTGTTCTTCCTTTCCGCCCCGCAGCTGCTCTTCCAACCGACGGAACTGTTCCTCCTGTCGGCGAACCTGTTCCTCCTGCTGCTCTTTCAACAGACGGGCCTGTTCCTCTCGTCCGCGCTGCAGCTGCTCCTGTAGCATCGCCATCAGAGCACCTAGGTCAGGTGCTGCAGATTTAGGAGCTAATGACGGGCCCGCAGCCTCCGTGCCTGGCAGTTGGCCCTCCGAAGTCTGCGGCGTTGCACCACCAAATCTCCCCTGGTCCGTCTCATGCTGGCGTTGACTGCAGGTACGGACACCCTCAGTTTCCTCCTTAGGTAAAATCGGCATGATTTTATCCCACTTCTGATACCAATTGTTACGAGCTTGAGGTTCGTGACAATAAAAATTGCCGATAGAATTACCTAAATTAACACTTTAATTCACTTTACACTAATTAAAGTTAAAAACACTAATAATTAATCACACTGATTCACTTTATTCCGCTCCGAAGCTTCGCTTGTCTCGCCAACTTCAATACTTCCCCGATCGCATCTTGCAGCGCCTATAAATATAAATTAGCAGCGAAATATCCAGAATATTCAAGTAAACACGCGCAAGGTACCGAGAGTTCGAGTTTCAACTTCAAGAAGTTTAGTTCTTCGGTTCGAGACTAGATGGCGCTAGTGCCGTCGACTTGGGCGCGTAACATCATTCATCATCATCATCATTACAGCCCTTCACAAGTCCACTGCTGAACATAGGCCTCCCCCAAGTAATGCCACAAAGCATGGTCCTGAGCCACCTGCATCCATCGACTTCCTGCATGTCTTACCAGGTCGTCACTCCATCTAGTGGGGGGTCGCCCTACACTATGCCTACCGGTACGAGGCTGCCACTCGAGAACCTTTCTTCCCCATCGGTTATCGGTTCTTCGAGCTATATGGCCGGCCCATTGCCACTTCAGCTTACTAATCCGTTGGGCTATGTCGGTCACTCTGGTTTTACTGCGGAAATCCTCATTTCTGAGTCTATCACGCAGTGAAACTCCGAGCATAGCCCTCTCCATAGCTCGCTGAGCGACCTTGAGCGTCCTCATACGGCCAGCGGTTAAGGACCACGTCTCAGATCCGTAAGTCATCACTGGCAACACGCACTGGTTGTACACTTTAGTTTTCAGAGATTGTGGTATACCTGACGAGAAGATGTGTCGTAATTTCCCGAACGCTGCCCAGCCGAGTTGAATCCGTCGATTGACCTCTCGGTCGAAGTTGGACTTACCTAGTCGGACTATTTGTCCCAGGTAAACGTACTCGTCAACAACTTCGATCATAGTGCTGCCAACAATTACCGGCATAGGTGTGACATGGACATTCAACATGATCTTTGTTTTGTCCATGTTCATCTTAAGACCTATCCGTTGGGAGACACCATTGAGGTCATTGAGCATAGTGCTAAGGTCCTCCAGCGATTCTGCCATAAGGACTATATCGTCGGCAAATCGAAGGTGAGTGATGTACTCGCCATTGATGTTAATACCGTATCCTTTCCAGTCCAGTAGCTTGAAAACGTCTTCCAACGCAGCGGTGAAGAGTTTCGGGGATATAACATCACCCTGTCTTACACCTCTCTGCAGTTGGATAGGTTTCGTACTCTGGTTCTATACTCGGATAGCCATCGTAGCCCTACTGTACAAACACTTCAGCACTTCAATATACCGACAGTCAACTTGGCACCGCTGAAGAGACTGTAGCATCGCCCAAATTCACGGAACGGACGAATCAAAGGCTTTCTCATAGTCCACATACGCCAGGCAAAGTGGCAGATTGTACTCTTCGGACTTCTGTACAATTTGCCAGAGGGTATGTATGTGGTCTATGGTACTGAAGCCTTTTCGGAAACCGGCTTGTTTGGGAGGCTGGAAGTCATCGAGTCTGCGTACGAGACGATTCGTAATGACTCTCGAAAACAGCACGTAGACGCGGCTCAGAAGGGAAATCGGTCTGTAGTTCTTCAAGAGAGCGTTGTCGCCTTTCTTAAAGAACAAGACCACCGCGCTTCTGCTCCACGCCTCCGGAGTAGTGCCACCATGGAGGACGGAGTTGAAGAGCTTCCGAAGGACTTTAAGTACCGGTTTACCACCCGCTTTCAGAAGCTCCGCTGTAATTCCATCCTCGCTCGGGGCCTTGCCGTTTTTAAGGTGGTGGAGAGCCATTCTAATCTCGCTCAGACTGACGTCCGGGATATCATCGGAATAGTGTCGGACAAGAATTGCTCTTGGATCGTTACTCACACTTGCGTGTGGCTCCAACGATGATGTGTACAGCTGCCCATAGAACCTCTCAATCTAACTCAGAATCTCAGGTGTCCCGGAAACGATGTTGCCACACTCAGTCTTCAGCCTTGACAGTTGGCTCTTTCTGGCAGACAGATCTCTGGCAAAGACTTTGGAGCCCTGGTTCCGCTCGATTGCTTCTTTAATACGAGCAGTATTAAAGTTGCGTAACTCTCGCCGCATGCATTTGGAGATCTGTCTGTTCAGTTGCCTGTATGCTGTCAAATCTGTTGACGATTGCAGCCTCATCTCCCGTCTAATAGCCATGAGATTAAGAGTGTGATCGGAGAGTTTTTGTGTTCTTCTGCGGCGGGTCTTGCAGAACTTAGCTCCGACCGCATGGACAGTTTCCACGAGCTTGTCATTCATATCGTCCACTGCATTGCAATCTTCTAGGCACTGAAAGCGTTTTTGTAACTCGAGCTGAAAGGTTTCGGGATTCTGGATTAGAGCACGAGGGGGACGGAGCGTTGACTTCATTAGACGAGACCTCTCCAACTTAACGTTTAGGTTCAGTGTGCCTCTAACCATTCGGTGATCGCTGTCAGTTTTCACCCTTGCGATCACTGAGACATCACTGAACAGTTGACGTCTGGTCGTCATAATGAAGTCAATCTCATTTTTTGTCGAACCGTCGGGGCTCGATCAGGTCCACTTCCTGTGGGGCCGCTTCCAGAAGAAAGAGTTCATTATAAAGAGTCCCTCTTTCTCCATAAAGTCGGCCAGCTGCTGGCCCCTTCGGTTCCGTTGCCCTACTCCAAATTTCCCCACCTTCAGCTCACCGCTTTCTCTTGTGCCCAGTTTTGCGTTAAAGTCTCCCATCAACACCGTGTAGTGGGTTTTGGAGGAATGCATGGCTCTGGAAATATCCTCATACATTTCCTCCACCTCCTCATCGGGATGTGCCGAGGTTGGTGCGTAAACCTGTATGATCTTCAGCGAAT
Organism: Parnassius apollo; assembly: GCA_907164705.1. Classification (NCBI taxonomy): domain Eukaryota; kingdom Metazoa; phylum Arthropoda; class Insecta; order Lepidoptera; family Papilionidae; genus Parnassius; species Parnassius apollo. The sequence goes on from CAJQZP010001435.1 coordinate 594,122, forward strand.
ACCGTTTGGTGATTCTGAGTATCAGGTACGCGACCCTCGTCGACACACTCCCAATCTTTACAACGTTGTTGACGAGAGACTTGTGGACGATAAATCCGACACCTCCTTGGGACAGATGGTCGCCCTCCCGGTGGTAGAACAAGTTGCCGGACTCGAGGATTGCTGTATCCTTCCCCTCTCTTCGGACCTCGGATAATCCGATAATATGCCAGCGCAACTTGTCTACCTCTTCTTCCAGCTCCAGTATCTTCTCGTCAGTCCTCAGGGTGCGTGCATTATATGTTGCCAGGTCGAGTCGTCGTAGGTGGCAACCGAACCTCCACCGGAGATTCTTAGCACCCCCTGCCCCGCCGTTACCATGGTTGCCACCGTATCCAGGAATAGCGGGGCCGCCGGGGACCGGGGGCCGTTTTTTTGTATCGTTATTCATGGGGGGATATTTGCCATAGTTGCCACGCTTGGCGAGCGGGTTGGCAACCGCAGTTTTTTTTTGTTAAGAATGCTTTAAAAGGGACAACGACCCAGTAGGAATGGTTGCTGCTTATCAAAATCAGATGCGTGACCCTGAGGACGAGATACATGCTGCTGCCCATCTCCTGCCTGTCTCCCTCTGTCGCCTCTTACGACACCCACGGGAAGATATGGGGTAGTGGATATTCTCAACCGCCACTACACACTACACGGCGCGTAACAATACTATATAAATGTAGAGGTAACGGTACACAACACAAACCTGCGTGGTTTGTCGCTGTGTCGCATAGCAAATTTTTATAAATTTTTATTTGATAATAAATTTTAATTTGGGGGATGAGTCGCTCGCGTCCGTAGGCTTCGACCACCTAACCTTAGGCCCACCCTACACGTGTCCCCCGGGTGGTGCTAAACGAGCGACAAAGCCGATAAAATAGACTCGGCTCCTCGCCGTATGGCAGCGGCGTAAAATCTACCACCAACCCTTGTTCGCACCATGACTCAAGAAATAAAAGAAATGGCCCCGAGTTCCCGGCGCCATTTAAATGGGGCAGGGGTGCGAAGAATCTCCGGGAGAAAAACCGGTGACGAGGTTCGCCACCCGTCACGTTCTGTCCTCCCGGAGGGGCGAAAAGTGGATTGCGGAAACCCGTCTGGCCTCGCTGAATGTATGTGGAGGAATGAATGATAAGATGGATGAAGTATGCGAAATGATGAATGACAGAGGAATAGATGTGTTATGTGTGAATGAGACGAAACGAAAGGGAAAGGATGCCACTGCACATGGCACGTATACCGCGTATTGGTCTGGTGTAGGCGAGACCGAACGGGCATGCCAGGGAGTCGGTTTCATCCTTTCAGAAAGAATGGGTCAATGTGTGAAAGAGTATGAATGTGTAAGCCCAAGACTGCTATGGATACGAATGAAAGTGGGCTTAAAGAAACTGTTCCTGCTAGGGGTGTACGCCCCAGACATGTCTAAGCCCACTTACATCCGAGAGCAGTTTTGGGACATGGTAAGGATGGTGTTGACAAAATGTAAGGAAAATGAAAATATTATTATGTTAGGAGACTTTAATGGAAGGGTTGGGGTGAAGAGGTCTGGTTATGAAAGGATATTGGGAACGTTTGGTGATGAAGAATGAGAATGGTGAAGACCTCCTCACCGTATGTGCGGAAAAGAATCTTTTTGTGACGAATACTTTTTTTCGTCATAAGAAGATTCACATGTATACATGGGAAAGAGGTGATGATAGAAGCATGATAGATTTCGTAATTGTGGATGAAAGAATGAGGAGCGCAGTCGTAGATACAAGGGTTTACCGGGGGTCCAACGTAGGGACGGATCATTACTTGGTCTTATGTCGAATTAATGGTCTTTTCAAGCGTTGGCGGCATCGGACATCTGTATCTACCACTGCGTTACAGCGCATATAAGAATAGAGAAGTTACAAGATGAAGATGTGATAGAGAAGTATAAATGTAGACTGAGAGAAAATATTAGATGTTTGAATGAGTTGTGTATGAATGATTTAGACTTGAATACTGTGTGGGATAATATTAAGAAAGGTTTGGTGGATACCGCCACCGAAGTATGCGGTGTAAGTAAGAGAACAAATGAAAGGAAAAGTAATACGTTATGGTGGGATGATGAGGTACGGGTGGAAGTTGAATCAAAGAAGAAAGCATGGTTAGATTTACTAGCAACCAAAGCTGATAATTCTTCTGGTATGAATAATGAGATTGAAAGAAAAAAGGCAGAATTTAGACGTCTAAATAAGAGAGTAAAAGAAGTTGTTGAAAGGAAAAAGAAAGAAAGAACGGATAAGAAGGATAGAAGGATATCTGATAATTTCCAGGCTAACATAAAAATGTTCTGGAAACTCGTAAGAACTGCCAGGGGAAATACAAAACAGCCTATAATAAATGCTATAAGAGACGAGAATGGATGTATTCTGAATGATGAAGTTTCGAATTTAAACAGATGGAAAGAATACTTTGAAAGCGTGTTTATGAGTGAAGAGTCGTATGAATTAAATGAACTAGAAATTCCGAAAGAAGTGGAAAGGGGTATGGAGATAAGTGTAGATGAAATAATGAAAGCAATGAAAAGCATGAAAGCAGGTAAGGCAGCTGGATATGATAGAGTATCACTCGAGATGCTAAGGGCTGGAGAGGGAGTGGTGGCAGGCCTGCTGTACACCTTGTTTAATTTATGTTGGGAATTAAAACGGGTACCGGATGACTGGTGTAAAGCAGTTATAGTACCAATATGTAAATGAAAAGGGTCACAGCAGGACTGCAAAAACTACCGCGGTATCAGCTTACGTAGTATTGTGGGTAAACTGTATGCTAAGGTGTTAATTGAAAGAGTTATGAAAGAAACTGATGGAAAAATTTGGGATGTGCAAGCGGGTTTTAGAAAGGGAATGGGGTGTACAGATCAAGTCTTTTCCATGCGCATGATTGCGGAGAAGTTTTTGGCCAAAAACCAGAGAGTTTTTTGTGCGTTCATGGACTTGGAAAAGGCTTATGACAGAGTGGACAGGAATGTGTTATGGCAAACACTGAACTCATATGGGTTGAGCGCTGGTTTGATACAGGCATTAAGGTCTCTTTATAGGGACTCTAGTGCTTGTGTCAGGATCAATGGGGTCTACTCGGACTGGTTTGGCATCCAAAAAGGTGTCAGACAGGGCTGTGTGGCTTCCCCTTGGCTGTTCAACCTATTTATGGACCGGTGTTTGCAAACTTTGAAAGATGAAGAATGTGGGTTAAGAATGGGCGAGTTAACCGTCAAATGCCTTTTGTATGCCGATGATCAAGTCATACTTGCGTCATCGGCGGCAGAGTTGCAAATGATGGTTACATTAATGAACTGGGAATTAAAAGAAAGGGGAATGAAAGTGAACGCAAGTAAGACGAAAGTGATGGTTTTTGAAAGAGAAGAAAGCAAAACGGTATGTGAAATAAGAATAGAAGGAGAGTTGATTGAGCAAGTGGATGAGTTTGTGTATTTGGGATGTGTATTTAGCAGGGATGGTAGATATGATAGGGATATAGAACGACGAGTAAATGCAGGGAATAGAGTGAATGGGGCACTACACTCTATTGTGAAGAACCAGAATTTGTCAAAACAGGCACGTATGGTAATTCATAATGCTGTGTTAGTCCCTACTTTAATGTATGGTAGTGAAAGCTGGGTGTGGCAGAAGAAGCACGAAAGTAAAATAAATGCTGTAGAAATGCGGTCTTTAAGGAATATGCTAGGGTGTAATCTGAATGACAGGGTGAGAAATTGCGTGATAAGAGATAAATGTGGTATGCAAGATGATGTTGTGACTAGGATTAAGAAAGGAATGCTTCGGTGGTTTGGTCACGTAGAAAGAATGAATGAGGAAAGAGTGACAAAGCAAATTTATATGGCAGATGCGAATGGCCGAGTCGGGAAGGGACGCCCTAGGAAAAAGTTTATCGACCAAATTGGCGATATTTTGAAAATGGGCCACGTTAGAAGTACCCTTAACCGACGAGCATGTATGCGTAGATATATGGATGTAAAGGAGGCGAAAGAGGTATGTCAGGATCGTGCCAAATGGAAGTCCGTAGTCTCTGCCTACCCCTCTGGGTGACAGGCGTGAGTGTTTATTTTATTTTAATAAATTTAAAAAAAAAGTGTGTGTGTGTGTGTGTGTTTACATATGCATATATGTATAATATATACATGTACAGTCAAACCTGGATAAGCGAGAGTTCAAGGCAGCACAATCTCATTCTCGCTTATAGAGGTTTCTCACTAACCCGAGTTTCTCGCTAATGCAGGTACATGGGTATTGTTTCTCTCTTATAGAGGTACGCAGCAATAACAAGTCACAGCAAGTACGAATGTAGTAAATATGTAATATGATAAAATTAGGTGAATATATACATAACATATAAAATGTACATATATATTTTTAATAGTGTGTATATGTTACGTTCATTAGATTTCAACATATAAGTACTTTATAAGGGTAGGTATCAAGACGCTTACGAAAACAAAACAAAATTCATGCACTATGTAATTTTATTTTATTTAGAACTTATTTACACTTAAAAAAAATCCGTTAATTTCGTTTAGGTTTCTGTTTTTGTATTTTGAATGTTTTTCTCTCCTCCTAAATAATATAAATAAGTAAATAAAGCTCGACTGTCGCTTATAGAGGTATAGATAAGTAGCAGTCTCACTTAGGGAGGTCCTTGAGAGAAAAACGACTCTCTCTTACAGAGGTTTCTGTTTCTCGCTAATAGAGGTTTTGGGAGCTTAAAATGTCGGGTCCTGGCTGTTACTCTCACTTTTAGAGTTTTCTCACTTATCCAGTTCTCGCTTGCCCAGGTTTGACTGTATATACATATATTAATTTTCTACAAATATTTAAATTTATTATCGGCTTCCTTCCATATTTTGTTATTATTCACCCAAAAATTCACAAAACATGAACTTTAAAGTCAATTTACAATTTTATTCACTTTAAACTTAGAATATTGAATAACTATATTGAACAAAATATTAGGTCATAAAATTGTTTAAAACGAAATAATATTACGAAAAATAACCAAAGAATCCCCGTTCACGTAACGCTAGTAAACTCACAAATGAACTACTGGCTGAGATATATACATATTTCATTTACTGGCTACGTGAGGAAAAGTGAAAGAAAATGTATGCGCGCACTGTTCTCTCTTGTTCCTACACTGTGATACAGGCAATAGGCCTGCACTGTGCTTAGATATGCGGAACGTTAACTGGCTATGAGAGCAAGAGAGAAAGAAAATCTGCGCGCGCACAAGTCAAGCGTGCGTAAAGAAGTTTTACTTAAAACAATCATTTATCGTATTCGTCAAATATTGCAATACCGTCTTTCAAACAATTGGCATTGAACAAGGGTTATATTTTATACCATGACTAGCAATTTCGTTCATATGCAATAGGTATATATAAATGAAAAAAAGTATCATGTCATTATTCCATAAGATTACTTCATACTATAAGAAAAGAAAAATGAGACCTTTCCTTCGACAGCCATACAGACTACATTTTGTTCCTCCTTCACCTATTAAGGATGGCTACAGTGCACCTTTTATTGTTTACATTTACTTAGTGAAATCTGCAGTGCATTTCTCTGGTACAACAACAAAGTACTACCATAAAATAGTTAATTTCTCTATCAAAATAACATTCAAGGTATTATATAAAAAGTGTCTTGTGTCAAAATTTAGTGAGTAAATTCACTACTTAATAAAGTAAATTTCGTGGGCGTTATTCCTTCAGTTGATATATATTTATGGTTAATTTTGTTTCCAGTCTTTCCTTCTACAGAAATAATCCGCGCTCGTTACCTTAATCCAAACATTGTTAGAGGATTGGA